>CM070523.1:50159655-50542365 GCA_036346145.1 Olyra latifolia | reverse complement strand
TTTCTCCTTGATAAGCTTCCTAACCTGCAATACAAGGAAAAAAGATTACCCACAATGTACATGAATTGAACTGCTTAAAAGATTCACAACAAAGACAATTTGGTGATGAGTAAAAAAAAGGCAATAGCATGAAAATACAGGAAGAACAAGGTGAGGATCACGTTTGGTCTAAGTTCTGAACTAGCTCAAGCTCTACACTGATCAGTGAAGTGAAGTGAGATGCTATTGTGCATCCTTGCTAGCTGCATTGCGCCGATACGGCTCAGATTGGGCGTACCCGTATCCGGGTACGTATCCGATACGGGTATCGGATACGTATCCAGATACGGGCGGATACGTATCCCATATGTTGTTTTCCTGTATTTTCAATTAATTCAAAAAAATCCCGATACGTACAGGATACGTATCCCGCGGCCTCCTTCACCTACCTCCTGCAGATGCGGTCGTGTGGGAGCGGGAGGTTCTAGTGTGATCCACGCCTCCTTCCTCTCCTATGGCTAGTGCCCTCCGCCCCGGCGCACCATGCCACTACAGCAGCTCGCCCTCGCGGTCGCCGGCACCTCCGCGCTAGGCGTAGCGCTCAGCATGCGGCTGATGTTCCTCCACTCCCGCTCCCGCGCGCTCAAGCCGCTCTCTGCCGCCACCTCCACTGCCGCTGCCGCGCTCGGACGCCACAGCGCCCTCGTTAGCGTTACGCCGCCTCCCCGCTCGCCGCGTCAAAGCGGCCACCAAATCTTCTAAGGCCGCCTCCCCCGCCCGCGCGCCTCCCTCCTCCTCCTCCAAGCGCCTCAAGGCGCGTTCACCGCCAGCGTCGCTCCTCGCCTCGTCGCCCGCGACCCCGCCACGCCCCCATCGCCTCGCGGCCTTCGCGATACTCAAGTCCGGGTACAAGCTGTCCAAGAACTCGGCCAAGGTCATCGAGGGTTTCCTCGGCCTCTAGGTCCACAAGGGCTTCAGGAATTGAAGATTTCACTCATTTTTATAAGATTGCAATATTTAGGCAACAAGGTATTGCTATCATCCTATGTCGTAATGAAAACTAGTGCTATATTATTTATTTTCTGTATTTTTAATAATATATATATAAATGTATCCCCGTATCGGGGTTTTTGCGGGATTGGCGTATCACGGTATCGCCGTATCGCGTATCCATATCCCCGTATCCGGGCAACCCAGCTTGCTAGTTTTATACAGAATAAAACAGAACAGGGCATCGTATAAGTTGCTAGAAGATCATTTGCCAATCCTAAAGGTTAATAGTCAAAAAATTGAGTGATGATAGAATACATTAAACATTGAGGGCAACAGCAAAGGCTCATGTTTAGAACACATGTCACCAAGTTTCAAACTAAATTCAACAATCATGTACGTCCATTGTGCATAGACAGCAGCATGCTTTAATTGGTGAACCGATGAACTACAAAACTAGTTAATTTTCAGCACAAAGACGCCACCATCAACAAATCCTCTAAAAAAGCCCCACTGTGTCATGTATAAGAAACATAATGGCACAGTGCTTGTTCTTGCTGTGAATGTTTATATGGAACTAATAATTCTGAACCTGATTTTGATAAATTTGAACCACCATTTTCTAGTGTGCAAACACAAACAGATGGTACGCGCAAGTCAAACAACACTGGTATGATTGAATCATCGCTTATACTTGAAAGATGCCCACCTGTATGGATAGGAACGTAGTTAAATCGAACAAGATTCAATCTTTTGAATAGATTACAGACATAACCCAATAGGTGAAGCTAACCACGAACTCCACAGAGGCAATAAGCGGACACCCGCGAAAACAATGTCCTAAAAAATTTGGAGGCACAAACCTAACCCTGAATACCAACGGAACCAAGCTCAAACAAAACCCTAGCTAGAATCAGGCACTCGAACAACACCCAAAACCTAATCTTCGAAGAAACAGCACCCAAAACCAAAAAATCAAAGAGCAACAAACTGCTCCCGAATTCTCGCAGGGAAAAAAACATCACGATCGCTGTAGGCACAAGAAATTAGAGAGAAAATTCACCAAAAAAACGGTGGGCGGCGGTGGATTGGGGGCGAAAAACAGGGGAAGACGAGAGGGAGAGAGAGACCTCGCGGAGCTGGTCCTTATAGGTGGAGAGATTGGAGGCGAGCTCCTCCACGCTGAGATCCTCCATGGCTGCCCCTCCCTCTCCGGTGCACCTCACCTCGCCGCGACGCGACCTCGATTCGTCTCGCTCGCTCGCTCTCCAATTCGACTCGTCTTTCTCTCTCTTTTTTTTTTTCTTCTTGGATTTCATGGGGAAGATAAGAGTGGGAGGGCCGAGGCCCAGTCACTTTGCTCTTCTACGTGGGTCCAGACTCATGGGCTTCATGGATGGCCATGGCCCGCGTTACGTCACGACCCAAGAGCCCAGCTAGTTCTCAATATCGGCTACATGCGTATCTTTTTTTTTCGTTTCTTTTGCCCCGCAATTTCATCGGTCAGTAATTCTTTTTTTGTACAGCAAATCGCAGAGACAAAACTCAATACTATTTGCATGATTATGGGGCGATCACGAGACATCTCGACAAGCCTGCACCAAACACTCACTGCAAGTAGCAGCTCGGGAGCTAAGCAATGCACCTGACAAACTGCAAGATGCTGTTGTTCTCACTGAAGATTTATAATTCACAGGGTAAAGAGATGGATCTCTCTCATGCAGCATCCACTATACTTGATCACAGAAGAAAGAAAGAAACACTTCTTCAACTACCTACATTATTCTGACTGACTGACTGACTGATCGATCTGAGTGACTCGCTTACTGACAGATTTCAATTAATCCCGGTATTGATCCCCTTTTGCAACCTATGTGATCTGCTCTACTCATTTCATGTACAGACAAGCATACAGTCATGATTTCTGGGTGGTCTCTTCTTCTATTTTCGTTTTGGCCAGGAGCGGCGCCACCGGAGCTTGGATCTGTGCTATGCTCTCTTCTTCTGTCTTTGCTTTGGCTGGGAACAGCGCCGCCGGAGCTTGGATTTGTGCAATCTCAAGCAAGATCTTGTTCAGGGACTGCGGCTTCGAGAAGAAGGGGCAGTGGTCGCCGCCCTTTATCTTGAAGATCCCGTTAGGTGGGTTCTCCCGGACCAGCTTCTCCTGGACATCAGGCGACAACATGTGATCATCAAGCGTCTGGATAAAGTAGCGGCAGATAGTGCCGTAGCTTTCAGCGGTGAGGGAGAGCTTCTCCATGATTGGGGCCAGAGGGATGGGCCTCATGGACACTGCAGCCAGTGCGATGTCCTACAATACCATGCGCAAACTTGTTAGCTAAACCTAGTCCATTGAAGAAATATATTGGCATAAAAACGAATGCAAAAACAATCATCAACATGAGTACTGAGTAGAGTATAACGTACCTTGGAAGGACTTTGGTTAAAATATAGCCCCTTGATCTGTTGTTTGTCAAACATGAGCCCAGTAGGAGGCTTGTCCTTTCCATTTCCATAGAGTAAAAACTGTGATTCTTGCAAGAAAACATCTGCAGATGCAAGCTGCAATATACAGCTTTGGATGAGTAACTATTCAACAAGAACATACAAGTACACACAGACATGAAGAGTAGTACATACTTCCTCTGAGAACACGTCAAAGGGCCTCTGCCCATCCTTCACCATTGTGGCAGTAAGAAAAACAGCCTTTGAGATCTTTTTGGGACAGTGTTCTAACGCATATGACACGCTTGCACCTCCACAACTATGACCGACCAAAATAACCTGCATGAAGGCCAATATGAACACAGTTCCCAGACATTCAGTTGTTTCTTAATATATATAAAAAAGAGCATTTAATACTCACCTTCTCATTCTCAGGAAGTTTATTGAGGTAATCGATTAATGGCCTAGAGTAATCTGCCAAAGTAGCTATGCTGTTTGTGTCAGTGTGATCTATGCCAGAACCTGTGAGGTCTAGGGCAACAGGATCAAGACCAGCTTCCTCCAAAAGAGAGATGGTCTTGTACCAACACCAAGCACCAAATCCTTCTCCATGGACAAGAACAATTTTCTTGGTTTCTAAGTTCTCTAAGGCAATTTGGACCTGAAAGTATCATTCCATAAAGAAAACAGAGAATGAAACTTGCAATCCGTTAAAAAAGAACATATAGATGTTACCAATGTAAAGTGGTCCAGAATTGCTAGCTCAAAGTGTTGAACAAAGAAGAAAAAATAGTACAAAAGGAGCAATTGGGGATCAATTCTCCTAATGTATCGCAGAACCTAACTCCTAAGATTGATCACTCCATGATTGCCCATGTGAAGGCTACCATCATTAGCATTGAAAACCTTTTATAAGAACCACAGAGCATATGCTTGCATGAGAATGTTAGGCCTTTGCTTCTTAATTTAGATGTGGACATAGCTAAGGACAAAGTGGCATATGGTCCATTCCTTGTTCCTATATAGTTAGGACCAAAGTTTTTGACCAATAACACACTACTGGCTACTTCTACTAGAATAAAAGAAAATAGAAATAAGCTATCAATCAAGAGAACTCAACGTTAAGAAGCATAACAATGTTGTCAGTTAGTGTGACTGCTGTTGAGGTCCTAGCATTGTCTTGTAGTCCTAATGGCATATAAGTTCCTCCATAAATAGATATAATACCCCATGTTTTATACTTATGTATGAATCAACAGTTGTACACAAAGATGCATTTTCAACATAGCGGCATAGTTAATAATCCATATGTAAAGATGACTCGAAAATTTGAAGAAAGTATATGAACATCATAATCTTTTTTCCCTTTATGCATTAGATGACTAACATGCAGCTAGAATTGCCAGTACACGTCTAAGATATCAAGGAAGGCAAATAAAGCAGAAAAGTTCAAAATTATTGTAAAACATGAGCTAAAGATTTCAGAAACTTTGACTGAGTTCGAAAGTATCAACAGGTAATGAAATTAACCATGACACAACAGAAAACATCAATATGCTTCACCAAACAAACATGGAAAACCCATCTTCCATCCACCATGATATAATTACACCCACAGCACTACTTGTAACATATTTCAGAAGTTTCATTTCCAGCATTCAACTATGTAGTAACAAGAACTTGCCGCTAGCTACAACTCAAAGCCTACCTGACCAAGGAAGCTATGAAGAAATAACTCAAAAAATGAGGAAACCTTCCTTGTACAAAACAAAGACATAAAAAAAGTATGGCATGTTGATGGTAGAACGGTCTTTGAATTCTCCCCATTCATAAGCAATTCAACACTGAAAACCTATTCACAAGTCAAGTAGCTAAACCTAGAGAAGCCAAACAATAAACAATACAGAGAATCAGGTCACTACAGGTCAATGTTGCAATCAAATCATAGTCCAAATGCCAGTCGACCATGCAAGAACCTTCATGATCCAGCGCTAACATGTTGATCATAAAAACAGAATGCTACCAACCAACCACCCACCTTAAACAACAAAAACAGATGAGAAGATACTGATGTGACAATTATCAAGACCAAATGTCCAACTGATCCTGCAAGAACTCTTGCCAATCAAAAACAAAGGCATTATACCTAAGCACGAGTTCAAACTGACCAGGCTGTATGATTAGCTTAATTTTCACAACTAATAAATACCAACACAAAATACACGCATAATTGTACAAATACGAGGTGGCACTGACAATGAACATGTTTATTGTAATGTTGTATTGGCTACCCAAGAACAAAACGCAAGGTTGCAACAAGATAAAATAGAAGCGTATGAAGAGTGGAGCAGAAAGAGAGGGGTCGGAGCCTTACGGCCTTGGCATTCGTGACGGAGTCCGGGAGGTCACCGCGGCGGCGGGAGCTGATGGAGCCGGGGCCGATGCGGCGGGACAGGGAGCCACCGGCGTCGATGCGGCGCGACATGGAGCCGCCGGCGTCGAGGTGCTGGTGGATGGCCATGGCCAGCGCCTGGCGGTGCAGGAGCTCCTCCTCCGCGGGCGTGAGCTTCGCCGCGCCGCGCGCGGTCCGCTTGCTGCGCGACACCGCGGCCGCGCCCCGGTGCTCCTTGCGCGGCATGCACGCGAGCGCGTTACCCATTGCACAGAAACCACCGAGAGAGACAGAAACACACTAGCTTGTGGAGAAAAAAAGGTAGGATTTTTATAGGCTCTCTAAAGAGGAAACAAAATCGGCAGAGATGAGCAAGAGCCGACCTGAGCTGACGAAATCGAGACAGGAACCGAGTATGAAAAGCTGTAGACTGCGAGATGCAAGCAAGAAGAATGGAGGTGCGATTACGCCGCAAGCGAACAAGAACAAGGATGGATTCTTACGCGAAAGCTCGATTTCTGCATCAGCAGTGTGGAATTCAAGAACAATCTCCCTCCCGGAAGTGGACTCACATAAACTCCTAAAAAAATCAAACTTTTGGAAGCAACAAACTTTCTCCAGGAAAAATGGAAGCCCTGGACAAATCAAGAAGCGTTGAACCCGGAGAGCGGGAGCGGCAAGATTGGACTGCGGCGAGGAACCATGAGATGATGAGACGGAAGAACTTCGTAGGGCACCAACCGGAAGCAGAAACAGTGCCCTGGCTAGCTCGAGAGAATTTCCTCTCGTTGCAAAGCAAAGCACGGAGCAGATCTGAAAGAACAGGCAGAATTTATGAGTGGTCCTAACACCTAACTCATTTCCCACACAAACCTTGCCAAAAGAATTTAATTTCCCTAGTATATCTTTTGGATCTTTGCTCGCGGGGAAAAATGATAAAAAGAAAAAAGAACAAATCTTTGGAAGCAAAAGGCCAAAGGAAGAAGGAGCTTTAGGCGGTTTCTGGGGAATTGTGTGTCTTGCTGAGTTGCTTCTGTGTATGTATTGTGTGGACCTGTACACCTCTACTCCTCCTACGCTTCTCTTCTGGATAGAAGAAATGGACTCTCTTTCTTTTTTCTGTTATTATTCTCTTCTTCTTTTCTATTTTTCCTTGTCTAGTTCACTGGTTGTCTGGTTTGGTCTGCCTTTTTGACCACCACCCTGTCCTTCTCCTCCTTTTTTCAAGATAAAGATGAAATGGAAATACAATATTTTTCTGTACACTTGCAATAAGCATATGCGGTAGGGACCCTGGTGTTCTTTCCCAATGGTTTTTCTTTCATTTCTGAGGATATCCTTGTCTGCCTTTTTCAGATCCAGGTCCTCCCTTTCACAATTTGTTAAGATAGCTCAATTTTTTATTACTTGCAGAATTAGGTGTTTGTCTGGCCTTTCAGCTCCAAAATTTCGTGACCCTTTTGATGGGCAATGTACATGTAATTTGCAAAACAAATGTCGCTAGATTGTAGCATGTAATTTGCCAAAAAAAAAATCACCAGATTGTAGGATGAATGGAATTATCCATTTTTTAAACTTCAGTATCAACTATCAAGTCCTATGCATTGTGGTAGTATACAGAGACACGGGTATCGATAATTGTTTCTCATGTATGGTCAAAACAAATCAAAAAGATCCATTGAAAACTCAACCGACTTGTACGAGCCAAGTTGAGTTTGATAGTTCCTATTTCATAGTAAGAAAACCAATAACACAACCATACCAAAAAAAAAAAGACAACTTCTAAATCAAAATATCAGATTGCTGGAAATTTTGCGGGTAGCACTAATACAAAGTTAAACACCTACTTTCAATCCAAGCTATGTTGCACCACGGGCCAACCAAAATCAAATCTATGGTTCTATGAAGCTGTGGTTGTGGAACTTTGTCAGGATTGGCCCAATTATCATTGGCACACTAAGTTACATATTCTTAATTGTTAATTTTTTGAGTGATAAATCCTCAGTTATTTCAAAAAATACTAGAATCATGGAGCCGACCTTCCTTACACCAAAACAAAAAATATAATTACTTGCTTTGAGAGTTTCCTAGTTGAATGAATAAAAGTTCGTAGCACATGTCCCTTCACTTAAATATCTTTGAAAACAAATGAAATCCCATAGGAGGAAGAAACACAAAAGGTACAGTAAGAGCACCAAAATCTCAACTATAAAACATGAGAGATATAACATAGACAAAATTAAAATCTCCTATTTCCACCTTGAGATGAATAATTGCAACCACTCCTAATGGAGTACAAAGCGACTAGAGCATCACAACTATTTCACCTCTCTAAGAAAATCCTAACTAGTCCCATCTTCCTTATATAGTGCATTATTGATCATAGCTAACCCTAGAACCTCCTGGACAACAATGGAACTAGTTCTTTTAACCTGACCTACATTAATTTAATTCATAATACATAGCATGCGACACATATGCATTGCCACATGTTAACCATTGATTCTTTGAAAAAACCCGCCACTGATCTTTAAAAATCACAAATAATATTATGTTGGAACTGTTTAAAAAATTGTTAGCCTGATGACTTTCAAACCGACCGAACACCTAAACGACTCAAAACACAAAAGATGTGCTTGCTAGAACATTTAATGGTATTAAATCAATGATACACCCGACTTGGATGATCCATCCACGTACTCAAAGCTAGAACTCAAATTTCTCAAATATTTGGAACCTTCTTGTCCAATAGTATGGGTCCAACTTAGTCAAATAACCTAGTTCAAAACAAAATAACCTTGAGCATTCTTAATTTTATTATTACTAAAAACAAACTACCCTATCCAAATCAAATCAAACCAAAATGTCAATTACATACCTCTACACGTGGGGATAATGGCATCGTTCTTTTGAGCGGACCGCCGGTGGTCGGCGGCCGGCGGTCCGCTACAGTAAAATTTATTTTTTTTAGATTATTTTTTTTATTATTTAAATTTTTTTTCAAAGACTTATAAATTTGCTACAGTAAAACCGCCAACCGCCAGAAACCGCCAAAAAAAACAGACCCAATGTCTATATATCCTCACAAATTCAAATCATCTACCATTACATAGTAATGACACCGTGTGACATTGCGTCAATTCGGCCATATGTTCCAAAATCAAAGGGTGTGGTTTGGTCCATCTAGGAATTGGATAATGCCATGATTAGAATCATAATCAACTGATTAAATTGGATAACGTGATGATTAGATTTTTAAATTGAAATCTTGGTCACCGAGGGAAAAAACATGCAGTAGATCAATTTGACCGTCTCGACTCTTGAACATGCCTTTTAGGGTGAAACACTGACGTTAGAAGTAAAAATAAAGAACATATGCACCAACCTTATCAATTTGATTGAGACCAGCATTTGCTATGTTACATAGAGGATCCAAATCATGTTCTCATGCACTCGGATTAATGAATTAATGGTGCTAGAAATTGTCGGTAAAAAAAAAAAAGAAGTAGAAGTACATGAAACACGGATTTTATGTAGAAAACCATTGCAGGGAGAAACCATGGGTGCCAACTTGACGAAATCTTCACTATTTCTCGGAAGTTACACAACATAAGAAGATTTACAATATGATTTATCTTTTGGTATGACACACAAGAGAACTTATATATATATATATAGAGGATGGACGGACACAATACGAAAATTAATATGGTAATCACAACATCCATACCGCAAAGGACTTCACTCCTACACCCTAGACGTCCTCGGCGAGGTGGCACATGTATAGACCCGTCTTTCTCCTCCAGACCCACACCCACTATGCGAGCCCTAGCCCCTCCCCCTGCTTCAGCTAGATTGTCTTTAGAATTCGGATCATCCTATCACCAAATGGATAACAACAACCTCGAATCTTGTCTTGAGTAGAAAGAATTTTTTCAAACTCCAAATATGATCAGACAAAAAAAAGTATGAATTACTTAGGAACAACGACAACAGGTGGGAGGAAGTCCTCGTGGTTTCACTTGTCACACGGATGAACGGATCAGAAAGCACTGTTGGAGCAATCCGTTTGGTGCTGAGTCCTGACGTTCTCTCCCATTCTTAAATATTGTGTGCCGTTCCCTCCGTAAATCCATGGCACTGAAATCCTTTAGCATTGTTCATCCAATTTTTACTGCTTCCTGTTTCGCACGCACGCACACTGAAATAAATTGGGTGTGTTGACTTCCCTGAGGTTCGGTCGTGTGCTATAACGTACGGAGATCAACGGTGTTCGTACCTACATCGATCGATCCATTGACAACAACTCGATTAGCTCGTGATTTTTTTAATTTCTCGATGTCGTCCTCTCCACGTCGCTTTTCAAAGCATTCAAACCCCATCATTTGAGCTCAGTTGTTTCCTTCACGCATGAACAAAACATCTTACACCCAGGTGCTAGGGTGTGTTTGGTTACCTGTACGCAGCCTGGGTTAGCCCACATGAGCATCTGTCCGCACATTTGGTTGGTCGCACGGCGGAGCCAGAGCCAGTGGGTGACAAAACATCTTGATCTTGGCAGAGCTCTGGGAAACTCTCGCATGCCGCTTTCCCTCAAGGCTGGCCAGTATAGTGCAGGCAGGGGGTGACGTCGCAGAGGAGCTCCACGAGGTGTGCGGCAGCGAATTTGAGCTTGACGAGGTTAGTGGCGACCGGATATGAGCCAGTCGAGCTCGGTTGCTGTGGATCCAGGCCTAATGAGGTCGGCGGCGGCCAAATCTGGGTGAGACAGGCTCGGTGGCGGTCGGATCAAGGCCTGACATGATCTGCGAAGACTGGATCCAGGCAAGACGAGCTCGGTGGTAGCGTATTTGGGCCTAACGAGGTCGGCTGCAACCGGATCCGGGTGTGATGACCTCAACAACGGCAGCTTTGCCCTGTGGAGGATGCGGTCACGATGAGCTCCATGCAAGTAACCAAACACAGATTGATGTGGGACAGGCTTGGTGTGTGCAGACCAACCAAACACCCTCGGTGGCACAACCTCAGCCGGGCTCTGGCAGGTCTGCATGCCTTGGCCAGGGCCGGCTGGACTCGTGCAACAACTAAACACGCCACTAAGTATTAATTCTCAATTAACTGGTTCTCTTTCACGTTGGAAACAAATGGAAAATTAATGTTAATTAGTGGATTAGCAGTGGAAGACCACGATGGAGAGGAGTTTTTTTAGAATAGGGGTTTTATATTATCTCAATGGGATAATACCCAACATTTTTACGGTCAGAACACTTACAAAGTGCAAAATAGGAAATAAGACCTCCATGAGGGTCAAATTGCTAATAACCAATCACCATCCCCTGCACAGTGCCACCTTGCCGGCGAAGAGCACGAAGTAGGCCAGCTGCCTAGCCACTGGAACGTCTTTGCTGCCCACTACCCTTTAGGGTTCTCAAACTAGTGAGGAGGGCCACCATGGTTATCGATGAACTGTGGATTATAATCCGAGCTCTTCATCGGTGGCCAATGAAGTTAAGCTATATATGCCGCTCCACCTAAGGAAGACGATGACAAAGCAGGAAGCCTCCCTAGTGCCTCTAGTAGCTGATGTGTTGTTGCAGATAAAAGTGACGGTAGGGTGAATCCCCAGCCCTGCACATGGACCTCCACCGCCGGATTGGCTGCAAGCCTGAAGCTCTGCTATAGTCGACAATATGGAAGCACTCCTCCGCCCGCACCCCTTGACGACCACCGCCACCGCCAAAGATCACTGTCGAGGACAAAATCACGTCGGGCCAAAGCAGCACCGACGAAAACTCTAGATCTACCTAGTTACTACCTAAACTAGTAAACTACGGAGCTCACGACGAACTTTGGCTAGTCCCCCTTCACTTCGACCTCGAGACGGGCGGCGAGGCCAGATCCGGAGGGGGCAGAAAGCTTGGTCTGGCTTTCCCCTCTCTTGCTACAGTAGAGGGGCATGGGGAAGTGTACGATGGAGAGGAGTTTGTATAGGAGAAGCGACCAATTAATTGCAGCGACACGTTACAACGCTACACCAGCTGATAGACGGACGTACGCCTCAACGACTAACAACCAGCATATGCACTACACCATCTGGTTAGCTTAATTCATGCACCGATGTGTTAGCTGCATGTAGCAGCAAGAATGACCCGTGAGATTCCTCATTTTCGCCTACATTTTTAGGTCTCTCCCTCTAACAACACCACTAGCTCTCGCCATTAATTGCCACCAAACATTCTCCAATGATTCGGTGGAGTTTGTTAAAAAAGAAAGAAATCTGTCCAAAAAATGATTCGGTGGAGTAAAAAAAAGCAGGCATATGTAATGATGTGGTGTTCAATTAGTCACCAAGCAATTTATAAGCTCATTTTCTTGCAGGTTCTCCCTTGACTGTCATTCTCAATTAAAGCATCATTGCAGAGTAAGCCATTTGCTAAGAGCTTTAATTTTCAGATACACAGAAATAAATAAATATGAATCATCCATTCCTTTTGATCAAACAGTTTAAGTTACTTTTTTGCTACACGCTTATAGTATAATTACGTGGATAACCACATAAACAATCAGTTAGATCTAAAATATATAGAGATTTTTTTATGCAACTACAAAGTAGACCTGATCATAGGCAGCCTGACCCGATGGCCCGGCTCGGGCCCGGCCTGATTTTTCTAAACCGGGCCAAGCTCGGTCCCCATATAGCAGCCCGAAGCCCGGTTTGGGATGGGCTAAGCCCGGCCAGGCCCGACAATTTGTATTAACCGGGCCGGGCTCGGCCTAATTTTGGTGAATAAAAATTGGGTCAGGCCAGGCTTAGGCTTGCGTTCAGGTGACCGGGCTTTTCAAGCCCAGCCGGAAACCCGGCCCGGTCCGATAGATGATCAGGTATACTACAAAGCCTCATAACCCCTTGGTGCCATCATGCTATCATCTCACCCCTCCATACCATCAGATTTGCCGTTAGCTCTTGTTCATGCTAATGTAAACTAGTCTTGTCGTGATGGAGTTGCAAAAAGACGAGTTTACCCCTAGTTTTTTAGTGCGTTAGAAAATAGGATAAAAGCCAAAATTGTAGCAAATTTGTAAAATTATGAGAAAAGTTTCTATGAGTTAAGAAAATTATGTCTAACTCAAATGCACAATTGAAGGTAAAAATTTGAGATGCAATATTTTATTTTAAAATAAATGGCATCACGTCTCAAAAAAGGAGAACACATAAATGCACGAAAATACATAAAGAATATAAATATTAAATATTAATAGAAAGTTGATTTTACATAAATTTAGAAATTTAGAGTTAAAACATAGAAATACATAATTTTGAAGTTTTAAATCTAGCTGTGAGCATAAGACAAGAGATTTGGCCAGCAGCCAGAAAAAGAGAAAGTCGGCTTCCTGTTCAGGAGACAATAATCTCTTGTCAAGGGATTCGCCGGCCACTAAGCCTACCAATGAATCATATACATACATAATCTATTTATAGCTTTTGAAAAACATTAACGAATCATGCATCCATAATCCTCCAAGCGAGATACTATTATTATGCGCTTTCTTTCCCAACGTCGTGGTTATTTATTTTCCACTGAGGAAATTAAGAAATGCATTCGTTGTCTCGCTGATACGTATATACTCTATGTACACATCCGATTTAGCATCGTCTTCGCCGTTGGAATTATGAAACTAATCACGAGATATTGCTTCATCTATATATATACTCCCTCTGGTCACAAATAATTGACGTTTGAGATACGTGTCAGTTAAAGTTTTGAAACTTGAGTCACGAATATCCTTTTAAATAATTAGATTGTACACATAAAAATTATATATATAGATTCGTCTCAAAAAGTACTTCAATAATATTACAATTTTAGTGGATTTTAAAAATAAATTACAATAGTAATTAGTGGTCAAAGTTGTATTTTGGAAACTATGCAAAGTCAAAAACGTCAAATATTTATGACTAGAGGGAGTATATAGGCTACCATCTGTCATGAAGCAAGATCTTTCCGTGCTTCGCATCGTGTTTACGAAATCGGTAATTGAATTGGATGATCCGAATCGACCATCTCCTTCGTCTTGGTGAAATCTCACTATCGACAAAATTTCACATTTTTAAAATTTTTTACTATTTGTTTCATATTTTTGTAATCCGGGATTATCGGAGGGTTCACAACTAATTAGATTAAGGATTTTCAAAAATACGAAATAAATAGTAAAAAAATTCAAAAAAATGTGAAATTTTGTCAGTAGTGAGATTTCAGCGAGACGAAGGAAATGGTTAGTTCGGATCTTCTATTTCATTACCAATTTCGCAAATACATCATGAAACACATAAAGTTCCGTACTTCGCGACTGATGGTAGCAAAACACTCTCTCTCTCACTTTCTCTCTCTCTATATATATATATATATATATGTCAATTCAATGCCTCTCTCTCCCTTTCTCTTTCTTTATGAGTTTATATAATTGCATGTTGCTTTCATGGAGTATATGAATGCATGCTCATCAAATTTTCAATGTCTAAATCATTTCAATTGTTTCAACAATCAATCAGTCTGGTGCCAACTGCCATATATATCCCTATGTACTAGCTAGTAATTGCAAACTTGATCGATATGATCCATCTTATTTCTATCTCTAATCTATATGCAAATAGATGGGTGTTAACCAGGGAAAATCTCATTTCTCTGGTTACTTTAGCCGGATCCAACGACAGCAATGCCAAAGGGTGTCGTTACCTTGTTATATGCATCGTTGAGAAACATTGGTTTTCCTACTCATTTGAATTATTCCTATGTTCATTCAATTGATGAGCGGCTTAGGGGTTAGACTGGTCAGTAGTGGATCCTCCTCGTTATTGGTTTATTTGACCGTTTCCCTCTTCGTCTCACTCGCTCCTTTTGGATTATGTGGGATGCCTTTGCAATTTGAAGTTTTGAATTGCACATTCCTTCGAAACCATAGAGAAATATTGTGAAGGTCATCTTCTGTGTCGAGGTTGATCAAAAGCTATAACTGTCAGGATGATAGGATTGTTTGGTTGTTCTAAGCCGAAAGGCACATACTTTTATCTCTTTTCTTGGGCTAGCCTTAATAGGGCAATCTATCGTTGCATTTTTTTGTTTTTGTCCTTTGGATTATATTAAGTACTACTCCGTCTCTAAAAGAATGTCATTCTGAAAAATTTTGAGTAGATTAAGGAGAGTATATATAGGTAGGAATCTAGAGTACTTTATAGTGTTGGGAGGAGAATATATAGGTACTTTATAGTGGTGAGAGGGGAATCTATAGGTACTTTATAGGGGTGAGAGGGGAATCTAGCAATTATTGTCCTAAAATGACATTCTTTTAGGGACATATTTTGAATCGCAGAATGACATTCTTTTATGGGCGGAGGGAGTATTTAGCTTTTGGTTGTGTAATCGTTATATGCATCCTGGTTGGTGCAGAGGCTAGGAATTATGCTTCCATTATCTAAAAAAAAAGCAAATAGAGTCGAGCATTTTAATTTTCTTTTAAGACGCAGAGTTGAGCATTTTAATTTTCTTTTAAGAGGCAAGTAAACTACTGTTGATCATTGTTTTACTTTATCTCTTCTCCATCTAGGGGGAACCATGAATACAAGGAAAATCAACTCCACGTGTATATGAAACTATATGCACATGTGAGAACCATTAGATTCATTCTGAGATCCATACGGCACAAATCCTAAAACGGTTCTAATAGCTCTCTATATGTGTATGTAACTCCGTGTACACATAAAAATTCCATCATCATGAATATATTACACATAGACCGTTTGTATTTGATCCAATGATCCACTAATTGATCTCTTACACCTAATGCACAGTAGAAGCAATCAAACATTAATAGATCACACCAGAAGCGTTCATGCCCATGAGTAGACTCCAGTCCAGAGAATCCGGAGAATATATATATAGAGAGAGTTGTGCTCCCGTCAGTTGCGACTGACGGTCAGTCGTAGCGTATTTTACGAAATCGGTGATCGAATTCGACGATCCGAACCGACCATCTCCTTCGTCTCGCTGAAATCTCACTACCGACAAAATTTCACATTTTTTCGTATTTTTGAAAATCCATGATCTAATTAGTTGTGGATCCTCCAATAATCCCGGATTTCAAAAATACAAAAAACAGTAAAAAAAATTCAAAAAAATGACATTTTTTCAGTAGTGAGATTTCAGCAAGACGAAGGAGATGGTCGGTTCGGATCGTCAAATTCGATCACCGATTTCGTAAAATACGCCGCGACTGACGGACGATCCACCTGTCGTGACTGACGGGAGCACAACTATATATATATATATATATAGAAGTAGCTTATGCTACGCTCGGTCGGTTTGATGGCTCGTCTCGGTCAGTTTCACCTCCTGATAAATAGCACGGTTCAAATCTTAGGAGAAAACCCACCCATACGTAGGAACGCATTAATTGCTTGATTTTCAAATCTTTTCTTCCTTTTTTCATTGTAACTTTTGATTGGGACTTCAGATCGACAAACTAGACCATTCTTGCCATATAAAAATATATTTTTTGTGCAGTGTTCCTAACCATCGTGTGCTAAGTTTCTAACCATCGGTGCTGATTTCCTAACCATCATATGCTAGGTTTCTAACGATCATGCACCGAACTTCTAACTATCGCGTGTGCTGGCTTTATAACCATCGTACGCTGGGTTCTAACCATCGTGTGCCGAACCTTCTAACCACCATATGCTGGATTTCTAACCGTTGATTTATGGATTTCTAACCATCGTGCACCGAACCTTTTAACCACGCCATGTGCTAGCTTTCTAACCATCGGGACTAGGTTTCTAACAATTAGAAACCTAGCGTACGATGGTTAGGAAACCAACACAGATGGTTAGAAACCTAGCACACGGTGGTTAGGAACTTTAGACAAAAAAAAAAATTTTTTATATGGCAAGAGTGGTCTAGTTTTATCCGTAAAAACGTGCGTAATCTAATGGTGAAAACCGTTCGTCGATCTGAAGTCCCAATCAAAAGTTACGATGAAAAATGGAAGAAAAGATTCAAAAATCGAGCAATTAATGTCTTCCCATGTATGGGTGTGTTTCCTTCCGAGATTTTCGGGTTGCATGCAAACGGCAAGCTGGTATGGGTAGATTTGGTTTCCAGAACGGTTAGTTCTACTCTCCAGAATGGTTATTTCTGCTCGTAGATCCGAAAATTAATGCAGGCATTTTAATTTTCTCTCGCTTTGTTGGGATCGGCTCCAGATGCGATCAAGCGTAGAATAGGATATATATATATATATATATATATATATATATATATATAGGAAGCTAGTTTGGGGCTCCATGGAGCCTAGGCTCTATGATTCAAAAACCTATGATGTGCATTGAGATTCGTGATGTTCAACGTGTATATCTTCACATATCCACTAAAAAAAGTATTTCAAATATGAAACTCCAAAAAAATTAAATTCGAACTCAGTTTAAACTAGTTTGAAGTATAGTTTGAATTAGTTTGAAGTATAGTTAAATGTAGTTCAAACTGAAGTTCAATTCAACTTTTTTCGGAGTTTGATGTCTCAAATATTTTCTTTAGTAGGTATATAAAAGTATAATAACCAAACAACACGAATCTCAAAGCACATCTAGTGGTAATGAATCATGGAGCCTAGGCTCCATGGAGCCTTATGTATTATTCCTATATATATATATATATATATATATATATATATATATATAAGCAGTTTAAGGCTCCATAGAGTCTAGGTTCCATGATTGAATACCCTATATTATGCTTTAAGATTCGTGATGTTTGACATATACATCTTTACATACCTACTAAATAAAATATTTGAGATGCCAAACTCCGAAAAAATTAAATTCATCTTCAGTTTGAACTATATTTATCTTAAATTTAAAAGTAGTTTAAACTGGAGCTAAATTTATTTATTTTGGAGTTTGACATCTCAAATATTTTTTAGTGGTATATAAATATACAAATACCAAACATCACGAATCTCAAAACGTATCTAGTGGTAATGGATCATGGAGCTTAGGCTCTATGGAGCCTTATGTAATTTTCCTATATATATATATATGTGTGTGTGTCCCATTGATTGGGATTAAAAGGAGAATTAGCACAACTAATAACGTGGATCATGCATGCATGCATATGCTGCAGCACAGCCTTGAGATTTTCGGTCTAAAAAGGTGATAAGCACATGCAGTTCTTTTTTGTCATTTTTCTACTAGTTTTGATTATGTGCGAGAAAGTCTCGCTCGCCCTTAGATGAAAAGCATGTAGAGACAAGGGGATTATGCTACGCAGATGCATGCAGCAGTCACAGATTGATACGTTTGTGCACCGGAGAATAATATTTGTGATTAGTGTGCTCTAACGAAAAGGTGATGCGACTAATTAACCACTTAATTAATTATAGCTGATTAAGTAGGCTAGGTACACTCTAGCTAGTTAGTGAGCATCCACACCAGAAGCTATATCCCTATTTTCTCTCTTCTACTCTATTTTTTCTCTCCATTACTCTAAAATTCTTTCACACTTTACACTACACCCTAAAAAATTCCTTCCCTCCACCAGAAACTCTATCTATAAAACTCTATTTCTATACTACTATAGGGTTTTTGCTACGGATGCGTTAGGCATGTATTTTTGGCAAGTTGTTTTCGGCAGTGAAGTGATGACATGCATGCATGTGGATATATTTTTTAATGAGTAAACTTTAAGATTAAGAGGGATCTAAGCAGACCTAGATAGCCAATTGATGGGGTTTCAGTCGTTCGATTCAATGTATCAGAGCCAAATTACTGATATATGTACTCTAATGTATCATTAACGACATGATCTACATACCTACTTTTGTTTTTTTAACTTTTTCTGTACGGAAAAGTGTCATTTGGTCCTGAACTATTGTCTTGAGCCATTTTGGTCTCTAATTAAAGTGCAAAACAGGGTGAGACACATCTTGAAATTATCAAAACCGTGCCAATTTGATCCTTTGGCTAGTCAAACTCGGTTTTGTGAGTGGCTAATTTTTGGTGATGTGGTATCCATGTGGATGGTTTTATGTGATATGGTGGACATGTGGCATTTTCATTTCTCTGAAATTTTTTAGCTTCCCTTCACTCTCTCCTCTTTTTACCTCTCTCCTTCCCATGTTCCTTGCTTTCCTCACAAGTAGAGGGAGGGGAAGCTTCCTACCCGTGCACGTGGCCGACAGCCGCGTTGTCATTGTCGCCAGCTAGCTAATCCACTAGGCCATGTCATTGTGACCCAGTGGCGTAGCCAGGATTTTAAGTTTGGTTGGGCCGATGTTTAGAAAACTATAGAACTTACATGATAACATATAATGATATAAATATAGAATGTATGCAAAATCAAATAAGCAAAAATATGAAGATAATTATAAACTTTGAGAATAGTTTAGAGAATATTACCATACTACTACTACTTCTTCTTTTCAGGCATGGGAATCAATATTAACTGAAGCGCCGGCCCCCAGCCGCCATGAAACCTAATTGCCTAACCCTAACCAATGATTTTAGAAGTGAGATTGGCTGATTCCTGATTGGAATCTTGGATGATGCATGATCGTCACGCATACCTGGAGGCTGGAGCAGCTTGATTGCTTGACGTAGCTGCTAGCTGGAGTGCTGAACACGACGACGACCTGACCTAGGGTGTGTTGCGACTTGCGATCGCCAATCGGCCGGCCGTCGATCCATATGGGGAGTCCAGGAGACGAGCTCACGCACGAGTAGACAAGGAGTTAGGTGCGCCGTGCTGCCCGTGCGTGTGATTTCTGCTCAGATCGGCCATCATACAGGTAGTGGGGGGCCTGAAGGCCTAGGGGGGTATGTTTGGGCCGGCAAAATTTTAGTTGGGCCACGGCACAACGGGTACAACCCGTAGCTCCGCCCCTGTCATTGTCGCTAGCTAGCTCCTCAACTAGGTCGTGTCGTCGCTGTCGGCCAGTCCGTGGCTCAGATGGAAGGCCGCCACAGCCTCTCTATGCCTCATTCTGCTTCACCTCCAACAACGCCACCACTGGCTAGCTCCTCTGGACAGCTCCATCGTCGTCTTGTTCTTATGTCTGCTTTCTCCACTCCACTCCGTCCCAAGCTCTACTATGCCAATTACATGCCGGAGTGCAGCCTACCGTAGTCCCATGCCTTGCACCTTCTCTATCGTGTCCAACCAAATTGGTGGCGCCATTGGCTTCCTTGTGTCATCCTCTATCTCCCCCACTCGCCGATCAATCACCACCTCGGCCAAAGCACCGCTGTTGCCGTCCATCGCCATGTTGCTGTGGACCTTGGCCTCCAACGCCGCCTACCCTAGCCTTTAATGTCGTCTCCACATGCGCCGTGCCATATTGGGGGAGTTGGTGGCGGGGAAAGATTGTGGAGTGCCTGATGGCCACGGTGGGGAGTGACGTGGAGCAGAGGAGAAAGAGAGAGGGCAGAAATGGCGAAGAAACGACGGCAATGGTGCCTGGCCTGCCATCCATGGCGCTTAGTTGGGCGCCCATCCGCGGCTTGGACAGGGAGAGATTAGAGAGATAGAGTTGGAGAGAGAGTCGGAGACATAGTAGAGAGAGAATAAAGAGAGTTAGAGAGGATCACATGATGTGAATGCTACACGGACGCACATCTCACACGTGTCTGCCATGCCACACAAAACCATCTATATTGATGCCATATCAACTAAGGGGGTGTTCTTTTGGGCTTATGAGTTCTGACTTATCTGTCTTATCTCCAACTTCGAGAATTTCCCGAGGTGGTCTCGAGAGTCAGATGGCCTTGAAATTTAGGATTTAGAGAGCTTTTAGACTCGCCTACGAGATAAAAATAAAAAGGATTCAAAAGTAATAAAAAAAGTCAGATAAGTCAATATTAGTCAGATAATTCATGAAAATTTCGTGACTTATCTGACTAATATTGACACATCTGACTTTTTTTATTACTTTTGAATCCTTTTTATTTTTATCTCGTAGGCGAGTTTAAAAGCTCTCTAAATCCTAAATTTCAAGGCCATCCGACTCTAGAGGCCACCTCGAGAAATTCTCGAAATTCAAGATAAGTCAGATTAGGTAAGCCCAAAAGAACATGGCCTAAAACCACTCACAAAATCGTGTTTGACTAGTGAAAAGACTAAATTGGCACAATTTTAATAATTTAGGGACCGATCTCATCTGATTTTGTACCCTATGGACCAAAATGGCTGAAGGGTGGTCACCTTTTCCATTGTGGAGTGTTCTCGTCCCATTTTATGTTCTCTGTCTGATTAAACACATATAGATGCAGGACAGGCAATGCCCATCCGAATGAACGAATTGTGGGCTGCATGCTCTCTCCTCCGTTATGGTCCAGGCTTGCTGGCTTCGATTTATATAGGCCTGTGAGACATATGGCACACTCAGCTAATGCCTAAATGAATTTTATTTTTTTATATTTATTTATTTTTAGAAATAAATAAATGATATTCAATTTAAAAAAATAAATAAATAGACTCTGTCAAATTGACCGTCGAGGCGAGAAGAGCGAGTTGTTTAAATCGCCTGCGTCGGTCGGGCGAGATTTTAAAATCCGCCCGACGGACGGGCGGGCATTTGTCGCTTCGGAGAGGCAAATATCGCCCGACGGAAGGCGATGATATAAACCGCCCGACAAGCGGGCGGGCTTTGCTCCGACTCCTGTGGCCCAAAAAAACACCCTCCCGTTGGGCTATAATTATAGTCCGCCCGCCAATAGGGCGGGATTCTGCAATTTTTTCCAAATTTCAAATTTTTTTCAATTTTTAGAAAAACATAAATTATGTGATTTCAGAATAAAATAAATAATGTATCATAAAATAAAACTAAATAAATAGAGTCCTGGCATCGTTTGAAAATGTAAGTCATAATAAATAATATTTTTTTACTAAAAAAATATTGCAAATATGGAAATACCCATGTTTTTGGAGCAATCATGAACGCTACCACCATGCAAGACTGCATCACAAGAAGGCAATGCCAAGAAGATGCATCACAAGAAAGCCGATGCCGCGCCACAACACATCATGGCATTGCCTATATTATATATGTATGTAATATAACTATTATGTAGATATCTATGTATGTATATGTGTATATTATATTATAGTATTATGTAATATGTTATCAAGATATAATAGTTATAACACATATTATATGAACTAAATATAATCAAGATATATGAACCGGTATTTGGTCTATTTAATCTTGAAAAAATAAAATGGAAAAATTAAGTTTCAAAGAGAGTGTTTTATATTAATAATTATTTGGAAAATGAAATAAATAGCTAGAGGAATAAACCGCCTCTCCGAGGGAAATTTTATTATCACGGTTACAACAAAGTTCCTATCGAGTACAACGGGATATTTCCCTTCTTTGTAGCATCAGTCCAGCCTCCTTTGCGACGTGCGTGTCTCTCGCTTTCTCTCCTCTCACCTCTCGGGCCTCAAGCTGACTGACGTTCGGCGTCCTCTTGTCGCTCCGGTATTCTCCTCCTGCGACGCTATGCTTGTCCTCTTGTTCCTCCTCATATCGGGCGCCGCTTAAACCATCGCCTCTTCCAACGGAACTCACGCCGATGTGTTTTTGTGCGCCTCCGATTGCTCCGTGTCTAGCCACCGCCGTAAATCGCATAGAGGTGGGGAGACTATTTGTTCAACATAAGTCAGTATAGATCACATGTGCCATGTAGGTAGATATAATCATGCAGGGTAGGGTGAGCGAGTACCTTTGGACGCTCGCCAAAGGCAACCTTGGGTGGATCATACTCGTAGTTTGCACACATGAAGAACCTCCTTCCGTAAGTATATGAGAAATCTTCGCCGGATTGAACAAACTTGCAAAGGTCACCGCAGGCAATATTGGAACATTGACCCCTTCAGCACGGTGGTGTTAAACTTGCTTTCATGGACGGTTCTCGAGCCGAGGTCGCCATTGCTCGTTACAACTAGATTTGTGCGGTGTATGGGCCGGAGTAATATGTGAGATTGAGAGAAAACTTGGAGCGCAGAGGACTCGGAGGCGGAGGAAATAAATAGTTAAGTCCGCTTTGCATGGACCGAGTTCATGCTTCCGCCACTTGATTTGATGTGATTGACGGTGTCAAGCGGATCATTGGTGAGCAAAGGCCCGCAATTATTGATGTGACCGTGTCGGCGATTCTTGTTGGTCAGCGTGCCCGCAATTATTGCTGTGACCGGTGTCCGGCGGTATCGCCGGTCGGCGATGCGCTGATTTATGATGGATGCCGCTGCAGCGATGTGACCGGACGCCGAAAAGAGGTAATCGTTTCGTCGACGGCATGCAATGTTAGCATGAAATTAAAACAAGTGGCTAAAGCGCCACCAAATTCGTCTTTGAAGGCGGTAATTCGGACAAAGACTCATTCCTAGGCGCCTAGTATTCAAAGCCACCGTATTACTCCACCTTGTTATCTTGGCGATTGCTCCACCGATGGAATGAACGACGGAGATTCTCGCCATGTCAACGTGAACAGCTTAATTAATGATAATTAGGAGCTAATTTAATCAGTCCGATAATGACGAACGCCTATATAGAGAGGAAGGAGGCATCACCGCTTTTGCTCTGGTCCCTCATTCACCCATCCATGGTGACCACCCTTGTATATCATCGCACTCGTATGTCATGCTAGCTTTGAAATAAAAAATAGTACGCACTCTATTTGTCTAATCCCTAAAGGCCTTAAGTTCAGGTCATGCAGTTAGACCCCATTCATCCTTCACGGCTTACACGTCACATTTTGAGTGTAATATAACCCGTAACATCGCAAAACTCGCGATATTAGGATCATATTACAAACAAAAGCGACAAGCCGTGAAGGATGAACTGTCTAAAATGTAACATTCATTGAATAACCACAGAGTTGAAAAAGCTAGCATGACATTGCTTCGTATCCCCGCCGAAAGTCCGCTGGTCCATGTGATGGAAATAATATGTGAGATTGAGAGGAAACTTGGAGCGCAGAGGACTCGGAGGCCGGAGGGAAATAAATAGCCAAGTCCGCTTTGCATGGACCGAGTTCATGCCGCCGATCTTCGCTGCATTTGATGTGATCGACGGTGTCAGCGGATCGCTGGTCGCCAGCGTTCGCAATTATTGATGTGACCGGTGTCCGTGGTATCGCTGGTCGCCAGCGTGCGCAATTATTGATGTGACGATGTCCGTGGTCTCGTTTGTCGCCAGATGACCGCAATTATTGACGTGACCGGTGTCCGGCGGTATCGCTGGTCGCCAGCGTTCGCAATTATTGATGTGACGGTGTCCGCGGTATCGTTGGTCGCCAGCGTGCCCGCAATTATTGCCGTGACCATTGTCCGTGGTATCGTTGGTTAGCGGCCCACAATTATTGATGTGACGGTGTCCGACGGCATCATTGGTCGCCAGCGTCTCGCAATTATTGCCGTGATCGTTGTCCGTGACGGTATCTTGTTGGTCGCCAGATGACCCGCAATTATTGATGTGACGTGTGTGGCGTCCGTCCGGTATCAGAGGTCGCCAGCGCCCGCAATTATTGACGTGACCGTGTCCGTGGCATCGCTGGTCAGCCAGTGACGCGTATTTAGTGATGTGACCGCATGCATCGTTAGCAATCACGGCCTCCAAGCATCGATTTAAATGTGGCCGAGGCGTATATAGGGCATCGTAGCATGTGTTTAATCATTAAACGATGTCAAGAAGCATAATGAACAACTTATTAATTTAATTGCTAAGTACACCTCGGCCTATATAATGCGAGGCGTAGCGTCCCCCTCTCACTCCCACCCTCACTCTCACTCGACTCGTGTGTGTATACTCCCTACTAGGGTTGGCTTCAGAGGGAGGGGAGGCGAGTAGAGATAGACATACCACATCGCACATATGGCTTCACGACCCACACCGAACGGTTGATCCGACAAGCCCGTGGACGCCAAATGGTCTCGATCGCAAGTCCGCCTACCAGCTTACGACCGCTTATTCGCACAAGAGCTAGCTATAACACGAGCCAACAATGATAAGAGACCCAAACTTCTACAGGGATGGCCACGCTGTGCGCACGGAGTGACACAGCCAGTACAAACTTTTGACCAGTTGTCGAAGGATGGATCGCCTGACGCTTTTCTACCGTTGCTGCGTTTCATTGTGAGTAACCATCCTGACAACGACCAAGTGTTTAATACATTTTCTATCTCACCTTTTTCTTATTTCTAAATGTAGACCGATGATCGCGGCTTCACCAAATGGATGGACGATCCTTCCCAATGGCCGCGTTCGCTTACATCGAACATCTTCACGCAAGAATCTCCCGCTTGAGGAGCGAGTTGACTTTGCTACTCGGCCTACAACGTATACCCGTGTGGAACTGTTCGTGGATGGCAGTAAACCTAGCGTCCCAAATACAATGCCGGGTTTATTTCAAGTCATTTGCCTAAAGATTCGGGCTACGTGGATTACTACCATGTAATGCGTTTCACATTGTCAAAGTCATGAGCACCATCTTCATCTCATTCATATCGTGCGTATTATAATCTCAAAGCCTTGAGATACGATAGACTACTTATTGGCGCATAAGATAAAGAAGAATAGAACATGAAGTGGCTAATTCGCCACCAGCCGCATTCGAAAGCGGTAATGCGGGTAGCCCTCATACGTGTATGGCGGTCCGGGGTTTATGAGGTGGCGGGGCCCACCCAGAGCGTCCACATAACTTCTCAAGCTGCATTCGGCACTCAGCGGGGCCATAAAATACTGAAAAAAATCACGAGCGATTAGATGGCATAAATAAAAAAAGTTATAAAGCTAAAAATGACAAATAGCGAAAATGTTCATGCAACTACTGAATATATACATCAAAAGGTACAAAGAAACATGCAAAGAACAGAAACTACTGTCGTCCCCGCTTGGGCTTCACCTCATGGATCGATCCTCGAAATCAGCCTTTGCGGGCACGCGCCACCATGTGCTAGGGAAGGTGTAGCGGTCCGGCGGGTGAACGTCCCGGTGAGGACGAGCCTGTGGTGCAGGCGTCGCCAAGTCAGCCTGTGACGGCTGTGTCGCTGTAGGAGGCGCCCCTGACAACTGCGAGCCTCCAACCTCGCCGTCTTGGACGGCATCGTCCACGCTAAGGTCGTCCAAGCCTCGGTCGCCCATCGCTCGACCGACCGGATCGTTCCACTCTGTGAAGATAGGACCTAATCCATGCAATGTCCACATTTCTAAACGACAAATCATAAATACATGAAATTGAAGTGCTCGATCAGAAAAATAACTCGCACTTGTAATGAGAGGCGCGGTGCTCGTGGTGTGGTGCGCGACCGTGGTGGTGCCTCGAAGCACCGTAGGGTGGGACGGCGCGGCGGTTCGACAGACGACGCGGCGGCAGAGGAAGACGCCCCGCCTCGGCGAATCGCCGCTTCCACGCCTCGGGCGCCATCGCGAGGACGGACGAAGGCCTCCTAAAGGTACCCTCCAGAGGACAAGCAGGCCCCTAGGCCGACGTGCAGCCTCACAAACCTGTGTCTCGCCCGCATAATTCTACATATTAAGGTAGTGTCACATTATAAATTTTAATGACGGTAGGGTGGAGAAGGACAATAAAGTTCAAACCCCTGCAGTCAGTAGGGCGTCCGGAAGGCTGCAAAGACGTGAGGCGTGTAGCTCGCGTTGTCTTCTCGTAGAGCCTCCGAAGGTCGCGAGTATCTCTCCTCCGGTCATCGAATGCCGTCTTTGCAGCGCCGACAACCGTGGCGTGCATCGACGTTGCACTCACGAAGAATGTCAATCTGTATATAGGCCAATAGCGCATCATGAGGTGTATGCTGGTAAAAATAGAAATTTAAAAGTTGGGGTGAAGATCGGTACCGCCTGGTACGCAGCCTGCGCGCGGTGCAGCGGGTACGTGTCGGTGGCTTGCGCGACGTCGGCGATCTCCCTGGCAGGGGTGTGACCTACCCGCGTCCTCGTAGACGCACTGTACCACCGTACGTACGCCGGATACGACGTCGCGTCGTACGGTCGATCCTCCTCGACCCGCTCATCTAGAGTGTCCTCCCACTGTGCTACCCAAGGCTCCATCACAGGAGCCCACAGATAGCCAGCAGTGTGGCCACGTCTAGCGGATCTGCAACAAATATCGTGTATGACACTTATAATGCGGATGATCAAAATCGAAATTACAGCTTAAGGGGGAAAGATCGTACTGGTGAGCCTGACGCGGGACGGTGTGGACAATCGGTAGAGGAAGTCCCGTGGAGGCCGAATCGCCGCATCACCCGCTGCGGTGAGTACTCCTCGACGAAGATGTCAAGAGAAACGGTCGGGTCGTAAGCCAAGATAACCGGTCTCGCCGCAGGGACGACAACCCCGAGGCGCGCGAAAGCAAGCACTTGGTCCCGATCAGGGTGTCCAAACGACATCGCCCTCCTGCACTCGCCCACCGCCTCACGTATTCTGGGTAGTCCTTGTGCGCTCGAACGTGGGCCCGGGTAGGCCGCAAAAGGAGAAAACAATCGTAGTTAGTGCTATGTTACGTAAATAATGCATAAATCATGATTTAAACATTACGCATTCTCCTCGTGAAACCAAAGGAAGCCCATGGTGGGCCTATCCTCCGTGTGTCGTGGTAGTACGCCGCCAGAAGGATCGGTGATCCATGAGTGGACACCCAATGGCGATCCGCCATACGACCACAACAGAAGCGTAGGGGGCGACCACCGAGATCGGCCAGCATCCGTCTTCAAGACGGCGTCGCACAAACCTCTCAGACGCCCCGCAAGGACAAATTGAAGCCCAACTCTTTGGGGGACCTCAGAGGCGCCGCTGCCGGCGATCTCCGGGCATGCGAGGAGGTGCTTGTCGACGCAATGGCCGTCAGTCGGTGAACATCACCCACCAACAACCAAAGCGGTAGGCCTCAAGGTGTCGGGACACGCTGGCCTCATCGGCCCGAGGTGGATGTGATCTGCTGTCAATGTTTGGAAATACCAATGTTAGCATGTAATTTAAGAAGGACAAGTCTGCTCGTTAGTTCTACCAGAATCGCAGAAGCCACCTCTTAGGTGGACCACGTGTTCCCCGAGGAAAGGCCAGACACTCCTGCGCTGGTGCACGGACTACCGGCGAACCGCCTAGCAGTCGACATGCCAGCGGGTGAGACGCCCACCGCCACGATCGGCACCGCGCACGGAAGCCCTGAAGGTACGAGGCGCCCCGCAGAAGTCGGCGCCATCTCCCGCACGGAGGTGAAAAGTGTGTCTCTCGGCCTCCATCGGTCCACAAGTCTTTGCAAGGAGGACCGGTCAAAACCGAACGCCTCGACGATCTGCCGGGGTGGGTCTCAACGGACGCTCGGGTCAGTAGCCTCCAAAGATCCGACACGGCGGGAGGAGGCTCGAGAGGCGCAATCAGTAAATTAAGCATTCAAGACGTAAGTAAAGCTAAATTATAAAAACGAAAGTAAGGAAGGTTCGCCTTATACGATGTACTGCCAACCCAACGTCGTCCCGAATGAGCAACTCGGCAGTGTCCTAGTACGAAGACACCTAGCGACCGCCTCCATCAGACCGAGGTAGGCCCGATGCCTACGGTCAAGGGAGGGTCGAGCAGGCCCTCTGCTGCTGCTGCTATGGCGCCGGCTCCGGCCGGCCCATCTCGTCGACCATCGCCACGCTATCTGCGAGATATGCAAGTATGAGTTATTTATTTCAATTCAAGCAAGATTAATTCATAAAGAAAAATACGATATACCAAAAGATAATGTCATCAACAGACACTACATATCATGCAAACATAACATATTACATAAACATAAATAAGTCATCATATTACATTGCCACCAAGAAGTCAAGATATTACATTGACGCTAATATTACAAATGTAAATTACACATATCAAGTAGTTCGATTAAGGTTTCATAGATACATTTTCAACCGAACGGTCGTCGTCCATCCGCCTCGACCCGGACGCCCAAAGATCCAAATCGAGGACCCAAATGCACTAGGCTTGTCACAGGTTCACATAAGTGTGACCGTCCTCGTTGCACCTCGCCAGATCTCTTCTCAACTCTTCCACCTCCGACCGATCCATGTCGTTCGAATGCGACGGTGTCGGCGACGACCAAGATCACACTTCAACAATTCCCTAGCCGGTACATGACTACCGTTCGACCAGTGGATCAAGAATGTACCGAAAATTGCATACCCATATATCTCTGCATGCCATGTATTTCGGATTGTTTCCTTCTGAAATATTCGCACACAAATGGAAAAGTAGGGTGATTTGTCATTGAAGTCGCCGCTAGTACATGAGAGCATGGCTTGTGAAGAAGCTTCGCTTATGGCATGAGCATGTGCATGTATGATCAAGCAAGATGCACTCTGCAGAACCCGCCACGCCACCGCCACGACGCCTCTATCCTGCAGATTATGTGGTACCTGAGATGATCTGTCCCCATCGCCGTCGCGCAATGTCTTTCGGCCTTACCTATCTTCTCGGCCATATACTTTGTAATAGCAGCGAAGTATATGAGGCGACTGTCAGCCATAGCAGCAGACGCGACACGATAACGATCCATTAAATACTTGCATGTACCGTGAAGAATTCCCTCCACAATTGCAACCAGAGGCAATGCTCTCAACCCCCTCATGACCCAATTGTACACCTCTGCCAAATTTGTTGTCATTATTCCGTATCTAGCCCCTTCAGTATCATATAGGAGAGCCCACTTCTCTTTTGGATCATCCTTAATTCAATCTGAGAAGCATCTCACGGCTGAAGCTCGTGTGGCCTTGCCCTGCCTTGTCTGTAGTTCACAGCTCTGCTTTGCGGTCATCTCATCGAGTGTTTTCCATAATTTGTTGAATTTTCTTTGTTGATTCTGCTTGCACAACCTCTTGAATAGGTTCATGCAGTGTTTATTCTTAAAGTGACTAAAAAAATTTGCTCCCAAATGCCTCATGCACCACCTGCTTTGCATATCACTCCACTGGGCACCCCCTCGGTTGTCGGAGCCATTTGTAATCTCATCAATCGCACGCAGTAAGCCTGCATGTCTATCATGAATGACACAGACATTTGGTCTTCTGTTACAACAAAGATGTTTCACACGCCTAGGAACCAAGACCACTATCTCAGATTCTCTCCTCCACAAATGCTAATGCCACCGGTAAAATCGATTGTTGCCATCCACGGCAATTGCCGCCAATATTTGCCCCTTATACTTACCAAAGGAGAAAGGTTCCATCTACACATAGCAATGTGGACAATATGTGAAGGCTCTTATGCACGGACCTAACGCAAAGAATACCCGCAGTAACCCACTTGCCGGTGTCGACGCCAAGGTGATACTCCTTTATGTCATAGTACGCTCCAGATTTCTTCTATTAATCGCTCATAGAAGTTGGGACATATTTGCATACGATGCTTCATATGTCCCGAACCGCATTTCCAAAGCCTTCTGTTTAGCTCTCCAGGCAGTGGGATACTTTATGGTGTACTGGAATTGTTCCTCAATGGCCCATATAATGGACCGATGCTCATATCTTATGTTCTGAATAATTTGTGAGTACATTACAACTGCAACAAATGTTGATGTCATATTTCTGTGTCTTTGTTGTGCATTTTCTAATTGACAGTCGTGCTCCTTTACAATTGAACACACCCAGTAATCCACCCACTTTTCTTTAAATGCATGTACACGCCACGGGCAACCAGGAACAACACGCATCACATCGTAGACGCTTTTACTCGACTTCACTACCCTGAACTCCCTCCTCAGAGATAAAGACCAATACTTCACGGCATCCAATACAGCTTCCTTAGTCGGGTACATGGCTCCCTGAGTCACCTCATTCTCATGGTAATCCCATGGTGTGTGCGTGCCTTCATATACAGATAAATCTTGGAAGTTGTAAGTATTCCACTCTACGAGCACCGGCCGATCACTCAAACTTCTCTCATCGTCTCGACGATCTTCATCGTGGACTTCTCATGCTCTGATCCTCTACCGCCATTTCAAGAACTATTGACTCGATTCGTTCCCTTCATCGGCCGCCTCGGTTGCCTCTTCAATTGTTTCATTGCCTTCTTCTCCTATATCTGCTCTCCGTGTGCGCTTCTCCCACGCCCTCTGTCACCTCCGTATTCCCTACAACCTCCACCTCCTCTTCCACTCCAAAGACCACTAGTCTCCCCGCTCTTCCACCTCCGCATGTTGCTTGTACTCTACCGCACTAAGAGAACTAGAGGAAGGCACCGCTCGATTGCAATCTCAACGTAACGCCTCCAATTCCGAGTACTCGATATAGGTATCAACTCCCAAAAACCTTCAAAGAAGACGGCCACCAATGCCCGAACTGTCATGACATGTTCTTCTTCGTTGAGTTGAAACATCCGTGATAACCAATGTTGTAGCCCCTAAATGACCTTTCGGTGGGTCTTGATATCCCTAATGTACATGATTGGAACATTGATAAATCTATTCCGTAAGGACCTTGCACAATCTTTCCTTCCCCATAATGGATTTGAAAATTGATCTTGTCTGTCATTTACCCTGCCCAACAAATTTCGCACATTGATTATTATACGTCAATCTCCTTTTTCTACATCTATTTTTTAACAATATTACTACAGCCAAAATGTCGGCCAACCTCTTGTTCATTAGCTCTATAAATAAAATACTCTTCAACATCTAATAAATTAGTAAAATACTACATTATTTTCAATATAAACACTATATATTACCTTCTATTCCTTTCTAAACCCTAACCCTACCATGTTCGACACATACCACATAACCGTACAATTTATTGACTATACCATTTCAATCTAAACTCTAAATATTACCGTCCTTTTTGTAACAAAAATACCCTAATCCTAGCCTAAATATTAAACGGCTATTTTTAGCCTAAACCCTAACCTTGAATAAATATTACCGTGCTATTTCTAGCCTAAACCTTAATCCTAGCCTACAAATTACGCGACTATATTTAGCCTAAACCCTATCCTAAATATTACTCTCTCTATATATAATGTAACATACACTAAATTCATATGACTATCCTACCAAGTTTTATTAAATAAATTTTATACTACATAACAAAAATACTGTGAAATCGAAGAATCGCTCCGCTTCGTTTCTCTAACTTCCTCTCTCGCCTCTCGGTCCTCTCCTTCAAATGGCAACAGCTGTCACATGGCATGGCTGCCTTAAAAGCCGACAAATTTACTTTGTTGATCGGGGATTTCCCATGTTCAAAGGTCGCCTAACCAAGGCGAATTTTTTTCGCTTCAAAACTCTTGCCTTGGGTGGGCGGATTTTTGGCTTCCAAATCTCGCCTCCCGTCGGCGGTATTTGGCCCACCATGCTGGCTAGCTAAAAGCCCGCCCATCCGTCAGGCGGATTTTAAAATCTCGCCCAATCGACGGCGTTTAAAGCAATGATTTTCTCGCCTAACGGTCAAGCGACGGAGTCTATTTATTTTTTTAATTTAATATCATTTATTTATTTCCGAAAATAAATAAATATATAAAAAAAAATTCCTAAATTTTGACCAGTAAGACATAGCACACTCAGATGGGCCTGTAAGACTGCATTTTCGTTTTAGCTTGGTTTAAACTTAAATCTTAAGCCTAATTGAATTGAAAAGCTAAACCATTTGGCTTTTTTAGTCCATCTTCTTTTAATCATGGAGCCACCTTTAAAAGATCTTAAAAACAACATAAGCGAAGTCCAGCTTAACATTTAACTTAGCCAGCTTATTCATTCAGCTCAGCCAGTCTGAACAACCTTTCTATTTTTATAAGTAACGCTTCGTAGCCATTTTTTTGAAGATGTTAGTGTTTTGTTTCAAACCTCTCAAAACCATTTTTTTAACAATTTGTATAGCCACTCCAAATCCCATAACTCAAGTCCACAACTTTTTACGTTACAACGCTCGGCAGATTTTCAGCTGAAAAGAACGAGGCCCCCGGCTTCTTCCTTTTTGTTATGCATCTGCATGACCCAAACCCGGTCCTTGGCTAGTCTGGGTGATTCACATGTTAGGTTTTACCCAAACCCTTGACAAACTTCTTCCGGTTGAACATGGCAAGAAATTGGTTTGTAATAAAAAATTCGAGAAATTCTTTGCACCAAGCTCTCGCATTAACACATTGATCGCCACGTCAAAATTAAAAACTTGATAAAAGTTGTTTAAATCAAGCATCTCGTAGTTGAGCGATACTGTCGTCAACACTCAACACTACCAAGATGGAAAAGGACCGCTGAAGATGGATAGAACGAGGCATGAGCAATCTACAGGGAGGGAAGAAAACTCTCAGGTAGAAAGAGGCCGGATTTGATCTAATATTAAAAAAGAATTGGTTCACCACACCATGAATACACTCCACAGCATATACCAAAACTTTGTAGATTTTTTCATAGGATAAAAGAACACATCTTGAAAGAAAATCTCAAGCAAAACTTTGTGGACTGTGAAATTGTAATAATGGAAGCAAGTGAAAGTAGAAAAGCAGTGAAACATAGTAAGAGCATCCACATCGGCTCTTCTAAATTTTCTTCTCTAGAATACTATTAACGTCTCCTTCATTAAAAAGTTAGAGATACAGTGTTATAAAGTATCTACGGATGCGAATGCTCTAAAGGTGGTGGGCCAGCAGATGGCTGGCTGCCATGACACCTGGCATCTGAGGGCCCCCTCCTCCCCTGCTGCTATTTCAACGCCGCGGGGGTGCGGGCCCGGCCCTCCTCCCCTCGCCTTCCTTGCAGCGGCAGCACGACGAGACGGCTGCTTGCCTGCTCCTGCCTCCCACACACCATGCGCCCTTCCTCCCCGCTCCTCCCCCCTCTCCCCCGCGGCCGCCTTCGCCGCCGCTTCGCCCTCCCCCTCGCCGCGCCGCCCCCCGTCGTCCCTCCCCACTACCCCTACGCCCCGCTCACGGTGACGCCTCTCCCCTCCCATCCCCTCCTCTCCCGCTTTTTTTTAATCATTGTTTGTTTCGTTTCTCTTATCGTATCGAGCTGCATTTTGATCACTCTACTCCGGCCAGAACCCGGCTCCGCCCGCCGCCGCGTGGAACCCCGCACCCGCCCTTCCCCAGCACGTTCCGCCGTCGACGGTGAGTCCTCCTCTCCCCCGCCTCTTCTTCTCATTTTTGTTTCGTATCGTACGAGGCTGCCTTCTCACGCTCTCTACTCCGGCCAGAACCCCGCCGCCGCGCCGCCTACCGCCCGTCCCCATCCCTCTCCGCCGACGGTGAGATCTCCTCTCCCCCCACTTGCTTGTTTTTTTTCGCTCCTCCTTCTCGATCGTCTTTCTGTATCATGCCGCGTTCCTGCTCCTGCCAGAACCCCACCGCGGCGCCGGTCCCGACTCCAACTCCTACTCAGACGCCGATCAACCATCCCCAGCCCGATCCCCCGACGGTGAGACTCCTCTTCAGTACCCACCGTGTTTTTCCTCGCTCCACTGCTCCCTAGTACCATATGGACGCTGTATTTTGATCCGTTAATCTAGTTCCTGAGCTGGATTAGATTTTCGTAGCGTTCGGGTGCTGCCTAGTTGATGTGGCCATGTTGACTGGCTTCCCCTGCTGTTCGTTACTGGTGTTGTAAACTAGTGGGGGATTTGTGGAGAGAGAGGGTTAATGGACCGTGGTGTCCTATGGATTGCTCGTCTGCTGTGGGTGTATGGCTTGCTGGGTTTACTCTTTTTGTTGCAACGTGGGGGCCATTTGGGACTCTGACTAGCTACAGCGGTGTGGTGTCCTGACTGATCGAGTTTTGCTTTGTAATCTCGAGTAGTTTCCTGTACATGACATGCTGTGGTTGTCCGCAGGGGAGGAATTAATGTGCTGCTTATCAGGAAATTTTTTTTGAAGAAATAATTTTTTTTAAGAAACTGCTTATTAGGTGTTGTATGCCGCTTTTCTGGTGGGGAGGGAGGCAGATGTCTTAGGGGTGTTATATTAGTCAAATAAGTCATGAAAATTTCTGACTTATCTCGACTAATATTGACTCATCTGACTTTTTTATTACTTTTTAACTGCTTTTATTTTTATCTCAGAGGCTAGTCTAAAAGCTCCCTAAATCCTAAATTTCAAGGCCATCCGACTGAGGCCACCTCGGTAAATTCTCGAAGTTGGAGATAAGACAGATAAATCACAGCTTATGAGCCCAATAGAACACCCCCTTAGTTGTTGTAATGGTGTTGGAAGAGGGTGGAGGAGGAGGGCAAGGGAGAGGGAGTTGGGGAAGGAAAGGGGAATGCGGTGTCTACTGTTTAGGGTCGAGGACGAGGAGGAAGTTCAAGGCGAGGGTGGCGGGACGCGAGGGATGAGTTACGACGGTGGGAAGCGGTTGGTTTGTAAGCCACAAGCAGTCATGACCGTTACTCACCTATCCAATGGACGGTGTGAGACATGGGAGCTATGAAGGCGGGAAGTAGTTTGTTTTTGCCGCATCATGTGTCCATGTACATTTATTCGTCTATCTGACAGTGGGAAAAGATTATGGAAACCATTTAATAACTAACTGGTAGTTTCATTTTATTCCATCCGAAAATTTTGGCGCGAGAAGGGTCACGTGGTACACAGCGTGAAAAGCATGATTGTGGAGTTTGATGTACTATATATCCAAAAATGGAAAAACAACATAGCAAAGCACTGACAGTACAACACACCGACTCTCACAGGAAGATCTGCTTGAGTAGGTGACAGTTTTCCATAATATCCCCCAGGGAAATTCTCTGCAAAACCGTGAATTTTGCAAAGGCGGTGAGGGGCAAGGGTTCGGGGCCGTGATTGTGCATCATGTACAAACATTCCAATAGTCTATTTTATTTGTGACTTTACAGATGGTTTGATACCTTTTTTCTGTTTTTGCAGCCAACAGCATGGTATCGAGATGCTCCTTGATGTGGCATGGATCTCCATTCTGGAGTTGGACCTAGCAGGGAAATACAAGCTGATGGAAGTCCAGAACACAGTTTTACGTCATTTTCTGGTCCTTTGCTCGAGAGTCAAAAGAAAATTGGCAGAAGAATTACACATTGCAGTGCAGTACCCATTGTTTGATCACTTCAAAATAATGATTACAGAAGAAATAACAAAACTGTCATGCCTTCGATATGGTGGCTGCATTAGTCAGGTGACATACGATACAGTAGCAGTGTATTCTGATAAGTTTCTCAATATTGCTAACTAATAGTGTGCAGATGAAGTGGCTAACTGATATTGCAAGCTTTTGAGTAATTTTTCTGTATGTATGTTTGCAGGAACTAGCAGATGTACCTGAATCTATTGGTGCAGAAGGGTCACCCTGTTCTGCTGAAATGTCCATGGGTACAAGTACGACACTACCCCATTTTTCTCAAATGGCTGCACTTGAGGCACCAGCTGGAATGGTTACTGAGATAACACCTGCTGACATGACCATGGATAGAATAGAAACACCACCCTATGTTTCTCAAATGGCTGCAGATGAAGCACCCATGCCAGCTGGAATGAAGATTAACGCACCTTGTTTGGCATTTATGTGGTAAAATGAGAGTCATGTTACCATATTAAAACTTGCTGATGATCCATCCAAACAAATGAGAGAGTTTACCTCAGATAATCAAAATGGGCGTAAGCAAAAAAGCAGTCTCATCCCAACCTTGAGCCAGTAAGCAAAAAGTGAATTCACAACGAAAAATAGATGAAACAGTCTCATCCTCTTGCAGCTGAGAAGCACAACTATAGCCATTACCTTCAATGTGGAATTTTTTTCTTCCCAAAATGTTCCTTCTGTTCAACCTATCTGGAAGTAACCGCCAAAAGAATACTTTACATCTTGCCCTACAGGAGCTTAGCCAAAAGAATACTGTCTTGACCTACAGGAAAAAGCTTCTGGAACCTCCATAACCCCCGTTAGCATCTTGTAACTCTTTTGGTGCAGCATTGCTTAATTAGTTAATTATGTAATAGCTGATACATGGGGTAATCACTAACCATCTTACTTAGTATTTACAGTAGGAAGCTCATGCTTTTCAGGATTTATTTTTGTTTGTGGAAGCTAGTTCTCTGTTTTAATATGGATTTTTCTCATCGCACCATTGATGGGTATTACTCTACCTTGATTTTCAAACCATTGCATCCCCAATATAAAACCACTTTCATCCCTAGAGGTTTGTGTTTCTGGTAAATATCGAGTTTTATGCACCAAATAGTTCACCCAGAGAGGAGGTGGCAGTCTCCATGTACTTTATTTGCTGGGTATGGTCTGTATAGAAATAGAATGTTTCTGAATCTAAAAGCTACTTCCATCATGCTGCCATTTCTGTTTCTTGTTCCACTGTTGAGAGTCTAACTGTGAGGTGTGAGCTGATTAAGTATGTAGGTATCTCTGGATGCTGCTGAGCAATTCAATATTCCATTTCTCTCAGTTTCTGTAAAATCAGTCATTGATCTTACTGGAGGGTGCTTTTTTAAGCAAAACGGGAGGGTGCTTTGAATAAAATAGAAGTGAGGACTTTTCCCAAGAAAAACATGTTGGAGATTATATGTTTTTATTGTTGTCTTTGTATGTACTTCCGGATTATATACTTCTTAATTCTTATTTGCATGTTGGTAAATAGATGGTCAAAATATTATATCACACAGTAACACAACACAAATACAGCATGATTTCGTGGGTTCTAGTTTATTTTACTCGCGTTTTGGCTATCAATATGATAAACCTTTTTTTAAAACATTAACTCAAAATTACATTAATCTTACCAATATAGGTAGACTCTACTATGAGATTAACATGTTTACAAAACTCTCGTTAAGTAGACTCTACTATGAGATTAACATGTTTACAAAACTATCGTTGATAGGTTCCATGGGCTTAGGCACTGTAGCAATCTTGTATGTAAGATTGCAGTGTTGCTCATGGGCATTGTAGCATGTTGGTCATATGAACTCACTGGCATCAACAGCCTTATCTCTACTTAGTGGCTTTATAGGCAAGTCGTTTATTTAGATTCACACTCTATATTATCTTTAGTTGATTTATTTTGATTTACCTCTGCATCTGATCTATTATGAGCCCCTTATAAGGAGGCATCTTCATCCTTTTCGTTAAGCAAAAAGTGTCACCTGTCAATGTCCATCTCATTCCCTTCTAGCAGCTTCTTCCCGCACAGTATTTACGCCTTGATGTTCATGGCAATAGTTCATTACCAAATAGGTCTAATAAATGCTCAAATAAGCTTTCAAGAGTAACCTAGGAAATTACTTTCAGGTTACTTCCTATCTTTATTTCACCCAAAATGGCATTTCTGTGTTGAGCCTACCTCTTGTGCATTTCTTGTGCGCTGTAGTCTTATTGTATGATTGTTTACCCACAAATTTAGAACCCTAAATTGTTGACGAAAATCCGCAGAGGATATTACATGATGCATGCCAAGGATTTCTACAAGCAAGCTCTAAATATGCTCTAAAGTATCACTATCCCCTGCGACGAGCCGATAACAGCATAAAAAGAATTTCATGTAGAGGAGCACTGGAAATTGATCAATGAATATATCTTTTGGTGCGCCTAATGGAACACTAGAATGTAAATAATGTAATGCATATGGTGTTACCCATCATTGAATCAAAAGTCAATAGCAAATATTAAGCAAGAAGCATATCCCATTAAAAAGGTGAAAGTTTCTGTAGTGATCAAAAGAGGTTATGGAAGTAGAGGCCATTAACAAGATGAACATAGTCAAGACCATCCCTTAAGCGAATCCAATATTGTAAGGAGAAGAGATAATAGGTAAGATAAAGCTGGTATTGTTTATTACCATGTAGGAACCACTGTTCCCAATTTCTTCATGTAGGGCGCATAAAGAGGAGTGAAGAAAAGTGGGAGTGGAAAAGACAGAGTAGAGGATAAAACATTGGCATTGAGTATTGCCCGTAGTGGAGACCATCCTTATTGTGGTAACTAAATGGAGAATGAAAATAGCAGTAAATGATCATCAATGGTTTCTTGCCATTGTTGTTCACCAAAATACAACCAATATATTACATAAATTATTATCTAATCTAGTTTATACCATAGCCTAGAATATCCAAAGATAGTTTTGTAGCATTTAATTCTAAAAACAAATCTACTATATTTAAGAAGATTTGTTATGGATACCGTAATAGCTAGGGCCTTGTTTGAAATATCGGACGCCCAAAATTACTTTCATATATTTATAAATAGTGCACAGATCACTTGCTCACACACTGGTTTGATTAGATGAAAGTGGTGTTATGTTTTTTAAGGAATCTAATAAATATGAAAATATTGGTTAGAAGTTCGTTGCTAGTATTTTATCTCCTAATGGACAATACAGTTCACAGTAAATTAAAATTGGTAACCATTTCCTGCTGAAAAGGCTAATAACATTCTCCATTTTTGGATGACAATAATGAAAAGGCCCTTGCGATTTTTTTCCTTCTATGGATTTTTTTAGCGAAACCTTCTATGGAGTTATACAGATATAGTGGTGACATGGTGTTTTCCGGTTAGGGTGATAAGTTATTCTTGTTATGTTTTCCCTTTTATTTTGGTGAGCTGTAACTAGTCGTAAAAATGGGAGACAGCTGTTTAATTTTTTTAGAAGTATGCGACTTTACATTAATAGCAGTTTGGAACTACGAAGATATTTTCCATATTCACCTCAATGTGAAGTAACTCGTTTCTCTCTACATAAATACGGGTTGCCCCATTTGTCGTCAATAAACATGTATTGCAGTGTCAATACAGGGTATATTTTCCTAGTCATAACCACTAGTCAAAAATTGACAAAGAGCCTGGTACTTGAGATTTGAGAATAATCTGCCTGTTTAAATGCACCCTCCTATTTTTATGCGTGCTTGATGACTGGCCTTTCAGTGGATTGAATTTATCAGGAAATTCTATAATGGCTGTTTGGTTTGTGCCAAAATTTTCCCCACCAATTTGGTCACTAAGATCTGGCAAGAAAACAAACTAACCAATGGATATGAGCAGAATGCGAAAATATTAGAAAAACCAAACACATGCTAACTCTGGTCAACATGACCAAAATTTTGGAAGTATTGGCTCCAAACCAAACAGCCACTTTGGCAAGCATTGACAAATAAATGCTTTTTGGCCTTTTTCATTTTGGTTGCCACCATGTAGTAATGATTTTATTGTTTGAGGAGAAACAATGTGGCATTTGCAACCTAGTTCTTTTTTGAGGGCCTGCCATCATTGTTTTGATAAATCACACTGTGCTAATTAAAATCATAGTACACTTCTGGGAAGTAAGTTTCTTTTATAAAACCAATATGGGAAGTTTATTAATGAACCTTTACTTTTCTTGCAGGTACATAAAACTGTGGTTTCCATGTCCGCCTTCAAACTTGCCAACTCCATCCAGTATGTGCTCCATCCCTTGCTTGTCTAATCCTCTTGAATTTGCATTTGCTGAACTTACAGTAACCGCTGCCTTCTTTTGATTGAATCTGTAGCCTATTTGCATTAATAGATGTGTGTGGAAACATCTATTGTGAGTTGCGACACATATAACTAAAGTGTTCATTTTCCATAATCGGAGTCATGGGTGCATGTAAATAGAACTGAAAAGAAAATATTAAAGTAGTTCAAAATGGGGCCTCATGTTCTTTGTGATTTTATTTCACTAACAGAGCACTGGAGTTAGTTTCTGATGGAAAGTAGTTGATTGGTCAAACAGTAGAATTGGACAAATTGGTAATGGTTTCTAGCATTAACGGCTGAGTTTTTTTGGAAAGCAGAACTGTTTTTTTGTTTTTTTTTTTAAAAAAAGATAAGAGGAGCAGTAGGGAATGCCTACTCTCTCTCTCTCTCCCTCCATATATATATTTTTTAAGCATATTCACTGAATGGTTTTCTAAGCTTTTTGTTTGCAATAATAATATTAACATGACTCAAATCCTTTGCTCTATTAGCAATATTGCATCCGATAAATATAACATTTAATGAGAAAAACTCTAATGGATATAAGTGGAGTTGGAGAGGAATAGACTACTCTGTATGCGGGTGAGGGGGTGGCAAATCAGTGCGAACTGGGTGGTGAATGAGCCAGATAAGTTCTGTGCAATTGAGTCTTAATTATCGTCCATTTTTTTTTGCCACATTTACTTCCAATTCACGTTTGCTACCATAACTTTTTTGGCTTTATTGCTATATTTTTGGTAGTATGCCATGTTGCTCGGAATAGGAAGTACATGAACCATGTGTTGGTTTCGGCCCCAAGATCAAACAGCCAACGCGCTGCTTGAAAAACAAACTGACCACGCACACAGCACGCCGTTGTAGCCAAGACTGCACACAATGATTACGTGCAGGATCAGAAACTTGATTCTTCACAGAAACAGAAGGAAGACGCTGTACGTGTTCTGCTACGAGCGATGTAGCCAGTACTAAAAGAAAACGCCGAAACAGATCAATTTCTGGTTTTGGTGGTGCTCTCAAATGTCACACCTTTTCTTTGGCCCCTGTCCCTTTATTTATACCAGTAGATTACATGAAACCGACTATGACTCTTACACGTATAAAAGGAAACTTTATCTCTAAAACAACTCCAACTCGTATACGAACTCAATTCTACTCTAATACGAAACGGACTCATTGAATTATCAAGATTAATCCTAACAATCTCCCCCTTAATCTTGATACTCTAACTTGTTGAAGCAGTCGGACATAGCTACGACATGCTCAACTCCACACAAGACATGGGACGGCGACACAGCTTCTCAACGCCCCACTGCTCCTTGATTTCGACTTCAGGACGGCGACATAGCTACTCAACGTCCTGGTCACAACTCATCGAAACCAACTCACGTGGCTCAACTTCAAGACGGCGTCACACCTCCTCAACGTCTTGGACACAACTCGTTGAAGCCAACCTTTCCTTGAACTCGACTTCAGGATGGCGTCGCACCTTCTCAACATCCTGGACATAACTCGTTGAATCCCTTACTTTTTGATAGAAGTGCGGGCTCATCTTCGGCACAAGCGAATAATGCCTGCTCTTCTTCCTTCTTTGGTTTCTTGCACTCCTTAGCGAAGTGACCGAAAAAAATGACAGTTGTAGCAGCGAATCTTAGACTTGTCAAATTTTCGATGCTTATTACCAAACTTGGTTTCCCACTCGGCACGTGTAAGGAGAAGATGTGTATCCTCGGTGTTTTCAAACCGACGAAATCCCTCCTCATGTGTCTTTAGACGACCAATTAACTCTTCAACTGTCATCTTCTTGAGGTCGGCGAACTGTTCAAGCGCAGTGACCACCGTCGCGAACTTCCTAGGGGCTGCACGAAGAAATTTTCTAACAACATAGGATTCCTCCACCTTTTCCCCCAAGCCTTGAATCCTGCTAACGAGAGATGTTAGCTTCATCGAGAACTCGTCGATGCTCTCCGAATCGTTCATGCGCATGCTCTCAAACTCAGATTTGAGATTTTGCACACGTGCCTCCTTCACCCGATCTTCACCAAGGAATATCTTTTCCAAGGTGCTCCAGGCTTCCTTGGTCTGTCTCCTTCTCCGCCAACAAGAAGATCATGTCTTCCCAGATGGCTTGGAATATGGCCATGAAAGTGCCATCGATCCGATACCAATTGTCGGCCAGGCCTCACACCGGACCCTGAGTCGTTGGGTCAAGATACTTCACAGCCCAACCAGAGCAATGCCAAGGTCTCTTGGGCCATCTCCCCCCAAAAAGTTAGCTCAATGAGGAATGCTCCCTGACCCTTATAAACCATGCTCAAACCCTCCCAACAACCAATGTGGGATTATTCCCAACAATCTTCCCCTCACACATTGGGCCGACACTTGTCCGGGAACCACCTGGGCAACCTAGGCTCTGATACCAATTGTTGGTTTCGGCCCCAAGATCAAACAGCCAACGCGCTGCTTGAAAAACAAACTGACCACGCACACAGCACGCCGCTGTAGCCGAGACTGCACACAATGATTACGTGCAGGATCAGAAACTTGATTCTTCACAGAAACAGAACGAAGACGCGGTACCCGTTCTGCTACGAGCGATGTGGCCAGTACTAAAAGAAAACGCCGAAACAGATCAATTTCTGGTTTTGGTGGTGCTCCTAAATGTCACACCTTTTCTTTGGCCCCTGGCCCTTTATTTATACTAGTAGATTACATGAAACCGACTATGACTCTTACACGTATAAAAGGAAACTTTATTTCTAAAACAACTCCAACTCGTATACGAACTCAATTCTACTCTAATACGAAACGGACTCATTGAATTATCAAGATTAATCCTAACACTATGTCATTTTTTCTGGTAAGTGGCTGCCTCAGAACAATGTACCTTTTCATACAGCAATCACAGAACATGCATAATTTCAAAGATGTCATGTCACCTACCTTTGCTCGTTCAGAGGAGTGTTGGATGGCATGGGGTTGAAAGACCCATGCTTGTCCTTTTAAGCCGGTTCAAATCCTGCTTTTATCTCTGTTCTCATTTACATAATTTTTTTTGCTTTGAAATTCCACTGCTGTTGGATGTGTATTTGAACAACATTCATTGAGAATCGCCGCTAAGATGTGAAGAAGTTATGTTTGATATGCCATGTTGCTTGGAACAGGAAGTACATGGACGCCTTCATTTTTCTGGTATGTGGTCACTGCCTCAGAACAATGTACTTTTTCATACAGTAATCATATACTTACATGACATGTATAATCCAGCGAGTCATGTCACTGGCCTTTTGAGTGTTGGATGGCATGGGGTTGAAAGACCAATGCTCATCCTTTCTAGCTGGTTCAAATACTGCTTTTATCTCTGTTCTCATTTACAAAATATTTTTGCTTGCTTTGAAATTTTACTGCCATTGGTGCTTGTTCGTTCATGCATTGGTGCCTGTTTGATCAAACATTTATTGAGAATTGCTGCTAAGGTGTGAAGATCTGGACCAAGCTGGCCTACGCACACAGAGAGGAGGTATTTAATACTGTTTGACCAGTGTCTGCTTTCCTTCAAATTGGTCTCTTGATTCAACTAGGGAAAAAATAGTGACCTCACTATTTGGTCTTATCGAGGATATAGCTGGTTGACATTATCTGCGCTTGCATCACCTAATTTGTAGGCATAAATACTGTTGTCACATTTGTACAAGCCTGCATGAATCTAAAACGGAAAGAGGGAACGAAAGGCAAGTGAAAAGTGTTGTCCTGTGACACTGCCAAATTTGATGTACAGGTGCCAGCACAATTCAAGAGCACTATGCTATAGATATATAGTGGGAAATTGGTAATTCTTAAGATCCCTTGGCTGAAAGCATTTGACATTTGGCCATCAAGTTTTTCCCACTTCTCCATCAGGGCCAGCGCAAGAAGAGCAATGCTTGGCGTCGTCATTCTGCGCAGAGGTTAATTTGACAAGATGAGAATTCAGAGGCATACACAGATGAAATCAAAGCTCTGGAGCTTTTCCTGGACATGCTATGCCAACGTCAACCTTTTTTTTATTTTTGTTTTTATTTTTGAGGGACGCCAACTTCAACTCTGATATATATCGACTATAGTGGTTTGCCACCATTCTGTTGATATACGTGTTGTCTGTCGGTGCGCAGTTTTTGAGATGCTCGTTTCAGATATCAAACGTATGGACTAGTCGCACGCTACTCAGTGAACACAAAGTGAGTGTGAGGGGAACTCTGCTTTTACGCCTCTTCCTTCAGTTCCGTCGCAGGATGAGCATCCATCGTATCAGTGGCACGCCTCAAAACTTCGAGATCAATACAGAAAAAGCCAGTGACTTATTTTTTTAAAAAGGGGAAATTAGCCACTAACTTGGACAGCCAACAGCTGCGTTTAGCTCCAGTGCACCACCACATTATTATATTGGCAGTAACAACTCGCATGTTTCATATGGTTGAGGACCCCAGGTTTTCACAACTATGTCAGTACGGCTGGCTCTAATCTTGTCAGTTCGGCCAAAATGTTTACTCCACATGGTACCACAACTAGAGCAAAAGATCATGTTCACCTGAAAAGTAATCTAATAATAAACAAGCTATGTTCCAACATCTCATGGAAATGCAAGATGATGCCATTGTTCATACACCCTCCAAGCCTCCAACATCACGTCGAGATGCTACAGATACACAAGCGTGTTCTTCATTTTCCAACTTTAATCCGACTTGACAGAGCTAGCTGGCATCAGGCAATTTTGATGGGTTAAAAACAGCAAGCAAGTATAACGTTGGAATGTAGTGCATCTGCCTGAGGTATCGTCAGTTTCATTGCTGGAAGCTTATCTGCAGGCTAAGATAATGATGTGATGCAACTGCTTCATGAACATTCTTGCAGAATTCTTCTCAACCCAGCGCAGCCTTATGTAGCAAAGAACATTCTTTTTGGTGAACATTGTGAGTATTATTTACCCAGCACCTGAAGCCATATTTTCATCCTCATTATAGAGCTCGGAGAAAAGAAAACTCAAAACTGAGAATCTCTATGCTAGGAGAAATCAGCAGAAATGCCATGGAAGACAACAAAAACAGAGAGATGTATGAAGCATATATAGGTAGGTATATCATCTGCACAACTATCGGTAAAGGAACATATGTGACACAAGAATTCCAAATAATACAAGAAGGGGCACCAACACATGATATGTATAAAAAAATCCTATCAAATTCTCATGTACAAGAGGTGAAGCATATTTACATGCTCACTGTTCACCCCATCAAGTTCCAAGTCTCCATTTTTATCATCTCATCCTGAACATTTTGTTCTTGGGTAGTTGTAGCCTCGCTTCCACCATACTTTTTTATTTTCAAAGAGTCCAAATCCTCTCCATTCACCATTCTCTTGGGTTTAAATTTGCCTTTCTGGAAAGACAAAACCTCACCCCCGCCAACAGGTACACAAATCATGAAGAGATTCCATTTCATGACCCAGACACACACTGGAACCCCTTACAGACGGCAAGCCAAGCACCAAACAATGCCAAACAGATGAGGGCATCGACGACGATGATGATCTTCAAATGGCGCATCCACAATGACCGTGGTGTCTGCTGCCGTCGTAGCCTGGATTGGCTTGTACTCCGCTCCAAGGACATGCCTGCTACCTCCTCTGGTGGCACATCTATTCTCAGCGCCCTAGTGCCATGCTGCTCATCCTCGCCATCCCCTACTTGCAGTGCCTTCTTATCCTTCCTGCTCCCGCTCTTCCCCAGCAAAGGAACCTTGGACGACGACGTGCAGCTAGAGCTGTCACTCGACCCTCCCCCTCCAACGCTTTCCTCAAGAACGAATGCTGCGTGGGGCATCTTCTCCAGCGAAGCCACCAGCCTCTGAATGGCCGGCACCAGAGAGTCCTGAAAGCCATTCCTGTTTGTGTTCCTGAACACATCTCGCACACGCTCCAGGAACTGCAAGGCGCCCACATTCCCAACGCTCGGATCAATTATGGCGAAGAACATGTGCCCATCAGCCATCAGGTACCCGTAGCTCCTTGACCCCGATGTGTGGATGTAATGGCGGTGATGCGAAGGTGCGTTCTCAAGGCAAAGCGCCGCTGTGGTCTCCATCTGTGGATCACCATCCTTGCTGTTGTAGCAGTATATGACCTTCTTCCCCTTAGCAACGCAGCAGTACACCGTGTTGTCGGCCGATGAGCTCATCCGACCGTCTTCCTCGGCGATCTCAACCTCAAGGGGCCTGGCGCGCGTGGACACGAGCTTCACAGACTTCGACCGGCGAGAATTCATCAACCGCCCCGCCCTTGTTACCCACAGCAACAACTTGCCCCAATTCAGAGCCGCGAGAACCCAAGTCCTCTCTGACAGAATCCACAGCTGAGCAACAACCTGTATCACAGCCGAATTCGGCGCCAACTCAGGCCAGTCTCTCCGGCGACCTATTCGCAGACGGCGGCAGGATCAAGGACAAAGAACTGAAAATGAAATTAGCGGGCCACAGTTCTCATCATGCAAGACTACACCATCTCCCTGTACCGATACAACATTTTTCCCAAGACAAACCTAAAATTACGCATCAAGAAGCAAGAAAAGACCAATCTTTGATCACTTCTTTCTTGTAGCACGCCCTGAAGAACGCGGCAGAAAAGAAGAAGAGAACCTTTACCCGGGGAAAAAAGAGTGGCGCGGCCGCCGCGCGACGGACAAGAAGGTCGGAGGCAGCCAAGAGAATAGTAGATGGGGATTTGGAGAGGAGCAGTGAGCGGGACGAGGGGAGGGAGGAGTCGAGGGTGAGTGTTTATGGATGGAAGGCGAAGGCGAAGGCGAAGACTTGTGCTTGGGCAGGGTGGGGGATTTGACTGGGCAACAACGAGCCCCAGCCGAGAAAGAAGGAAAAAAGAAAGAAATGAAGAAGATGGCGACGCGGTTTGAGGTCGAGGAAACTGTCTAAACCTACTCTCCTACCATTTATTTTGGCGTGATAAAGACACGGAATATAGTTGGTGGTTTTCTTATAAATTATACATTTCCGCTCTTAGCCATTTCATTTCCTAATATTCTCCAATTTTCTTTTGGCATATAGCTTCTCATGCTCACCGCTCACCTGGATATTATTATCAATAGTATTTGCCTCTGCATCTTAACCTGTCGTGCCACCCTCTTATATGTGTACAAAACCTAGCCTGAGCTCTACTCGTACCCATCCCCATATATATATACACGCATTTCGGTGAAAACATATTTAGCTATTTTTTAAAAAAAAAAGAATGTGAATTTGCTGCGTTCTCTTTCTAAGTTGTGAGGCCGTTCCATTACATGTAGTGAATTAATCATTTTCAAATTGGATAGTCATAAATATGTGTTTAACACTAAAGCAGCTTAAAGATTAAGCTCTTTTCCGATCCGCCACAACAGTCATCTTATAATCTGAAAAAGTTACGGCTTTTCGTTAGAAGATTCGAGAGTCCAAAAAATTATTAAAAATTAGTTTTCAGAGTTTTAATAAGAAATACGATACGGCTATAGATTCTCATTTTTCAGCTCCTACTCTTGATTCTTTAATGAAGCACTTCTTGAGATTTGGAGGTGCATCACAAAGGCGTTTGGCTGGCAGGTTAGCTCTAGAAACCATAAAAAGTGGGATTTCAGGCAATAGACCACGGTGTTACAAGATGTATCTTATTCCTTTTCTACTTGTATACGAAACTTGTGCAACTTATTGTAACAAATATGCCCTAGAGGCCAATCATGAAGATGATTGTAATATGTTATGCTTATATAGTTTCATTAATGATCTCATGTTACAGGTCATCAAGTACGAATTAGTTGTAAAACTCTGTAATACATAATGCCATCATTATAAAAGTTGTCCCTTGATTTTGTATATTGGCTAGAACACTAATAATAGACATGGATATAATCAAACATGTGAGTTGTTGTGATAGTCATGTTTGCAGGCTATGGATATGTAATATCAATACAATCATGTGGATACACATTTAGGAGTACATGGTATCGGACTAACCCGATTTGTGTAACACCTTTGAGGATATGATGCGTCATAGGTGAATTCATATAGTGATAAATGTCTTAATCCTCAGACCTGAGATCAAACATAGTTTCCTACATGAGGATAGCATGCTTTGATATTGTCTAACGTTATATGGTAACTGGGTAATCATAAGGACAACACTCGAGTATGTTTTTAATCATGCAGTTGAAAGTGATTGATCAAGATGGGAGTTGTCCTACTCGTTCAGAGGAAAACGATATCTTGAGCCACTCGATGAAATAGACTAAAGGATGTGCATGACCATGCCCGAGCGATCAAGAAGTTGATCTATCGATCATGTTTAGTCTATTTCGGAAAATCAAGTAAAAGGGCTTAACAGCACAAAGATGGTATATCTCGACGTTGGGTTAAGTCAATATATCAATATAGACGAAAGGATCAACATTTGATCATTGAGAGGTTCGTCGGATCACCGATCTTCATGTAATTTGAGTAGTCACAATGTTTTGCTAGAAGCCGCTTGCGACTTATAAATCGAAAAGAGTTTTCGATTTACTACCAACATTGCATGAACCTACAGGGTCATACACATAGACAAAGTTTAGACAAGTTTGTGAAACCTCTACTAGTGACGAATGTTTAATACGATTAAACACAATTTCTGGTTATCCTCCGAATGGTTGCAGCTAGTGCATGTGTGGAAAAATATGATTTTTACGCACTAAAGACATACCGAGTCGCTGTAGCACCGGCTTGGGTACTGTAGCAGGCCGATAGCATTGTACCGACCAGGGTTACTGTAGCAACCGGCTTAAAAATTTCTCTATAAATAGAGGACCGGCTAGACCATTTGAGGAGGAAGTTCAGGGGTGAAAAAAAATTAGAGTTTCACCTGTTTCAGAGAAAGTCATGAGGGTCGTGTAATTCGGTGCTAGCATACCGACGCATGAAGCCGAAGGGGCCTGCTCGTATGGATACCTGAAGGACACAACTACTTTGCTGTGAAAGGTTTGACGGGTGTCTCTCTACTGCGATGACCGGGCCGGCTTTGAAGGCTACGAGTGAATCTATCACCGAAGCTTCATCTCAATACTCCAGGGCCACGGTACCTGTTTATAAGCTTTTGGTTGACAACTAGTCTTGGTTCTAATGCATGCGATAATCCTGGGGAGGAGACGAATTTTGAAACACATGGGTCTTACCCTAGCCATTCCGCTGCACTTATCATCATCAAGGTAATTATTGAAGGATTCCTGTTGCAAAAAAATAAATGGCAAAGTCAATATGGGTTTACACAAGACCATTATGCTTGAAGATGTTTAATGAAAAACATTCATAAGCCAAACAAAGCTACACTGATGCAATAATGTAACAGTGAAAGGCATGCAGCAAATTCAACATTGAAGGCTGTCTGAATTTGTACAAGTCTATTGTCAACCAATTGATGCAGGCAAATCGTAAACTCAAGCACTGAAGTTCTCGGTTCGTGCATAGGGTTTGAATTATACAAATCGTAAAGAAATAAAGGGGGAGCAGGCAAGTCATGTCTCAGGCCTAGGGTTCATCTTATGTTGTCAATACAAAAAATTCCTTCAGATGTACTGCATTCTTCAATATGTTCAGTTCGCACAAGAAGAGAAGATGCATCCTTCGAGGTACCTTCAAAGGGATGCCGGAGACTGGGCCGGGGGACAAACGCCAGGGAAAGAAACAAAGGAGGAGATGTCTCAGGAACACATGACATTTGCGGGTAATTGTCATCAACTTCAGATGGTAATTATCATCCGCACTTCATTTCTGTGGTTGCTTCTCATGAGAATTGGAATCTGCTCTCTCTCACAAGCTGGGTGTTTGGCACAGCTCCACTGGATCCGAATTACAAGAAGCTTGGAGCAGGAGATAGATGTACCAAACATAGCCTAAGATCTTAAAAAAAAATCGTCAACGAAGCAACAAAGACTCGTATAAAACCAACAAATTTTCAGCTGTGGATTACTATAATCTAGAGTTAAACTGAAAAGAACAAGGGTGACAACTACAACAAAGGAGATTTCTATCGCTATCATTGGCTCTTCGCTTCGGCACCGCACACCATCGTCCCCAATATCTACCGGATTATCAAAGGCAAGCATTACACGGTCGCTATGCAATTTCATAACAATATTCGGTGTGCCATCTAAACAAACATGTGCATCTCCAGGACCAGGAGTACCACGCCCTCTAGCACCTCCTGCACTAGGTGCAATTTGACTCCGCAATCCGTGATGACATCATCTGGTCTGGCTCCACGTCTAAATTTACTCGTCCAAGTCTACCTAAGTCCACCTACCTTTTTCCAATTTTGTGGAACGATGCCTTTAAGCTCTCCTCAGCCATCTGCAAGGCCCAAACAGAGAACTGGTGCAAGTTCTTCACTTGGTCCCTATGGCATGGCAAAAGGTTGACGTCCTCAACCAAAAAAATGACTGGCCACATCGAAACGCTCCGCTTATTGTGCTTTGTTGCCTTAGAGGCAATCGATCACCTCTGTGCATATTGTCCTTTCGCAAAAAACTGTTAGGGATGAGATATTGGTCCTTTTTATGTGACCCTACGTAGATGCGCCCTAAGTCCTCCTGTGACCGGTGGTTTCAGTCCTCCTCCCAATGGACACCAGGAGGAGTACAATGACATTGTGATCTACACCGTGTGGAATATACATCTTTTAGCAAAGTAGCCTCGTTATCTCCTAGATTGTTGTTATGATAAAAAAGGACCTTCTTCACGGGGTCGGGTGGACAATTTGTTCACTAACGCGTAGAGTTTCCCCTTCCCCTTCTCTCTCCCTCTATTGCTTTTTATATATTATGTGGTTCTCCTTTTTTTTAATAGAATGACAATGCTCCTGCCTCTTTTCACTAAAACAATTAAAGCGGTGGACCTTTCAACAATTCAAAAACAAAAGCTGTACAAGGGTTTATATCTTTCTTTTCTTATGCTTCCGCCTTTTGTTTCTTAGGTGTATAAGAATGCTTGTTTTCCTGGTTTCCCTCACAGAATGGTTCTATTGTTTTGTTTGCGTCGGCTCGATTTTTCTTACACGTTGAGAACGATCCTATGATTCAAAAATGGCAGGAATATCATATCTTGAAAAAGGCCTTTTTATTCCTTATAACTTATGGTTTTTTATCGTTTCTCTGAACTAAATGCTTGGGATTCTTGAAACAGTTCCTTGGATATGTCGAAGCTGTTTCACAAAGATGTTGAACCCCATTTGAACTAAACATTCCAACTTTCTAAAGTTGCCTTTTGAATATCTTGAAACACAACATCTTAGCCTGCGGTTGTACAAAACAGAGAGACAAACCAGAATTAACAACCTTCTAAAAAAGTAATTTGCCAAGACTCCCCGAAGAATTAAAACAAATAGTATACCATTAGTATTTTTACACGAAACATTAGTACCTCCTGTTTATCGATTGCTCTTCAAGACGCCACGGTGTCCTCTGACATGCAAGTAGCTGTAGTAGGAATGGCAGTTGCATAGCTTTCATCCATCAGAATGAGACTGATTTGATGCGCATGGGGCCTCCGCCTCTTTCCCAGATACTTCTCACCACCAAATCAATCGACAATGCTCCATTTGGACGATTCATTCGTTCCTCAAGATTTCTATTTCTTCCTTTATGTAATCCTGCTGCTTAATTTGACTTGATCAAGACCCAAGCTTTGTTGATCAGAGACGAGAACTACAAAAATTCTTTCGTGTTTTGAGTTTTTATTTTTATTTTAACACCTCGAAAATTAATCTAGTGTACACGGTATGCCCAAAAAAGGTTGCGGCTCTCGAGACTCTTGATGTAAGCTGTTTATAAAACTGTGTGCATATTTTATACCGAGTGGCTAATTAATCCTGAATTGCACATCTTTACAGTGACAAATTGCCTGTATAAATCAAACAACTTCCCTTTTCATATGCCACCTTGTGTTTGGTTTGTCATAGCATCTTCCCCCTTGAACATACGGTACGGTATCCATCAAGATATTTTGCACCAACCAACCGACAGCAAAGATTAGGCAGACCACCTAAGCTTTGAGAAAAATAGGATAAACATGTATTCATTCTTCCTGTCTTGAACTTGATACGACCTGAAAGCAACGAGATAAAAGAGTAGCAGGAGGCTGGAAAGAAGGATGCATGTCACTTAGCAGGAAGTGATAGGATCAAGCTAAGCAACTTGGCAATGGCGATGCAAACAGCTTGGGAGTTGATAGAAGCCGTGCTTAACTGAATAACTGATGCAGCGTGGTGTGATTTGCGGAGCTAAAAGCAGGGTTTGGTGTAGCAGCACAACATTAGCACTGGCACACACATTAAAAATAAACAAGACGCATGGCATCAGCAGGCAGCACCACAAGGAAGAGTGCCAGCGTGGCAATTTTATGGTTTCAAGATAAAATGGTTTAAAATACAGTGAGTTGTTTGATATAAAATTAAAATTCCATTTGATGATTTTGTTTTGGTCTTAACCATGGTTTTTTCTTTGTAGTTTTTGTAGCTCCACTTCCCATCCAAGTTTTCTCTGAAAACTTTGGCCAAAACGATGTCTTCACTCTTCTCTCTCTTTTTGGACAATAATGGATTTGATCAAAGTTTGGTATCCATAAAACCATACATACCAAACAGGTTGTAGTTCCAAGGAAAACAGGCTGTCAATATGTGAGATGATGACCTATTTATGTCGACTGGATTAAAAGTAAATATAAAAAGCAATAAATTCCTACTAGAGAGAAAAGAGGGAGGCTGCAGGCCCATCTTCCGTCTTCCATTCTTTTCTATAGATCCATAGGATTGCAGTCCAAATTGGGCCAGAAACATATATTCCATAGCCAAACGAAATCTATTTGAGGACAAAATTAACTTCCCGATACAGCATAGAAAAGAACAAAGGGAGTATTTATTTTTTTAATACGCATGATTAATGGAATATCCAAGTCTATATCTCAGCAGAAATATAGACTTCAGAGAACAAAGATTGGGTCCCAATATCAGCAATGGTAGCTTGCATTTGTAGCAACAGTTGTTCCTGTGCCACAATCTTATCAGCAATCTCAGCGCAGATTGGGTCATATTTTGCAATCTCCTTAAAAAAGGCCATCAACTTCCTTAGTACATCCTCCTGATACAAATGAACCTATATATGTATGATGCATACAATCAATGCATGTGGTTAATTACACCACATAGCGTCTTTACAAGTAAAGTAGCGAAAGAAACTTGAAGAGCAAAGTAGCAGGACCACCTCTGAAATCTGGATGAAAGGGAAGCACATAGCATAAATTGACTCATTGCAACAACAGTAGCACATTACAAGCAAAGCGCTCATAGCTGATATGGGCACGTACGGCCAGTATAGTAGCAATAAATTTCTTGAATTTGATTCTTATCTGCGTTATCAAGAAAATAGCCAAACTGTTATTTTGGTTTGCGCCGAAGATACACTATCCGAGATAACTATCCTTATCTGTATCCAGAAAATTCTTCGAATATCCGAAAAACTATTTAAATCGCTATTGGAATTGATTCGGTCGGTCGGACAATATCCATTCCAGTTGCACCCCTAATGCAAACAAAAGAACCACTAGCCTTTTCTTGGAGCCTTTATCATCACTTGCATTAGGAGGGTGTTAACTCGCAAGTATGGTTCGATTGTGCACTTATCCCCGCACTCACTTTTTTAGATAGAGATCAAACCAAGGATTCTTATGATTGTCATGAGGATAAGTATCCGGACTACGCCGGTCATGATGAAGTTTAGGGCTACCCTCTAGTTGTTTGCAAGATTGTATAGCTGTTGGATAATCTTTTGTTGTCTTTAAAGCTACACGTATTGTCGTTGAACTTTGAACCTTCTTTTGGGATATATTCGGCTAGGGCATCTGGCCTGACCGGCCCTAGTGTAAATTAATCGCCGAAAGGCGCTAAATCGGTTATGTAATTATGTAATGATGAAACTTCTATACCCCTTGTATTCAAATGATCCGGCTATGTAAATGTATGCACTAGCCTACCAATCTAGGAACTAGTGCAAGAATCACAGTGGTCTTCAAAGACAGAGAATTGAGGGCTTATATAGACTACTTCCTATAGATCACCTTCTGCTAGCTCTCTGGTGCCATCAAATGGAGGACAACCTAGAATTATTTATGGGCTCATGAACAAAAAAACTGTAAGCAAGGACAATTGAAATCCAGATGCATTGAAATGGCCACTATAGCTGAAGGAAAATTTGTGGTCAAGTATAATTTCTACTCCTAAAAAGGCTGTTGTGGTGATGAGTGATGGCTCATCAAATCAATCTGAACCATTTAATTTAATCTAACAGCTGTCCACACAGCGATCCGCGTCCTCCTCTCCACCAATCCACACGCAAGCGTGTCGATCCCTGTCCGTCTGCGTCCCACCGATTCATGTGCGAAGCACGGACCCTCAAATAGTTTGTGAATAAATATGTCCATAAAGAAAGCATCATGTAATTGAACTTTGGATCACTAGTACTCTTTCTAACTTTTGGTGAAGAAAACCATCCAGTTAAAAATTGCATTCATGAAACTGAACTGAGAATCTGAATAGCAGAATCAGTTAAACTGCATATGTTTAGAACACGCACTTCTTAAATTCATACAAAGTTTTTCAACACTATCCATTTTCGTAGTTTTTCCATGTATCTAACTAAATTAAACTGCTGCGGAGAGCAGATAGCAATCTAATCAACTGAATAGTTCTTCTAAGTATCTAACTAAATTAAATTGCTGTGGAGGGCAGATAACAATCCAATTAATTGAATGACTTAGCCAAGAAATCTCTTAATACATTTAATTGTTAGTTAGCTCAAAGTACCAGTACTTGTAAAAAAGTTGTTTTCCACCAAAAAGGAGGATTATTTCTTTTAAAAATTATGCACCCTTCGGTCAGAAGCAATACTCTGTTTACAATAGCATGTGAGGATCATAATTCAAAAAATATGGTTTGAGTTTGATCATCTGACCAGCAGATGAAAAAAAACTTGCTACCAATTCATTGGCATCTATCTTCTACTAGCTGTCTGCTATAGAGGCATCACACTTTAGAATTACCAGATGATAAGAAAAGTAATTATCTTCTATTTTATGCACGAGACAACAACATTCAAGTAGCTTGATACAACTGTCAAACGGAGAAGTATAGTATAACAAAGCTACCAACAGTGAAACATTGATCTGGAACTACTACAAACTAGTTGATTAGTTGTCTATCCTGCTCTAAGAACATAAAAAAATTCACATAAACAAAAACCTTAACTACGCACTAGGTAGAGAGTCCACAACTCCACATGACTTCAGAAAACCTAAAGTGGAATTTCAGGGAGTTCTAGAGTAAGACAGCAGTGAAAAAAATCTGAAAGCACTATATTATCATCAGAATCACTGCATCAGGCTAAAGGCGCAAATCTGCAATGCAGACATACCACTAATAGCTAAACCACGCAACCAGCACATGACCCAAAAAAATATTAAATAAGCTTGAAGACTATTGCATATGAACAAGAGCACAAGATTGAACCTGCGAGAACAATCAAGAGTCCACTTACTATGATAATTATGCTTATTAACCAGAGACTAGTAGTGGACTATAAGTCTATAACATTAGATTCCATAGAAAGTTCAGAAACTGTGGGAGATTATAGAGATGAACCATTTCCCACAGAAGTGCAGCCTCTTGAGCTCCTCCACATGCTTCTTGGCCATCTTCTCTGTAAAACAGCTGCTGCTCAAGCCGAACACCTTTTTTTTTTTTGAGGAGACAAGCAAAAATTCATCAAGTCAAAACTGAAAATCTCAGCTTATCATGAGTAGTCAGAACAATCCTTATTACCTCCACAATATGGCTATTGGATAAACTTCTGAAAGTCATAAGAAGTGGATAGACATACTGCACAAAATTGTAAACTCTAGTCACACGCACACTGATGAGCCAAACCTGGCATAGTAGCTTTGTGTCCCTTGGTAGCCACCACTTACACATACAGTGAAAATTATTCAGGCCAACCCAGATGAGGTTGTACACTCTATGCATTCAGATTTTCTTCTGGACAACTTTGGTTGATGTGCCATCAGGAGCAATATTTGCTGACCTCACCTTCCTAGTTGACATGGTAGCTGTTAGATGTATATTGTATTGGGCCTTTTCTGGTTATTTGCTCTCTCCCCTTGTACATCGAAGCATCCAATATGGTCTGTTCACAGTTCAGCTGCGCTCTAGTATCCCATGGCGGCCAGCACTTCCTCATGCTGGGAAAGGTGCTCTGTAGCGTTCACACTTGCATTGGAACAAGAGGAAATCTGTCATGTACAAGAATAAGCTGTAAAATTAATAATAACTCCTCTGCAAATGCAAGAAAAAATTACTAAAACAAATGATGCGAAAGCAGAAATAAAGAAGGCAAGGATATTTACACTGCTTATCGAGAATATGCTCATGCCATGTCAAAGTAACACTCCAGGCTGTATTATCAGGCACCAAAACCATTTCTTAAAAAATGATTCATCAATTTCTAGCTTCCAAAAGAAAATGATACTTTTCAGGTAGCAGCTTCACATGTTCCTGATATTTCCACATTGAGGAAACTAATGTTAGCAAGGAAGCAGTCGAAGCCACAAGTGAGAAGTTATTCTCATCAATTTTCAAGAGGTATGCCCCAGCCCTGCATATGTCATCTCTTTTCAACAATCTCCTAACTATAGCATTTAGCATACGTGAGTCTGGTGCACATCCACTCTTATCCATGGCTAGAAACAGGTCATGAGCCTCTTTTATCAACCCTTGTTCTATGAGATATCCTATCATCAAGTCATAGGTCACAACATCTGGCACTAAACCGTTCGATGAGATAGCACCAAATAACTCCATGGCTTCATCCTTTCTGCCCACTTTAAGCAGGGAACCGATCATAATATTGAAAGTCGAAAGGTCAGCTTGAAAATCTACTGAGCATAAATTCTGAAACATGTCAAGTGCTTCATCAACGCAATTATTTTGACAAAGTCCTGCTAGAATTACATTGTACATGCTAATGTTCAAATGCATTCCATTTTTGATCATCTTGTCATAATGTTCCTTCGCAGCAGTAGTACTCCCGGTCTGAAATAAACCATGCAATATTATGGTACATGTAATAACTCCAGGCTTGACTCCCTTGCTCAACATTCTTTTGAAAAGTGCAAGAGCATCGTCTGTCTGGCCAACTTTACAGTAGCAATTAAGCAAAGTATTATAGGTAACCACGTCAGGTTTCAAGCCAGCTGAGACCATAGTGTCAACTAATTTAATTGCTTCATCCATCTTACTAGCTAAGCAATACCCATGTATAATTGTATTATACGATGTAACATCAGGCTTTGTGCCTACACGTACCATATAGTCAAATAAATTTTTGGCCTCCACAACCCTTCCTTCTTTGCACAGACTGTCTAAAATTGTATTGAAGAATCTGACTTCAGGATGGATAGCTCTATTCATCATTTCAAAAATAATTCTTTAGCCTTCTCCCATTTGTCACAGGTACACAGACCATGAAGAAGAGTGGTAAAATATATGATATTGGGAGCTAATCCTTCATGTATCATCTGATTGAAGTGTGACATAGCATCGTCCACTCTGCCTATCCTGCATAGTCCGTCTATTATCGTTCCATATGTGACAATATTCGGGTTCAATCCTTGCTGCCACATTTTTGTAAATACATGCATTGCTTCGCCAGCCCTTCCATGTTTACCATAGGCACACATCAATATGTTGAAGACATAGTGATTAGGTGGAATACCATTCCGTACCATCAAAGCTAGGAGATCGTGCATATCATCAAGAGCTCCTGTGTTCGCATACCCATGAAGCAGGGTGGCATAGGTGACAATGGTAGGTTTTTGGCCCTTTTTGACCATAGACTCAAAAATCTGTCTAGCTTCTGTGCATCTTCCATTTTTGCAAAGACACCGTATCAGCGACGTATAAACAACAGCATCCGGTTCAGGACCTTCTCTGCACATTTTCTTGAAAATTCTGACTGCATCTCTCCACTGTTCCAAAGAGCAATATCCATGGAGCAGGCTACTGTATGTGAATTTATCCGGCATAACACCTTTGTCAATCATCTGTTGAAGGGCCTCCTCAGCACTATCCATTGCATGAGCTTTGCATAGGCCATCAATGATTGAGTTGTAGGTTACAACATCTGGTGAGATCCCCTGATCCAGCATTTCACGAAATAGGCTGAAAGCTTTGTCCATATCACCCTCTTTAAGAAAGCCATAGATCACGGTGTTGTAAGACACCACATTTGGTTGGCAGCTGCCTCGGTCATGAGTCATCAAGTGGAGCAGCTCGAGCGCCTCTTGACACCTCGGTCTTGAGAAGAATGTTGTAGGAGACGACGTCGGGCGTGCAGCCGAGCTCGGCTATTCTGCGAAGCAGTATGTCCATGGCCTCGGCCGTCCTTTTCTCGGCACAGAGGCCATTGAACAGTGGACCTAGGGCGATGCTGTCCGCCCTGCACCCCGTCTTGATGACGCGGCCGATTGTGGCAAAGCCAAGGTCCAAACGGCCGGCGCGGCAGCAGCAGCCGATGAGGATGGTGTAGGTGCTTATGTTGGGAGCCACCCTGTCGGCGCCTGCTCGGGCCACGCGGTTGAAGAGCGAGACGGCGAGGGCGAGGCCATCCCGAGCAGCGACGGTGAGGAGGCAGTTGACGGCGTGAACCGAGGCGCGCCCGTCCTGCTGCAGCAATTCGTCGAACAGTTGGAGCGCGTCCCTGGCGGCGAGGTCTCCCGCGCGGAATCGGTCTTGGATGATGCGGCGGAATCGGCCTTGGATGATGCGGCGGAATCGGTCTTGGATGATGCCGCCCACGTCGGCGGGGAGGGCGCGGAGGCCGCAGCGGAGGCGGCGGGACATATTGGGACGGAGGAGGAGGATCGCCGGAGGATCACATAAACATTGATCTACCCGTCACACATAAACATTGATTATTAATTTGTTGCCTAAAAATATTCATAACCACAATCAACCACATAAGTAAAGAAAATTGTAAAAAAAATCAATTGATATCATTATACAAATATTTTAAATTTATAGAATATCTTTGTACCAATCCTCAAACACGAAGGTAATATTTAATTGCAACAAAAAACATAGTACTTCGTAGAAGGAAAAATATATTTGTTTATCCATATATGTTGTGATTCACGAGCAAATATAAGGCAACAAATTGTCAATATGTTATTTCTATATTTAATATTATAGTTCAAGCCATATCGAGTCTAAATGGAGCGAGTTAACCTCAGCTCAAGATTGGCTCGTTTTTTGTTTGAGCTATAGAATACGCTCAAACTCAACTCATTTTCTTTTCGAGTCGATCTCGAGTTGAGGCAAAATATGAGTCGATCTTAAGCAGCTCACCAGCCTCGAGCTTTCTTTTACAACCCTACACATATATAGTTCCAAGCTTAGAGCCTTCGTTTTATTTTTATTTTCTTAGGTGCATGATAAACGCACACACGTATGTCTGTGATTTGTGGATTTGTATTTACATTTTCTTCTTAAAAAAGGTTTAGCATGAACCAACAACCCATAGACTAAACTAGAGTTTCAAGTTTTTCTTTTAAAAAAAGTCTCCAGTTGTGTGTGGCCTATGCACATTCCGACTTCGAGAGAGCATGGGTCAAGCAATAGGGTCGCCCTCCTCTCTAGCGCTTACATCTTGAGGGTTTATTGTCATTTTTAAAAACATTAGTTTATTGAATCTATTATTTTTCTATCCTGAAACCACTTGGACTTGAAGTTTAGAGTTTTAACATTCAACTCAGATTATGAGAGCAGGAATGGTGGTACTGTCTCATCTCTACATTCTATCTATACCTTCCTAAAATATAAATGCACTAAATTAGGAAAATAAACCAAATCAATAAAGTGCTCTTACGAAATCTAGGTCATTAGTTGAAGGAAATGGATGGTCTAAATGGGTTACGACCACTGGCCTCTTTTTAACCATATAGAGTTGTTCGTACAAATTAAGAAAGTCCTTTAAATACGCCTATAGGTTCTCTCTTCTAAAGATCTTGGGAAGGGTTTTCGACCTTTTGGGTCTCCTTGTGAATGTTAATAACATCATACACTGTCGTAAAAAGTTTCCACATGTAATTTCTTTGACATAAAAATACATCCAAAATTTCTTTACTTATTTGAGAAGAGTAATTTTATACACCTATGGAATGTTACCGCTTGTAAATGTTGTTTGGAAGTGACTTTCCAAACTCACAAGTACATAGGCTGAAGTAAAATTATCCAAGGTAGTACAAATGACAGCACAAATCTTGTATCAATCAACGCCATAGGTGCATATATTGATTTCAATCAGCACAAACCTAATCCTTATATTGATATCTTCCTTTCCTTCTAAGACTGAAGAAGTAGATGCATAATCGTTTCAGATGCATAATCCAAATGCAAATAATCAGATGTCTCGAGTATTCGCAGATCATCGTCAGGCTGTCATGGTATAAACTTAGCAGTTATATTAGATCAAATCAAGCACTGGCCAAGTATCATAAGAAACAGAATGCAAGATAATAAAGTAATCGGTAATTTAGCTGTGACATCCAGATTTTATTTTTTCCCAAGAAAAATTTATTTTTAGTATCGATTAATTCCGTTTATCTCTAATCCTTCTAGAACTCTATCTTTCCCCATATCTCGTTCTAATCCACCGCAAAACCAACTTAATCTCGGCCATTAACGGGTTAATCCTGTGTGGATTCTATCCCCAACCGAAACCACCTCGTGTTCATCCCGAACCCCCCAAATCCCCATCTTTCTTAACCGTTTTCCATCCCAAATCGGCCGGAATTAACACCCCTATCAACCCTATAAATACCCCTCAAATCCCCGGCGAGAATCCCACAAATCGAGCTCAGATTTTTCCCCAAGAACCCGACCCCGAAACCCCAAAACCCTAGCCATCTCAGAGCAGGAGGGAGGAGGACGAGATGCTGCCGTCGTCGCTGTGCCGAGGTGAGGCCGCCGCCTCTGGCCGTCCTCCACTGCTGACGCGCCATTGCTCGCCATCGCGCCACCACGCCGCCCGCCGCGCGCCAAAGACGCCACGTGCCGCCGCCCGAAACGCGCCTTCTGCTTGCGCCCTAGCCGGGCCGCCGCCCCATCAAGCATATGTCACCGACGCCGCCGCCCGCCACAGGCTGCATTGCGTCTCACCGCCACCGTCGCCGTCGCCGCCGCCAGAGCATGAGCACGCACGCTATCTACCCCTCTTTCTCTCTCTCTTCCCCTTCTTTTTTTTTTCTTGTGCTCGTGGGAAAACAGAGCAGAGCTAGCCTTTTAGAACAATTTTTTTTTGCTAAAAAAATCGCAAATATGGAAATGCCCAGCTAAATGCGGTATTTGCAGGAATGCCCATTTGCCGCGGTGCGGAATCGAGGCATAGCAAATGCCGCGGTATGGGAACACTGACAAACAACGTCTTTGCGGTGGGAGAACGCGCGGCATAGGGCACGCCAGCAGTCTTGGCGGCGTGTAAGGACATGCCATGACAGCAATGGCAACAAGGACAAAGCCGTTGTGCGACATAGCGGCAATGGCAAAGCTGCTGTGCGGCATAGTGGCAATGGCATAGCGGCATTATATAAAAGTATAAATAGATATATATATATATATATATATATATATATATATATATATATATATATATATATATATATATATATATATATATCGCTGGCGATCGAGGCGAGCCTCGCAGCGCCAATGAGCAAGGAAAGGGGTGCGAGGCCTGGCGGCTCGTCCCCGGACCGAGAGCCCGGCCTTGTGGCCGGACTGCCAAAAAGACCTTGGTCCCGACGCGCCGGCGCGTCAAGACCGGATGGAAGGGGTGATGACACGAGTATTTTTATCTGGTTCAGCCTCCATCGCGGATAATGACCCTCGTCGATCTTCGTTTAATGCCGAGCTTAAACGAGTATAAGAGGTGAAGTCCGGCTTTGGGAAGCCCGGGCCGAAAGTACATAAGTGCTCAAGGCATTTGCGTGTGTGCTGCTCATCTGATTACACAATGCGGAGAACTACCACCGGGACTAGAGCTCCTACGAGAGTGCAAGTGCTCTGTTCTCTGATAGCTATTCTCCAAGTGAGTTGTGTGTATGCCAAAGTGAAGCCCTTTTCGTTGTTGTGGCTCAGGCGCTTTTATTGGCGCCCTTTGGCCATCAGAATTCTTGCGCTGGTCCGTTGAATTAGTCGTTTTTTTCCCATGCGGTAGCGCATCAACCCACCGCAATCGAGTGCAATCTCCGACCACCGCGCCGGGACCGCACGGCCAAGACGCGTGTCTTTGCCCATGCGGCGGTTGACGAGACCGGCCGCCTACCCGCCGAAAAACCGCCGCCAGCGCCTCGATCGAAGGGCGCATTTAATTCTTGATGACTCTGGGAACCCGAAGCGTATCCTGTCCGTGGCGCGTGATGATTTGCCTTGGGTCCTATTCCTTTGTACTTCAGAAGCCCGGAGGAAGCAAGAGGCCCGAGCTTCCGAGGCGGGGAAGCTCAGGCTCGAGCTTGCCAAGCTCGGGCGCGAGCTTGCTGGCCCCGAGCTTGCCTCCTGTGGGGCCGCGGGTAAGTAAGTGGACCGAACCTTCATGGGCCGCATACTTTCCCCAACAGCTAGTCCCTGAGCCTCGAGCGGGATGGTGACGTGCTGCTCAGAGGTTTATCTGGTAACCACCTTCGGGCGAAAAGCTTGGCTTTTCGCTCGCGCGGGGCCCCCACAGCTTCGGCGGGAGTCCCAAATCGGCGCGGTTGCACACGCCGCTTCCTTCTCCTTGGGTTTCACGTCTCCCGGCGGATAGGTGACGATTCGTCTCCCCTTGCCGGTTTATATCAGGCGGTTTCTCTTTCCGCCGTCTCTTCTTACGCCTTCTTGTGCTATTCGTGTTTCTTGTGCTAATGCGTTCCTCTGTCTTCTTCCTTTATCTGCCTCTCCGCCATCTTCCCTTCCGATCCTTCTCCTCCCGATGGCGCCTTTCATGCGGAGCCTCCTCACTGAGGACGATCTGAAGGGGCTGGAAGCCGCCGGCTTCGTCGAGGTCGGCGGTGGAGGGCGGCCGCGAGAGGCGGTTCTGCGCCCAAGAGCAAGGAGTTCGTTTGCTTTGAGCTTTTTGCGATTCATGGGCTCCGGGTCCCGGAGTCCGATTTCGTCGAATCCGTTCTAGCCCAGTGCGGGATCGAGCTGGTGAACCTCAATCCCAACTCGATCCTGTTCTTGATGATCTTTGCGCACCTCTGCGAAGTATTCGTCGGGGTGGAGCTGACGGTCAGCCTCTTCCTCCATTTCTATGAGCTGACCACGACTGGCGGACACAACGCGGCGGGGTGCGCCTACTTCAAGCTCCGCCGCGACATGAAGTCCTCGTACCCGGTGTTCAAGGCTAAGGAGAACGTCGGGGGGTGGGCGTCGCGGTGGTATTACGCCGAGAAGCCCGACAACTGCCGATTCTGGTTTGCCAACGTGAACCCCGGGAGGATGCCGATGCCCCGGCCTATGCTAGAGCCGGCGGAGGTAGCCCTAGCGGCCATGATTCGAGATTTGGCCGGCCGAGGGCTTAACGGCTTCGACATTGTAGCCGACTTCACCAGGCACCGGGTGAGCCCGCTGAGGAAGCGGGTTTGCCCTTTCTTCGAGATCTGCGGGTGGGATGACCTTTCCCGCGAAGACACCACCCGTAAGTATTTGTTCTTGATCTTGCAGTTGTGTGCCCGAGCTTCTTCCCGAATCGTGCTTGTGATGTTCTTCATTTTTTCTTCTTCACAGCCTTGCCCCAAGACGATGTGGTTCGAGTCGTGGGGCTCCTCTTTCCTGCGAGCCACAACGAGCCATCAGGCTCGGGCGTTCACAACGTCCTGGACGAGGTACGTGCCTCTACGGGCTTAGGCGCCCTGGGCGGTTTTTCGTCGTGAGCCGACGCCCCTATTTTTTGCGAAATGAGAGCGGAGCGAGCTTGCGCATCCGCGTCGGCGGCGGCCGGGGCCGCTTAAACCGTCGGCCGGCGGCGACGTGAGCTTGGCCCGACACGAAGGACGAAAGCCACTCCCGGCGACACTGGGAAGAAACCGGCGGTCGCTTCGGGCAAGGTCGCCCACAGATGGCGGCGTGCCCGTGCCAAAAACTCCGTCTCCGACCAAATGGGCCGGAGGTCCCCTGCTCGGGATTCGGTCGGTCTTGCGGGATACCCAAATGGCGCCAAAGAGTCGGTGGTCTTTGGGCACGACGATGACTCGGACGACGAGATGAGCGAGGCGGCCGTCGCAGCTGCACGTAAGTTGCTTGTGCATGCCGGCTTCTCTCGTCTCTTTTCTTTGTTGGTTATGGCCCTTGGGCCGATCATGCTCTGATTCTCTCTTGTTTTTCAGTCGCGCTGTCCCCCCAAGCGGGGGAGCCTATCCCGGCTCGACCAGAGGCAGTGGCCCGGGAGAATGAGCCTGTCAAGGGCAAACCCGGGCTCCGGGGTTCAAGGACCTTCGTCTTCCCGCTGGTAGCGCACAAGGACGTGCGCCCTCAGGCCGCGCTTGTGAAGGTGGAAATCGATCTCGGCCCCGAGCGCCTGGCGCCAATCCGCGTCGAGGGGCGAACCTCGACCGGGTGGCGCCCGATCGACATCCGCGGCATTCGGGAACTTTTTGCTAGGAGCAACATACCCGTTCCCCCGCTGGACGCGAGCGACACTCTTCTTCTTGGCTGGGACTGGCCCGTCCGGGTCATCATAGCTGCGAGCATCGTCCCAGTGCGGTTATGGAGCGTGGCTCCGTTGACCGTCTCGGGGTGGATCTCGGCGACGCCATCGTGGGTCGAGCACCACCTTGGGATTGTCACATGGAGTCACCAAGAGGCTATCCGGCTCCGGCCAGTCCCCGGCCAAACGCTCGAGGAATGGCTGGCGAATCGTTTGGGGAGAGGACCTTCGGTGGATGCCTGGACGCAGACTGACTTCCCCGCTGAGCCGTGTCTCCATGCCGTTGATGCTTCTGAAGCAGAGCTTCTTGAAGTCGGCCTTGACAGGGGAGCTCATGAGGTCGCGGAGGAGACTGCCGAGCCGTCTGGAGGCTTGGTTGTGCTGGTGGGAGGAGCGGCCGTCCCTGTGGACTCGGCCGAACCTGCAGGAGGGGCGGTAGAGCATGCGGAAGACTTGGCCGAACCCAGGGGGGAGATGGCCGAGCCTGTGGGAGGCTTGGCCGAGCTGCAGGAGAGATGGCCGAGCTTGCTGGGAGGCGGCCGAGCTCTGGGAGGCTTGGCCAGGCCTATGGGAGAGGTGGCCGAGGCTGCGGGAGGCTTGGCCGAGCTTGTCGGGAGGCGGCCGAGCTGCGGAGAGATGGCCGAGGGGCCAAGCAGCTCGGGCGACAGCTCGGGCCGCCAGGTCGTGGCGCTCCTCGCCAGTGTGCCAGACGCTTCAGTCGATGTTGCGGCTGGCGGTTGCCATGCTGTAAGTGCCTCCGGGCTTGGTTTTCGTTGTCTTGTGTTTTCCTTGCTTCGGTCCTCCTTTTCCTTAGTCTATCCTTCGGGTGCAGATTTACCGCGAACTTGTCGGCATGACTTGCTCGTTTGAGGCTAGGCACGATGCCGAACAAGAGGCCCTGTGGTCGGAAGGCGCGCGGTGGTAGCGGGAAGCCAACGCCGCGCGCGCCGAGCTTGAGGAAGCTCGTTCGAGCTCAGTCCAGGCGATAGTTTTGGAGGCTCGAGCCGCGGCGGCTGAGGCGGCCTTAGCCGTGGCGCAGGAGGACGCCAAGGAGGTTTCTTGCCGGTCGCTGGAGGCCCTTAAGGCCGAACACGACCACTCCCTTGAGCTCGAGGAACGCCTCTGGTCAGTGGAAGCGTGTTGCGTCGCTGAGGTTGCTCGCGTGGTGGAGGAGCGTGACCTCCTTGCCGTGGAGCTTTCTCAGACGAAGTCTGCTGCAACCGCGACGGAGGGCCTGTTGAAGACCCACCGGGATACCGTGCGGGAGCTGGAGGCTGTCAATGAAGCCTTACGGGCAAAAATGCAGACTGCCCGGGCGAAAGAGAAGGAGCTTCTCGACCTTCAGGGCCAAAAGAGAGTCTGGCTGGTGAGCCGGAAGCTCCGGTGCCGGCCTAAGCCGTAGGCCCCCTTTTTTTTTTTTTTGTTGGGCGACAATCCGGCCTGCCTTTGTAAATACCTTTTATTAATATAGTTGACTTGTTTCGACTTCTTTCCTTCGTCACTTCTTCGGTCCGCCTTCTCTCCGAAATGCCGAACGTCGTTTTGACTGTCGCGCCGTGTCCCAAGAGACATTCGCGTTCAGTCTTGGAAACGGTTCCACGTCGGAACTGCTTCCCGACGCCATTACCCCTGGGATCGATTCGGCTTCCCGAATCCTGGCTATAAAAAGAGATCAATGCGTCGGTCACTTCTTATCCCAGACTCCTTTCTTCCGTACCTTGCCCTCTTGCTTCCATGGCTTGTGATCCAGAGTTGGCGAGCTTTGGGCTGACTTCGACCTCGCCATGGCCGAGGTTGCGGAGGAGGAGGCGCGCGCCCGTGACGTTGCCAGGGTTGAAGCGCTGGTTGAAATCGTCCCGCGGCTTCGCGGGGCCTTTGATCCGCCGTGGGCGCTGCGCCGCGCCGTGCCCTTCTTTGCTGCCGCCATGACTTTAGTCGAGGCCGCCACGGTGCTTGCCGAAGTGGCCGACGCCATCGCCGGGTTTCTGGGGCCCTTCCGCTGGGACTAAGTGTAGCCGGCTCGTAAGCCGTTGCAGAAACTTTTTTAATAAAGTTGTTTGTGGTTGTCGCCGCTTCTGTTTTCTGTTGTTTTTCCTGCATACAAATGAACGCTAGTAGTCGTGTAGGCAAGAAATGGTTGAAAACGTAGTAAAGTCCTACCGATCCTAGCCCCCGAGCCATGTCCGTGCTTCTAAGGAGAAGCTCGGGCGTGGCTTAGAGTAGATCGGAAGTCTTTTGATTGGAAATCTGATCTTGGAAAATCAATTTTTTAAGAAATCGACCCTTTGGAAAAAATCGACCCTAAAAAATCAACCCCAGCCCCCGAGCCATGTCCGAGCTTCTGAGGAGAAGCCCGGGCGTGGCTTAGAGAAGATCGCAATTTTAGAAAAAATCGACCCTAGTCCCAGAGCCATGTCCAAGCTTCTGAGGGGAAACTTGGTCGTGGCTTGGAGAAAACCAATTTCTGAAAAATCGACCCTAGACCCTGAGCCATGTCCGAGCTTCTGAAGGGAAACTTGGTTGTGACTTGGAGAAAACCAATTTTTGAAAAATCGACCCTAGACCCCGAGCCATGTCCGAGCTTCTGAGGAGAAGCTCGGGCGTGGCTTAGAGAAAACCAATTTTTGAAAAATCGACCCTAGACCCCGAGCCATGTCCGAGCTTCTGAGGAGAAGCTCGGGCGTGGCTTAGAGAAGATCAATTTTTAAAAAATCGACCCTAGTCCCCGAGCCATGTCCGAGCTTCTGAGGAGAAGCTCGGGCATGGCTTAGAGAAGATCAATTTTTGAAAAATCGACCCTAATCTCCGAGCCATGTCCGAGCTTCTGAGGAGAAGCTCGGACGTGGCTTAGAGATCGCACACTTCTTGAACGAAGCTTGTGGCCCTAGCTCTGTCCCTTTGTAAGAGGCAGGGTGTTGGACTCTAGAGGTATCCCGGGCCTGTGGCAAGTTTTACGCGGGCTTATGGTATAGGGCCGGAAAGCGTGTGCCCGCACGGGATTTTGCGAGGTGCGATGGATATCGGCTTACCCGTGTGCAAGGGAATCCCGGGGGTTGGCTTCTGCGTAGCCGCCATCCTGCCGATGTGTACTGGAACGGCCCGGGCTTTCTCCCAAGCCCGATCATAAGTTTGGGTCACTGGGGTTAGTTTGGGAGCTCTCTAGGAAATAGTGGGATGAACAAAAGGAAACAAAGATAGGGGGTTGGGATGGAGACTTACGACCTTTTCTCAGGCGTAGAATCTCCGAAGTTGAGCGATGTTTCAGGAGCTGTTGAGGACTCTCCCGTCCGGAATAGCCAATCTTCTGACTCGGGCGTCGGTGATCTGACCGTGTCGGACCTTCCCATCTTGGGGTGAGCTTGTTGGCGTGAGCCGTGTTCAACTCGTCTTAGAACCAGTCACCCACCGCAGGTCCGGTTCACCTTTTTGTGCGCGTGCGCCGTGGGATTGCCGGTATCTTGCCACTGCAGATAGTGCTTGTTCGCGCAGACTCGGATAGGTCGAGATCCAGCGATCGCTCCTCGTCGTTGTCGATCTCACCGCAAAATCAACGCAGTCGAGCCAAGTCTTAACTCAAGGGTAAGACCGCCGAGCCGTATACAAGCTGAACGGGGTTTTGCCAAGAGTCTGTTAGAGGTTGTCCGGCCGCCCAAAGCACGGAGGGTAGTTCTTCTACCGCCAGACGTTGTTGCTCGGTAAGAGCGTCGACACTTCGGCGCTGACGCCTGCATGATCTGCCCATTCGCGTTCGCCGCACTGCTACTCGTGGGTGAGCTACGGCTAGGGCGACCTTCATGCCGAGCTCTTGGCAAGAGTCCCGAACAATTTCACTTGTGAACTGCGTCCCATTATCAGTGATCAGCCTACTCGGGACACCGAACCTGGTCACGATATTGTTCCTAAGGAACCTTTTGGCCGTCTGGGCGGATATGCTCGACACAGGTTCAGCCTCGATCCACTTAGTGAAAGTGTCGATGGCGACGAACAAGTGTGTGCAGCCTTTTAGGCCTCTAGGGAACGGACCGAGTATGTCCATCCCCCATGTTGAGAATGGCCAGGTTAGCGGGATAGTCTGCAGCTCATACGCGGGCTGGTGGGATACTCGGGCATGATATTGGCAGGCTGGGCAGCGTTTTACTAGCTCTCTTGCGTCGGTCAACGCAGTTGGCCAGTAGTACCCCATGCGAATGGTTTTTCCTACTAGGGTTCTGAAAGAGGCATGGGCCCCGCAAATCCCGTCGTGGATGTCTTGGAGGAGAAATTTATGTTCCTCCTGGGTCACGCACTTCAAAGTACGCCGTTAGAACCCCTTCGGTACAACAAGCCCCCGAGTAATCGGTAAGGTCGGGCTTGTCTTTGGAGCCGGATTTCTCACCGTCTCTGTGGCGTTGTCCCATCGTCCAAGAATCGGACGAATGGCATCATCCGTGTTACCTCGCTCTAGGAATGAAACGGTACCGGTCGTTTGGGTCGAGGCAATCGTCTTCTCGGGGGCCTCTTCTCTGGAGGGAATAGTGGGTTTTAGTAGGTGCTGCATGAGCACCCTCGCCGGGGCGGTTTCTTGTGAGGAGCCAAGCTTCGCGAGCTTATCGGCCAGGCTATTAGCCAGTCTGGGAATGTAGCATACTTCGAAGTTCGTGAAGTGCTTCTCCAGCTTTCTCACCTCTGCTAAGTATCGCGCCATTGAGTCGTCGCAACACTGAAACTCCTTTTTTACTTGGCAGACGACCAGCTTCGAATCCCCTTTCGCTGTTAGTCGCCTAATGCCGAGCGCAGTGCATGCTCGTAGGCCGGCTAGGAGGCCTTCGACTCCAAACATTGTTCGTTCTTGGGAAAATGGAGTCAGACTATATGCTGAATTTGTTCTCCTTGGGGGGAAATGAGAACAAACCCGCAGCCTGATCGCTCGAATTGGCGCGACCCATCGAAGAACATGGTCCAGTGCGCTTCTTGGCTAGCGGGCCCGGGCGGGCCTCCCGAAGGGTCGGCCGGGCCGGTCCATTCAGGCAAGAAGTCGGCCACGATTTGGAATTTGATTGCTGTTCGGGGTACAAACTTGATGTCAAATTCACCAAGCTCGACTGCCCACTTCGCGACGCTCCCATTCGCGTCTGGGTTCCGAATGATGTCCTTTAACGGGAAACTCGTTGGGACCGTAATTGGATGGGCTTGGAAATAGTGACGCAACTTTCGCAAGGCCATAAACAAGGCGTACAAGAGCTTCTGAACCTCAGGGTACCGCTCCTTAGGCCCGTGAAGTACCTCGCTTATGTAGTAGACGGGTTGTTGCTTGCCTTCGCGTTCGACTGCTAGTACAGCACTTACAGCCTGTGGGGCAACTGCCAAATAGAGGAGTAGAGCTTCCCCGAACTTTGGCGTGGCTAAGACGGGAGACGTGGACAGGTAGCGCTTTAGCTCGCTAAAAGCGGCCTCGGCTTCTTCCGTCCATTCGAAACCATCATGTTTACGCAGATCTTCTGAAAGGTGCCTTTGGCTCGAGAAGAGATATGAATCTGCTGAGAGCCGCCATCCGCCGGTGAGGGCTTACACCTCCTTAGTGCAAAGTTGGCGACCTCATATTCTCGATGGCCTCGATTTTCTCGGGGTTTGCTCCGACATTTGCCTTCCTATCATATAGCTAGGCAACATTCGGCATCGACACCAAAGACACATTTTTCAGGATTCAGCTTAACCCGATGCTTTCTAAGATTAGCAAAAGTTTCCTGAAGGTCGGTCACATGGTCTCGTGGGACTTTGCTTTTTACAACAACTTCGTCTGCATAAACCTCTACGTTGCGCCCTATCTGATCAGGGACCGTCTTCTGCATTAGTCGCTGCAACGTGGCTCCCGCGTTCTTTAGACCGAAGGACATGGTCGTGTAGCAGAAGGTACCAAAAGGTGTTACGAAGGCAGTCTTCTCTTCGTCCTCCCTTGCCAGCGCGATCTGGTGATAACCGGAGTAGGCGTCCAGGAAGCTCATGAGCGCCGAGTCCGCCGTTGCGTCGACCAGTTCGTCTATGCGCGGCAGGGGGAAATTGTCCTTGGGGCAGGCGGCGTTGAGGTCGCGATGGTCGACGCACATTCGCCACTTTCCGCCCTTCTTCTTGACGACGACCGGATTAGCTAGCTAGTCGGAATGTTCGACTTCTCGGATGAAGCCGGCTTGGAGGAGCTTGCCAAGTTGCTCCTGGATGATGTCGGCCTTCCATTTTGGGAAGCGCCGTAGTGCTGTTTGATGAGCTTTTGTCGTGAATAGCTAGCTCAGGCTCGATGACCTCCTTGGGACCCCGGCATATCGGACGGTTCCCACGCGAACACGTCTGCGTTAGCCCGGAGGAAGGTGACGAGCTCGGAGTCCACTACCTCGAAGGTAACGTACTCCGTCCGAAAATTCAGGGGTCCCAAGCGCCACGGCAAAGACGACGGTTCCGATCGGTCAGAGGGCGACCGGGGACAATGCCGTGTGGAAGGGATGGCTATGTCCTTGATCTTGGACCGCGGGACTGCATCCGCTCAGAACTTGAGCGATGATTTATGTCGAGGAGCTCCGCCATCCACCAACACGCGATCGACTCGCGTGTTGCCGATGGTAGGACGAGCACCGCCGCGACGCCGAGGCTGGTCATTCCGGGGGGACAATCGTCCCCGGAGAAAGTGATCAACTGGTGGGACCACCGCAAGGGTGCGTCCCCGGGCTTACCCTTCTCGAGGTGGTAAACCTCCCGGGCAGCGGCCTTAAGGTCGCGTCGCGAGTTATAGGCAGAAGCTCCGCCGAAGATCACGACGACGCAGCGCGAGCCTCTGGAAGGCGCCGCCATGGGCGCCTTGAGGCGCCCGGCCGTCCGAAGAACCCATGATCCGGGAGCTTGGGCATGGGCCGCGCCCGGCGTGAAGTCCTCCAACCACGCACCCGCCCCGCGATTCACGCGAGTCATGGCCGATCTTCCGATGGAGAAGGCGAGCGGTTGTTCGGAGGGTTAACCCCGGGGCGGTCGACGCCGAGGCCGGAAGCTTCGCCCCTTCGGGCGCGCCTCGGCCGTTCCGCCACCGCCGGCTTTGGCGGCGAGGCGGCGCCAGAGGAGCGGGTCTTCGGGCTCTACCGCCCGCGGCGAAGCGAAGCGGCGGCTCCTCCTCCTTCTTCTTCTTCTTCTTCTTCTTCTTCTCGGCGTCACCCTTCTTGGCATCGGTGCGGTCCGGGCGCCGCTTTCTCCTCCGTCCTTCCTCTCTTGCACTCCACCGCCGGGCGTTGATGTATCCTTCCGCAAAGACGAAATAAATCGGTGCGGTGTGGGCCGGATGGAGCTCAAGGTCCTCGGTGACACGGGTGTTCCGCACTCCCTCCTTGAAGGCCTCAATGATGGCCTCGTCGAAGATCGACGGAATGGTGTTGCGCACCTGGACGAACCTGCGGACGTAGTCCTGCAGTCCCTTTCCCGCCCTTTGGACCACAAGCTTGAGGTCCTAGGCTTTCGGCATGCCAGTAGCGCCCACGAAGTTTGTCCGGGCGTCTCTGCGCAATGTTCCCAATGCGTAGAATCTAACCCTCCCGGTTGAACAGCCAGTTGAACCATTCCCTCGGGACGGTAGGGAAGTAGTTAACCATTACGGCCTTATTACCGCCTGCGGCCAGGATGGCGGTAGTATAAACGGCGAGATATTCGTCGGGATTCTTGCTCCCGTCGAACTTTTCAATGCTCCCGGGCTTAAACTTGCGGGGCCAGGGGGCCTCGCGCAAAGCTTGGGAGAAGGCCGGGCATCCAGGGGCGGCCCCGCTGTTCCCAGCGGGAGATTTTCCGCCTGGAAGTGGCCCGAGGCGGGAAAAAACTCCGCCCGGGGTGCGCTGAGGAGCGCCGTCCACTGTGGACGTGGGCGCTGCCGCGCGATCAATACTCGCCGCGTTTTTGAAGAGCCACCGTGTGATCGGGCTCGAGGTGCTCGCCGAGATCCCCGCCGAGCTCCTCTAGGCCGTCGGCGATCATGGCGCCTAGATCGCTATAGTGAACCCTCGCGGGTCCTTCTCCAGTCACGCATGACCTGGCATCGCTTAACCTCTCTGGCAAGCAAGACCTTTGGGTTGGTGACGGTAGTGGTGGGCGAATCGCGCGTGTAGCGCTGGCGGCGCGGGCCGCCAGAGCTCGCGACGGATATCCGCCAGGTTCGCCTTAACCGACCTAGCAAAGAGGCTTCGAGCGGCCTCACGCCGGGTGCTTTCGCTTAGGTCAGACGTGGGCTGGTGCGGGTCGCCCGCCGACGCCAAAAAGACATGACGTGAGGCAGTCTCCCACGAATGGGACATGTCGGTGTCACCCACGGAGGCGGTGCCCTCGGCACCCTCAACCGCCAAGGGCTCGCGCTGGTCTGCTGCCGGCCTCGACGGGCCGACTCGCCAGTTGCGTGCAGGATCGTCCTCCTCTTGAGCGTGATCACAATCTGCGCGCGGTCCGCCGGATACGCAGATGGTGGCGGTGCCTCCAACCCTCCATGAGGGTTTCACGACGTGAGTCGGCGGCGTCGCAAAGCCGAGGAGCGAACAGCTACTCTCGAGGCGGGCGTTGTTTCCACCTCCATCTCGTCGGGTGAGCTCCGCGAGATACCACCCGCCACTCCTCATCGACTCGTCGACGCCGCCGAGATCGCCGCAATCGTCGTAGTTGAGGTCCACGGTATCAATGTCGTCGTAAAACAACAAGGCCACCCTCGACTCAATCGAGGGGAGAAGACCGCAATCGGGCCCCACGGTGGGCGCCAGCTGTCGGCGACTGGGAGGCGAGCCCCCGCAGCGCCAATGACCAAGGAAAGGGGGTGCGAGGTCCGAAGGGGGCCCTGTCCCCCGGACCGAGGCCCGGCCTTGTGGCCGGACGCTGTCGAAGGAAAAGACCTTGGTCCCGACGCGGCTGGCGCGTCAAGACTGGATGGAAGGGGGTGATGACACGAGTATTTTTTATCCTGGTTCAGGCCTCCACTGCTGGATAACAGCCCTACGTCCAGTCTTCATTTAATGCCGAGCTTAAACGAGTACAAGGGGTGAAGTCCGGGCTTTGGGAAGCCCAGGCTTCGAGTACAGTAAGTGCTCAAGGCACTGCGTGTGTGTGCTCCTACAGTTACCTGGATGCGGAGAACTACCGCCGGGAACTAGAGCTCCTACGAGTGCAGTGCTCTGTTTCTGATAGCTATTCTCCAAGTGAGTTGTGTGTATGCCGGTGAAGCCCTTTTCGTTGTTGTGCTCAGTCGCCTTTTATAGGCGCCCTTTGGCCACCGTAGCTTGCGCCGTCCGCTGAATTAGTCGTTGCCTTTTTTTCCATGCCAGTAGCGCATCAACCCACCGCAATCGAGTGCAATCTCCGACCACCGCGGGGACCGCCACGGTCAAGACGTGTCTTTGCCCATGCGGGCGGTTGACGGACCGCCGCCTACCCGCCGGCTGCCGCCAGCGCCTCACAGATGCAAGGCGCGATTTAATTCTTGATGACTCTGGGAACCCGAAGCGTATCCTGTCCGCGGCTCGTGATGATTTGTCTTGGGTCCTGTTCCTTTGTACTTCAGAAGCCTGGAGGAAGCAAGAGGCCCGAGCTTCCGAGGCGGGGATGCTCGGGCTCGAGCTTGCCAAGCTCGGGCGCGAGCTTGCTGGCCCCGAGCTTGCCTCCTGTGGGGCCGCGGGTAAGTAAGTGGGCCGAACCTTCATGGGCCACATACTTTCCCCAACAATAACATATGCATAATATATATTATATAACATATTTATTATAGTTATATATATTATGATATATATTATAATGTATTATAATATAACATATATATGTTATAGTTATATATTACGATATATATTGTATATGACAAGATATATATTATAGTTATAATGTATTATAATATATAGTTATATAACATATATATATTATAATGTATATATTATAGTTATATATATTGTTGTATATGATAATATATATATTATATAATGTATATATTATATAATGTATATATGGTCTGTTATTTGGTTTATTTATTCTTTTAAAATAATAATATCGAAATAACGGCCGTAGAAAATTATGAAATTAGGAAAATAATAAAAAATTATCATGATTGAATAGGGTTAGATAAGCACTTAACACACTATAAATCTTTTATTCGGAATTTGTTTAGAGCAAGAGGAGGGTAGGATCAGGGTCGGAGAGGGAGAGGACATGGAGGACTAAGTTTCAGCAGAAAATACATACGCCACACTCTTTATTATGAATTGGAACTGGTAGGTGCATCACGGACAAGGAAGATGATAGTTAAAAATTTATGTCTATTGAGTGCATTGAGGCCACTTCCCCTTGGCCCAAGCCTCCGGTGGAGCTTCTCTGGCACGACGTGTCCTCTCTCGTTTTCTCTCTTTCGGCCTCCTTCCCCCCCGCTTCCTTTCTACGTGCGTCCTCGTGTGCGGCGTCATGCTGCTCTTGAAGCTGTCGCCTGAACTCCTTGTCCTGGTTGGCTTGATCAAGGAGCCTTTGGTCTTCAGGGTTGATCTCCATGTCAAACCACTGCTCAAATTCACACAGTGGAAGGCGACTGCATGAAACAAAAATTAGCAAAGCTTCATGTAGAAATATTACGAAACACGTATGGTCATTACTATCTGACGATTCTTCAGTCTCTTCTCCAGCGGGTTGAAGGTGTAGTTGCGGCACTTCCAATACCTCCTCTTCCAGGTTGGAATATCCCAAGAGTAGACAAACCTGCAAGGATCTCCGCACATACACATCGGTGGGACAGCCCTACGAGGTAGGAAGAGGTCCTGGTACGCAGAATTGCGCGGCCAGTCCCAAGCGCCTCCCTCTTCCTTTGCTTTCCCCTTTCCCTTTCTGCTTGAACACCGCGGCATTTTTGGTGTGTGCTGAACTGAATCGTCTGTGTTGTGTTGTTGCCCTCACGGATCCAGCCGTACTTATAGCCATCGTGGTGGAGAGATGGACGAGCCCGTGATGCTTCAGCAGGCAATGGCATGGAATGATTTTTTAAAGTTCACGAGCAGCCCGTGGTGCCTCAGCAGGCAATGACAGCGATGTGACGAGACAATTCAATATGATGCGCTAGGCTTTCACGGACGATGAGACAACTAGGTTGCCGCATTGCCACGCCGCGGCAACCTAGTTGCCGCTGTACCGTATAGCGACAGGAGGGTAATCGGAAAAGGCACACCTGTAAAAAAACCAGAAATTGTGGCCACTTACGGATTTTCATAGGGTCGAGGGGCCCACCGTATGCGTCCGACGGGTGACCAACATTTGCCAGCCTAGCTCGTATGGACTGTCGTGGTTTTACAACACAGAAGAACCGAATCTCATCCTAAGTTACAGATATGATCTACCCAAGTTGTTATAGAGTGAATGAACTGTGCTATATTTCTTTACCATTTTCTACTTTGTTTTAACCAGACATGTCATTGCTCCCACATTTCATCGAGAGAGAAGTATCCCAAGAATTCAACGACGTCTGGAAACACCGTCACAATGACCACTTTTGAGACAGTAGACTACTTATTGGCCTACAAGGTAAAGAAGAAAGGAACATGAAGTTTGAAGAACTATATCAAAAGTACATGCATGTAAGTATCTCATATTCTATGGAATAACAGCATAGGTAAGGGTTCTACCAACGTTTAGAAATGACTTGTTAACTTTCAGATGTTGTACCATGCTGTCATTCTTGAACAAACTATGAGGAACGTTGAAGATGTGTTCACCGAGGCTTGTGCCATTTACCGGATTGTCTACAAGAAAGCACTGATGTTTACTTAAGACGACATCGGCAAATGTGGCTTCGTATGGAATCGGAAAAGGCCGTGCGTTGTGCCATTTTCATGCGCTGAAGAGTGAAGATGGCAGTGCTATGTGCTCCCTTTCGGTTCTGCGCAAAATCTTATAGATGGATCGCAAGTAGTTGTATCTATAATGGCCAAATTCAACTACATGTTATATGTAGTAGGTACACATATTGTAGTAGTAGCAGCATTAGGGACATATGTTTCGTACCGATGGGTCAAGTTATTCAGGAGGAACGAAAAGGTCGATGTATGCACCTATGTATTGTATCATAACTATACTTGTGTTATCTCATGTCTGAAACTTGTTCGTGACACACGTTGGTATGTGAACATCAACAGGAGATATGGACCGAGAGGCCTGTACCTGGTATCCATCTCGCGTACGTGATTTGCTACAGATCTCTCATGATCTTGGCAAGATCTCCCACAGAAAAAACCTGAAATTATGGCCACTTAGGGATTTTCGTAGGGTCGCGGGTTGTTGGCGATTCTTACGTGCTACAGAATAATCCGGAAGCGGACGGATTTAGCAATATTTTTCACCCAGGAGTATTCCAAGGTATCGTTTTTAATCCACAGAGAACGTGGGGTAAAGAATATTGCTATCGTTGTACAGTATATCTTTATTAATTAAGTTACCAGCCAGCTAGTCAACGGGGGATATAATAAGGATATAACAAGATAACCAAAGTGACACCAGTAGTCTTGCTAGTTTGGGAGGACAACGAGACGAGTATGTTCCTAAGATAAGTTCAATTAAATTACCAAGTCTAAGCAAATAAAGATAGTAGTAATGTTTAAGAAAATCCTCGGAGCTCGGTCGATTCACTACCACCCGCTATCAGTTAAGAATACCGGATGATTATGACCACCCCCGATTGGGCTCAACTGGTCTAACGCTAACAGGGCGGACTTCGCAAGAGCTAATACCACCCGAATAGTAGGGCTGTCACCACCTACTACCTACCGCACAACTGTTGAATCAGGTGCCTTCCAAGTCAGATCTAGCCTCAGACACCACGTCTGCTACTAGAACGGATCACTTCCCCTCGGGTCCTTAGGGGACGATCTAGGTTCGATACTAAGAAGTATATGAGAGGGAACCTAGACTCGGAACCAGATAACCTTATACACGACTGTAATTCTCCACACTCTCAACTAATGGGGAATGTAAATGCTCAGCTCGAATAAAGTAAAGAACTTATATTAATTTGATCTAGTCTTACACAGGGGAAAAGTGAAAGATACAAGAGGTATTACTCGAATTCCCGAAGACAGCTTCGGAACCTCGAGCCTCAGCTCGACTTGAACTCTAACTCCCAAACTAACTAAGAACTACTCTAGCTAGTGACAAGGTGATTCTCCTCCAAAATGGTGTGATGTGTGTGTTACAAGTGAGGTGAGGGGTCCTTTATATAGTGTCACGGAGCCAATGAACACTTCACACGTTAGGGGACACGTGTAGGAGCCTCCTTAGTTGAAGTAGCATCCAAGGGAGAAACTTGGGGGGTCGGCCGGGCCAAGGGGGGTCGGCCGGCCTACCTCCAGCTGATCCAGGCCATCTGCTTCGCATGGGATGCTCTATGGATAGTGTAGATTGCCCCCTTGCGTCGGTTTTGGCAGTTGGAACCGGTAAAACCCCCTTCCAAGTGGGCCTATGGATCCATTTGTGGAGCAAGTGTTGCCCTTTGATCAAACCGACGTGGATGAATGGCTGGGATGGCCTCCTTTTGTGCTTGTTGGATCTCTAGAGAAAGCACAATGCAATTGGCCGAAGGAGCTGGGTCGGCTGGCCTAGGGGGGTCGGCCGGCCTAGCTTTTTGGCTGGTTCGGCTCCGGTTTTTTTTCCATTTGTATCTGAGGATAGAAACTTACCAAAACTTGTGGAAATTTATTAGTTGAAATAATTTTAGAGCATTAGACCTTGAATTTCTCCGATTTACCGGAATGTTGGTGTAAAAATTCGGAATTTAAAGATCGCCAACACACCCCCAACTTGAACTTTTGCTTGTCCTCGAGCAAAGGACTCAAAGTCGGACCTGGTGGATCAGGATTGCATCAATATCATTAATCAGCAAATATTAAATATACAAGCTAACACTCTCTTTATTTGTTAACATAAACTGATATAAGTGTACCCAGAACTTAATCTCATACCAACAGAGCTTTTAAATTTTCACCTTGTCTTGAGTGGTTGAGAGATGGAATAGTGTAGATAGAACAATGTCCAACCCTTCTCTATTCAGGTTAAATCTCAGAGTTTTTTCATAATTTTCAAAACTTAGTTCCTCAATTGATACTCTCAGATCGCTCAAGTGGTATTTTATTTAATCCTCACCAAGGCCTTAGGCTCATTCTAGTCCCTAAATTCTATAGGCTTTTGTAGAGCTCAAGGTAGGGAAGAATGGCCTACTTAGGCTGTATATTTTGCTAAGTCAAAGATTGGTCCTAATGAAGATCGTGCCATTTCGCATTTCGGTCATTAGAGAATAATGTCTAGGGGTGAGGGAGAGAATGAACTCACGCGAAAGGAATGAAGAAACACAAGTGCAAGGATGTGAGGTACTAATGAGTCCGTCACATCGGATCTTGTGTTTATGGAACAGTCTCTTTAATTTGACTCATTTAAGCAATTCCCTCTTTATGAAACTCTTTTGGGAGAGACAATAATTTTAAACTCTCTTTTTTTTGGGGGAGATTATAATATTTCTCCCAACTTTTCCTTTCTTTCTTCTCTCTTTTTTTTGGCCTCTCAAATTTTAAACTTTATTGAAGGAAAGCTTTGGGTAGTTTGGAGACTTCAGATTGTATAGGTAGGTATGCGCAAAGAAGACTTTGGCTTGATTCTTACTTGGGGAAGGAATATCTGGCGAAATGGATGCTTAATTCCAATTTGGAGATTAGCATAGCCAGACATGAATAGGCTAGAATGCAAAAAGGGTACGCAAAAGGAGATCACCGGTTTTGAAGGGTCACTACTTCTTAAGGGCACAAATTTTGACAAAACTCAATACAACCATAAGTGGCTAAAGTATAGGCTTTGAATTCTTTTGTATAAATTTGGCTTTGGTAGGTAGGAGGAAAAGCCATTGAGGAACTTTCAAAATATTTTTTCATTTTCAGAATAAATTCTCCGAGAATTTCCTTACTAGGATAATGAGCGGACTAAGCTCTCATCTTAGCTATAACATATTCTCAACAACTTAGACTTGTATCAAGATATTGGCTCTCACTAAGTACGGATCAAGGTAGGATCACAACTTATACCAATAAATGCTAAACTTAAAGAAGAGTATCAAATTGTAAACCCAACATTTGCAAGATAATGATAGAGCAACATTGCATTATCTTTGGGCGAAACTCAAAATCTATGCTACTTTATTGAAGTCAAGCAAATATTTTTGGGTTTTTAGATTATGCAACTTTTTTTTATATATATGCAACTTTTTTAATATATATGCTAGTAGTAATAACCAGGCAAACTTATACTAACTAGGCAAATTTTCTTATTTTGGCAGGGTGGTGTAATGACTACGACAGTCCGGTAGTGCAAAATGACGGGTAAGACAAGACAAGGCAAGGCAGAGCAGCAGCACGATAATGACAAAGTAACGGCAACGACAAGGCATCAACAATCTAGCGGAATAGCTGGTGACGAGACCGTACCTCATTCACCCGAAGGGGCAAAACCCATGTGGCGAAACCATGCTGACAGAGCGTCGGTGTGGGCTGTCACGGCGTCGGTGTTGGCTTGGAGGCTCGTTCTCGTGTCCTTGTGGTACTTATTATGTTGTTCCAAAGTAGCACGGACATATCCCATATCGTCCACTAATGTGTCCATGTGGTCACCAATGAAGCGGAGGTCCCTTGCAAAAGGTTCCATGTAGGACGGGTAACGAGCAGACGAAGACTGCCCATCTCGCCCCAGAGTGGGACCTTGTTCATAAGGGTGTTGGGAGCCTCCTGCATCGTGTTGTCTCGAGCTACCAGCCTCATGATGGTGGGTTCCCTATCCCTCATACCCTTGTGTTCTATATCCATGTGCAAATGGACCAGGTTGGTCCCATCCAGCATTAGGATCATAATAGTGAGGGTAGGAAGGACCCATCCATGGGTCGCTGTGCTCGGACATGTCTTGTTCTCGCTGGTGTCGCGATAGTGCTCCCCTGTTGGCGGCGCTTGTGCCACGGGTTGTGGGATCTGAAACACTATGACGAGCGGGCTCTCTTGTGCCAAGGTTAATAGTTAGACCCCAGGCAGTGTAAATATTCAGCCTTGGATTAGGCAGTGGAATCTCCACATCTCTGCCCGGGAAGAGCATAACTACGAAGTCATTTGGGCCATTCCCCAAAATATGCCCTTGAATGAAGTGATCCTTCCCTATTAATGGAAATGGTAAATCAAGGAAGGCAACTTGGGCATTCGCTAAAAGACCCATGTTTTCAGCGCTTCAAGTGATAAGAGACGTACAGTCTATATCACCTGCCCAGTTTTTCATTTCTAACCAGTGAGTGATCATATTTGTCAACGATTTGTGTCGGCAATATATTTTATAGGGCTACGCGAAAGATCATAACTACGATGGTAGCACAGGGAGCCGAATTTATACAGGTTCGGGCCCTCGGGGGAGGTAATACCCTACTCCTGTGCTCGTGGATTGTATTATGGTGGATCTCAAGGATGAGATGTAAGATGATGACTAGAGGCTAGATGTCGAACTAGGGACCCCTGACCCCCTTTATATAGTGCAAGGAGCCGGGTTACAGATAGATTCCCTAATCTGTATATGGAAGATACAGATATAACCGAGTTGGTTACGCCTATTTCTATGTATTCAAGTAGGAAACGAGTTCGTTTCCTTATAGAGCAAGTCGGGCCGCGCCAGCCTCCAAGCCCGTCTTCTGGAAGATCCATGCGACTCGGCCCAAAGAGGTGGTACGTCCAACAGTTTATCTCCGGATACCCGGGGCCCATGTTATCCACAGTAGGCCCTGAGTGCTTCGTGACTGGGTAGTTTTGATTCGGGGTTCAGCTTGCAGCCCATCAAATGCAGCCCGAGTGACGTCACTCTTTGTTAGACTGATGAAGTTCCGCTCGCTAAGTAACCTGCTGATCAAACAACACAGTTGCAAAGGACTCAAGAGAAAATCTCAAGTCTTAAAAGATGCCTGGTACCCAGCCCGACTGGTCGGTATGCTAGCTATTGGCCCACGGAGAGGCATACCAGAAAGGTGGATGTTGCTGAGTGATCAGTTTCACCCTGTGTTACCTTCCCTGTTACAAATTATGACAGTCGAGTCTGACTGGCAGAGCTCGACATTCGGTCCAACAGGGGACATGTCACAACTTGCGTAGGGTGTTCAGGCGCCTTGACCCAACTAGTGTGGAGTCAAGTTAGTGATTCCCGGAAGAATATGCCCGCCTCCAAGTTGTAGTCATCCGAGTGGTGTTCGTCTTGGCGACGAACGATCCAGAGATGTGCTACTGAGACCCAACTGAAGAGGTAACTCTTGACGCCCAATCTGATTAAGAAATCAGACCAGCCATTGACCCCAGGAGGTACGCCAAGAGCTGAGTTATAGTTTGCCCGAGTGGTGTTTGCCTTGATGATAAATGATCCGGAGATGTGCCACCGAGACAACTGAAGAAATAACTTTCAATGTTCGGTCCGACCGAAAGCCAAGCCGACTAATGTCCCCAGGGTGCACATTGAAAGCTAAGTTGTAATCTAGGATGCGCCCAGTCCTCAAACTGAAGACTGGCATAAGGCCCAACTAGGGGCGCGCTATATTCCCGACTAGGTTGATCCGAGTGGCATTTGTACCCAAATAATGACGTATACAGCTTGCGGCCCGTATGGGGCATGCTCTCTAGAACCTAAGTCCGGGCCCGAATCTTGAAGTGATGATTTTAGGGTTTATTCCTTCCCGCTCAGCATGGAACCGAAACGTCGCCCATTTTCTCTTAAATAAAGCACGCCGGGGCACTTGAACGGTCATGCCTCCATCGTACGCCCGAACCCGTTCAACTCCCCACCGCCACAGGGCATCCCTTGCACCGTCTGCTGGAATGCCAATCATCGCTTTGAATGTTGCACCATGCCCCAAGAGACAGTCACGTCAAATCTTGGGAATGCTTCTTATCGGTGTTGCTTCCTACTCTCATTACTCCTGAAGTTGATTCGGAATCGACTCGACTTCCCGATTTTGGCTATAAAAAGAGGCCGGTGTAGCAGCCGCTTCTTATCTAGACTCCTTCCTCAACTCCTTCTCCGCCTGCTTCTGTGACGTCCTCTTTAGTTTATAAAAGTTACATTATTATACAGTAAAAATAAATAAACAAAAAAAACAATAATAAAAAATAAATTAAATGAGAACCCTAACTAACACTAATCCTAATCCTAAACCGAGAGCTACTCTCGTGCCCGTTTTCAGTCACCGCCGTACCCAACAAAACAAATATCCAATATCCAGAGAAAATCGGTCCCATCCGTTGTTATCTCTGCCGCAGTCCTCATCTAATCTCCCGTCGCCCTCTCCTAAACCACAAAGGCAGATCGGAGCCCGTACGCACGCTCTGCCATCGCTCTCCTCAATGACTTCCTATTCCGGTGAGTTGTTCATCAACCTAGTCACAAGAATGGATTCTTTGCGTTCTGCTGATGCCGTCCGTGCCCATGTTTTTGCCGTGAAATGTATGAGACGTCGTTCGCGCGAAGGAGCGAACATTGCATCGTTGCTGTCTTGTTCCCACAAAACAAGTTCATCTAGGTGGTAAATCCCCTCAAGCACAGAGTTTCTCGTAGCCAAATTCTAGAACACCCATCATGAATCTACACAAACCTTTGCCACAAAAACCAAATATGTTTTCCTAAATTTTTCCCAAAATTCCAAGTCAAACCAGTGGCTAACTCACCGTTCAGAATTTTTCCATTGCTAAAACTTGTTGCACGGGAAGCCACCGTAGCGTTGCTAGCCGCGGCTGCGCCGTCGTTGTGCTGCATTGCTGCTAGCACCGTTGCTAGCATCTGTTGGCCGTGCCGCTGTTAGCAGAGCAGCAGCACTGCAGTGCTGCCAGCTGCTGTAGCCGCCACGCACTGCCCCATGCGCGCTGTTGCCGCAGCCGCCGACGCCGCCGCGGTACGTCGCCGTCACTGCCGGAGGATCCGCTGCAGCTGCTGCCGCTGGCCATTAGCCGCTGTCGCCGGGCCACCACAGGCCGCCGCCACCGCGGAAGTCGCTTTCGGGAGCCGCGCCACTAGCACGCCGTCGCCATCGCCGCCGCCGCCGCCGCCGCCGGTTGCCGCCGAGGATGTCGCCGCCTTGCTCTTCTTCTCTCTCTTCTCTCTCTTTCTTCTCTCTCTTCCTTCACCTTTTTCCTTGCTGTTCTGCGCGTGTGAGCAGAGCAGAGCAAAGCCACACTTTTTAATTGGCTGGTCAAAACCAGTCAACCCTCGCAATGTACTGTTCCTATGAACAGTGTGCCTTCACAATTTCATATCTCTCAAACCGTAACACCGATTCACGTCAAACCAATTTTGTTGGTCCTATTTTAATCTAATTTACATACTGTTATTGTTCTGTAATTTGTGCAAATATTGTTATTTCTTGGTTGTTTATTTGTGCTATCGTTTGCGTGCGTAGACGGTGCGGGAACCGGTGAAGACGCCGACGTTGTCGCTGAATTGCAGGACAATCCGCAATAGTTTGATCAAGGCAAGTTAGAAGCATATCACTCCTAACTTTTGAAAATATTTTTATTAGATGTTTGAATGTGCATGCTAGCTTTATAATTATTTCTTGATGTTAATTGTGTAGCTAGTTCCCAATTATGTGTTAATCATTAATTAACATGTATAGCAGTCCATTGCTGCCCTAGGTTGATTATTATGCCTTAATTATGCCAAGTTGATGTTTACTGCTTAGCGCGAATAGAGGTATCATAGCTGGTGATAGATTCCATCTGGGTCATGGTGCAAAATGAGACAGTGGGAGACTGTCGGGGTTTTAAAATTAATTAATCCACTAAAATCAACGTGGCGTGAGTTGACCTAGGGTGGAATGCTAGTTTGGCTGGTTGCGTGAGGCCTTTGTTTGGGGTCGAAGCCGCCTTGTTATTTAAGGACCGTTTCATTCGGTGGAATGCCTATTCCCGCATAACAGTACAGCCATGGCGCTAACATGGTAACGCCTTAGCTGATTAACTTGGGAAGCTTAGACTTGGGTGTGTCACTTGGAGGTGTGGGTGTGGCTAGCTACCACTGCAGACCTGCAAGGCGCACGAGGGGGCCATTGGCTTGGTGGGAGGCTGCCAAGGGTGAATCCTTAGCGGGCGGGCTCAAGTCTAGGTGTACCTCGCCAAGGCTTCGTTGGAGTCTCCGAAAGGTGATTCCATCCCATGAGTAAAGTGTACCCTCTCTGCAGAGATTAAACTATCATGATAGCCGTGCTCACGGTCAAGAGCGGCGCGGAACAGATCCACTGGTGTAGTCTCATGGTTTTAATAATTTAATTGATGTAGTGCTGGGCAGTGAGTGCCTTTCGGTTTACGCCGCGAGGGCAAGTTCTTGTGTTAAACTGATAAACAACGGTTCTTAAATTTAACTAGACTTTCTAACTGCAGATTTCCAACTCCTAGGGAAAAGGATTATGAAATTAGCTTTATGCAAATAACCCTACCCTGTCTTTGTATCTTGCATCATCATTACTAAGGATCTTGCTTGCCGAGTATTCGCGTACTCACCCTCGCATATCACGCGGGGTTGTTCATTCCAACGAACAGGTGAAGGAACTGAAGAAGCAGTCTACGACGACGAGTTTGACGTGGGCGGCCAGGACTTCTAGTTATGATATCCGGGCAGATGCCTATGGCGTTGTGATGGGTCTCATCGAAGAAGTTTATTAATTTCCGCTATTCCTTTATCATTTATTTATTGTAATAAATGGCCCACTCTGCTTCCATTGAATTTATGTTATTTCAAATGTGATAAGCGTACAGTGCTTTTATCAATTTGTACGACTGTGGTACCAGCTTGATCCTTGGGGTGATGCGATGTACGAAGGGTTGATGCGTATGGTCGGGTCCCGATAGCTTCCATGGATAACGAAGAGTTGGCGGAGCTTTAGTATGTTCGACCTCGCTTCGCCGAACCACCGAGGAAGAGGCCAGCGCCACGACGCCGCCTCCGTCGTCTGATCGAGGTCGCCCCGGCACTTGCCGAGGTGGCCGATGTGATCGTCGAGGCGCTGGTCCGCGCTCGTGCCCGCGACGCCGCCACCGTCGCCGTCCTGACCGAAGTCGTCCCAGCTCTCGCCGGGGTGGCCGACGTGACCATCGAGGCGTTGTCCCGCGTTCGCCGCCATCCCCTGTAACTGGCTTTACAAGCCATTATGAAAATTAATAAAGTCGTTTGTTTTGCCTTTTTTTTTATCTAGCACAAGTTAATCGGTTTTTCGCGATTCGAGTCATGCATTTTGCCCAAGTAAGTTATGTCCCTTTTACTAAGCACTCTGCCAAGCGTATCAAATTCCTTAGCGTTAGGAGTTGGCGCGGAGCTCTGTCTCCAAAAAACGCGATCGGGAAATATGAGTGTTGCTAGGAAACAAGAGTTTCGTTACTCGGAACAACTAACACTTAGGCTCGTCATAAACTTGAAAAGAGAAAGATCGATTAAGTATCGAATCGGTGTAGTGGTTCAGACTGCGCCTAATTAGGTATAACCCCCAACTTACTAGCTAGTCGGAATCCGACCAAGGAGTAAGTCAATCCCAATAGGAGAGGGTGCGCAGTTGTGCACCTAATTAGGTGTAGCCCCCGACTTACTGGCTAGTAGGGATCCGACTAAGGATTAGGTGCACGGTTGCGTACCTAATTAGGTGTAGCCCCCGACTTACTACTTAATTGAAACACAAATAAGTAGCAAGTCAGAAACTGAATTGCATAAGCGTAAAAGACAATGTGAACGAAAACTTATCTTTATTTAATTGTAAGTGTGTGTATAATGGTCGTCAGGTATAGAACCGACGTAATTGCTCGATGTTCCACGAGTTGTCCATTAGGGCGCCGTCTTCTCGTCTCAGTCGGTAAGCCCCCGGGCGTGTTACCGAGTCGACAATGTACGGACCTTCCCAGCACGGAGAGAGTTTGTGGCCACTCGATTGATTGACTCGAAGGACCAAATCTCCGACCGAGAAGGCACGATCCCGCACATTACGATCGTGATAGCGACGCAAACCCTGGAGGTACTTGGCCGGCCGAATTGTAGCAGCATCCCGAGCTTCCTCCAGTCGGTTGAGATCATCAATCCGACTGGCCTCTGACTCGTCCTCGTTGAACTTTTGAACTTGGGGCGACCCGAACTGAAGTTCCATTGGAAGGACCGCCTCAGACCCATACACGAGGAAAAAAGAAGATCGCCGTGGCTCGGTGGGGTTTGTCTGAAGCCCCAGTCTGACAGAAATTCCTTCATCCATTTTGCGCGATATAGTGCGAGCCGATCGAAGATGCGCACCTTGACACCTTGTAGAAGCATGCCGTTTGCGTGCTCGACCTGCCCATTGCTCCGAGGATGTGCCACCGAAGGAAAGCAAATCTTTATGCCCACCTCTTCGCACCAACTTTGAAACTCATCACTTCTAAACTGAGAGCCGTTATCCGTAATGATCCGAGATGGTACGCCAAACTGACCGATGATCTCCTGGAAGAACTCGGTGGCTTTGGCCACCGTAATCTTGGTCACAGGCTTGGCTTCAATCCATTTAGTGAACTTGTCAATGGCGACGAAGATGTGTTCATAACCACCCGGGGCCTTTTTGAAGGGTCCGACGATGTCGAGCCCCCAGACTGCAAACGGCCAGGTGATAGGGATTGTCTGAAGTTCCTGGGCTGGCACATGAATCTGCCGAGCGAAGAACTGACAACCCTCGCACTTGCAGATGATCTCCTTTGAGTCGGAGACCGCGGTTGGCCAGTAAAATCCTTGCCAAAAGGCTTTTTTGACCAATGTAGCTGATGCAGCGTGATGACCGCACATGTCCGAGTGAATTTCGCGCAACAGGACGCGTCCTTCGAACTCGGGTATGCACTTTTGAAGTACGCCGGAGACGCTTTGGCGGTACAGAATTCCTTCATGCAACACGTATGCACGACTTCAACGTTGAATTTGCTCGGCAGCTCCCCGATCGTCGGGAAGCTTTTCTTCTCGCAGGTATTCCAAGTATGGCAGCGTCCAATCCGAGTCGAGGGCGAGTACCTCAGACTCGGGTTGGTGTTCATCTGGTTAGGGTAGTTGCTCCTGCAGCGTGATGAAGGGGGCTTGAAGTTCTTGGATGAAGATTCCAGCCGGGACTGGTTCCCGATTAGAGCCCATGTTCGCGAGCTCATCTGCCGCCTCGTTGTCTCGTCTCATGATACGTCGGAGCTCCAACCCATCGAACTTGTCCTCCAACTTTCTGACCTCCTGACAGTAGGCGGTCATGTTGTCGTTGACACAAGTCCAATCCTTCTATACTTGGCTCACCACGAGCCGGAATCTCCTTGAACCACCAATCACGGATGCCGAGCGATATGTATCTGGAGACCGTGGATGAGCGCCTCGTACTCGGCTGCGTTGTTTGAAGCTGGAAAGTGAATCTGGAGGACATACTTGAGTCGTTTGCCTCCAGGTTATATAAGAACGATGCTAGCCCCTGCGCCCTGCCGTCGAAGAGATCCATCGAAGTACATGTTCCAGTACTCGGCCTCTTCGGCGGCTGGGGGAGCCTGCATAGACAAAGTCGGCGAGTGTTTGTGACTTTATGGCACTGCGTGGCTTGAACAAGAGCTCGAAAGCCCCAAGTTCCACCGACCACATAGCAATCCTCCCAGTGGCTTCCCGATTGTGGAGAATTTCTCCAATGGGAAAGAAGTGACCACCGAAATTGGATGTTCTTAAAAGTAGTGCTTCAGCTTCCGAGAGGCGTCGGACCGCATCTGAAGCTTCGCACTGCGGATAAGCGTACCTTGGACTCGCCTAATACTTGACGACGGTAGACCGGGCGTTGAGCCTTGTAGACGCGTCCTTGTTCTTCTCGTTCCACTACCACCGCGGCGCTCACTACGTGAGTAGTGGCCGCAATGTATAGCAGAAGTGGTTCCTGTGGCATAGGAGATGCCAAGACAGGTGGCGATGTAAGGAACGATTTGAGATCCTCAAAAGCTTTCTGTGCCTCAGGTGTCCAGACGAACTTGTCGTGTTGCTTCTTCAATAGCTTGAAGAAGGGCGACCCACGCTCGCCGAGTCGCGAGATGAATCGGCCGAGTGCAACCATGCACCCGTTTAGACGTTGGACGTCCCTTTGGCACGTCGGGAGAGCCATCTCCATGATAGCTTTGATCTTTTTCGGATTAGATTCAATTTTACGGTAAGATACCACGAAACCTAGAAGCTTCCCCGAAGGGACCCCAAAAACACAGTTCTACGGGTTCAACTTCATATGGTATATCGACAGGCTCTCGAATGTCTCCGATAGGTCAGTGACCAAGTCGGAGGTTACCCGAGACTTGACGACAATGTCATCAACGTATGCCTCCACGTTGCACGCAAGCTGGTTGTGGAAGCACCGTCGAATGCAACGCTGGTATGTTGCTCTGGCGTTCTTCAACCGGAAGGGCATTGTGACGTTGCAGAAAGCCCCGAACGGAGTGATGAACGAAGTCTTGATGCAATCTTCTTCCTTTATGCTAATATGATGATAGCCTGAGTAGGCATTCAGAAAGCTCAAAAGCTCGCAACCGGCAGTAGAATCAACCACCTGGTCGGGGGTCACCGGAACAGCTGCATTGACTTCCCGAGTGGTAAGCTTTTGCTTACGCTTGGACTCATATGCATCCGATCTCTGAATATGTAGTTGAGCTCACGCTCGGTTTCTTGCTAAGCGTCACCCTGAGGAGGGTCACGCTTGTCGTCTTGCTTGGCGTCCTTCGGATCGTCTTTGTTGTGCTCCTCAGCGAATTTCCTCAAGATGTTGCAGTTTTTTGCCGCATGCTTTCCATTCGGATGGAAAGGACACGGTGCCTCCATAAATTTATTGTAGTCGTTGGACCGGGGCGGCTTTTGCCGACCATGATCCTCAACCGCTACCAGCTCTTCACCCTTGCGTTTCTTGTCCTTCTTGGAGGACGACTCGGCCTTGTCCTTCTTGCCTTCGTTCTTGCTCCGGTGATCCTCTTGACGCTCAGCGAGAGCGTTTGAGGCGGTAGCATATCGGTCCGCCAAGGCGAACATCTACTTGACGGTCGTCAGGGGTTTCCGAGACATCTTCTTGATTTGATCGGGGTCGCGAACTCCCTTCTGGAAGGCTGCGACTACGACCGCCTCCGAAATCTCCTGGATTGTGTTCTTCTTCTTGGTAAAACGCTGAATGAAATACCTTAACGACTCATCCTTTTTCTGATGAATCTGATAAAGATCCCACTGGGTTCCAGGCTTCTCGTAAGTACCCTGGAAGTTGGCGACAAATTGGTCGCAAAGCACTCCCCAGAAACCGATTGAGTTCTCTGGAAGGCCTGCGAGCCAACCCTAAGCTGGAGGGGTTAACATGACAGGCAGATAGTTTGCCATCACGTCGTATCCTCCGCCCGCGGTCTTGATTGCCAGAGAGTAGATCTGCAACCAAGCCTCCGGGTCCCGCTCCCCGTCAAATTTGACTATTTCCTTAGGGTTGAACCCTTCGGGCCAGTTTACCTGACGAAGTCGGGGTGTGAATGCCTTGATCCCGTCAATCATTCTATCCCCAGGGGGAGGAGACTGTCAGGGAAGAATCCGACGTGGTGGATGTCGATGATTTGCGTTGGCAATATATTTTAGGGGGCGATGCGAAAGATCACAACTACGATGGTAGCACAGGGAGCCGAATTTATACAGGTTCGGGCCCTCGGGGGGAGGTAATACCCTACTCCTGTGCTCGTGGATTGTATTATGGTAGATGATGATGATTGGAAGACGTGGAATTGGATGTCGAACTAGGGTCCCCGGACCCCCTTTTTATAGTGTAGGGGGTCGGGTTACAGATAGAATCCCTAATCCGTATATGGAAGATACAAATATAATCGATTCAGCTACACCTATATCCATGTATTTGAGTAGGAAACAAATCCGTCTCCTTGTAGACCATGCCAGGCCACACCATTCTCCAAGCCTGCCTTCTGGAAGGCCCAAGGTGGTACGTTTTGTTATATATCTTCGGACACCCAGGGCCTATGTTTTCCACAGTAGCCCCCGAGTGCTTCGGGACTGGGTTGTCTTGATTCGGGGTTCGGCTCGCAATCCTTCAGATGTTTACCCGAGTGACATCACTCTTCGTCTGGCTGATGGAATATACTCGCCGAGTAACCTGCTGATCAAACAACACAGTTGCAAAGAACTCGAGAAAAATTCTCAAGTTTATTAAGGATGTCTGGCACCCAGCCCGATAGATCGGAATGCTGGCTAATGGCCCCACAGAGGGGCATACCAGGAGAATAGAGTGGACTTTGCCGAGTATGCAGTGCTACCTAGCGTTGTCCTCCCTATTACAACTTATGGCATTCAAGCCTGTCTTGCAGAGCTCGACATTCGATCCAGCATGGGATATGCCACAACCTGTGTAGGGTGTTTAGGCGCCTTGATCCGACTAATGCGGACACAAGCTAGTGATCCTAGAGGAATACGCCCGCCTCCAAGTTGAGGTCCTCCTAGTGGTGTTTGTCTTGGCGACAAACGATCCGGAGATGTGCCACTGAGACCCAACGGAAGAGGTAACTCTTTGACGCCTCATCCGATTGTAAAATCGGACCAGCCATTGACCCCAAGGGGTACGCCAAGAGCTGGACTGATTTTTGCCCAAGTGGTACTTGCCTTGATGACAAGCGATCCGAAGATATGCCACCGGGACAATTTTGAAGAAATTTTGATGCGCGGTTCAGCTTAAAAAGGCCAAATCGACTATCGTCCCCAGGAGGCACATCAAAAGCTGGGTCACGACTTTGGGCAGTGCCCAATCCTCGTATTGAAGACTGGTAATGAGCCCAACGGAGGGCACGCTATTTCCCGACTAAGCTGACCCGAGTGACATTCATACCTGAGTAAATCGTGTATAACTCACGGCCCTTATAGAGCATGTGCTCGGGGACTTAGATCTGTACCCAAGTCTTGAAATGACAATTTTAGGGCTTTATTTCCTTCCCGCCTTGGGCGGAAACGAAATGTTGCCCGCTTCCTTTTAAGTGAAGCCAACCGAGGAGTTTGAACTGGTACGCTCGTACTGTGCGCTCCAACCGTTCGCTTCCCCAAAATCCTCCGCTAGGGTTTTCGTGCTTCCGCCGCCTCCAAGCAACCTTAGCGCCGCCGCCATCGCCAAGCTTCAGATCCGCCACACTCCAATGGCGGGGGACTAAGCAACCTCAAACACCACCGACGAGCGGCTGCAGGCCCTTGTTGATGCCGGCGTTCTTCCAACGCCGGAGCTCATCGATTGCCACAAGCAGTGAATCCTCCCCCACTCCTCATCAAGAGGAGATTGTTGTCTTCGAATCCTTCTTCTCCCGCGGGTTCGGACTCCCCGCATCCTTCTTTCTTCGCGGTTTGTTTCATCATTATGGAATTGAACTCTTCCATTTGAATCCCAATTCCATTCTTCAACTTTCGATTTTTGTTCATCTTTGTGAGGCTTTTCTGGGGATCGCTCCCCATTTCGCCCTTTTCCGTCATCTCTTCTTCTTGAAGGCCAATCCCACTGATAACGCCCTAAGGTCAGCATCGGCGGGGCAGATTCCAACTCGGGCGCGCCTCAAGAAGGAGTATTTCGTCTTGCCGCTCCGGACTTCTTTGAAGGGGTGGCATCAGGATTGGTTTTACTGTTCCAACCCTCCTAGTCTTCCTTGCTTCGATGGGAGAAAGCCCCGAGCTTCCCCCTCTTGGAACTCTCCCCCTCTTCCCTCTGAAATGGGTCAGGTGACCGAGTTGCTCGGCCTGATCCAACATCTCAAAGAAGAGGGGTTAACCAGCGTTGCTATTGCTGTCTCCTTTACGAAGCGCCGTGTGCAGCCCCTCAAGGAGAGGATCAGGCTCGGGTTCGAGTACACCGGGACATCCGACTCTACCAGAGAAACGGACGTCCCAATCTCCAACTCGGACACCGTCGATCGACTCTCTAAGTTCTTCACTCCTGGAACCATTTTTTCAAACCCAGGGGGTCCCAGGAGTTTCTCTCTTAACCATCCACCTCCTGAGGTAAGATTCGAGTATATATATTTTTTACTTGCATTGAATACCAGGCAGACCCGTTGTTGAAACTTATTTGGGGGTGCCACGCTCCTATGTAGGATCGACAAGCTTTCGTGTCCACGGCCCCGACTCCTGATGCTCCCGCCACCAAGGGCGAGAAGCGACTTGGGGAAGAACCTGAAGACACTCCGGCTGCCAAGAAAGGCAAGGGCCCGGCTTCCCGGGTAGAGGAAAATGTGCCGCTGCCCGGAGGATGCGGTCCGCGAAGCTCGGGGCCGAAGGTGGGCAATGCTCCCCAAGAGGGAGCGGGCCATCCAACTTCTGCTTTCGGGTGTAGTCAGGGGACTCGCCCCCCAAGGACTGGTGGCAGTGCGACGCCAAAGGGGGGGAAGAACTCGACCCCCCCAAGCTAGGCCGAGAGGCCCATCCGACGCCTCTTCAAGTGGGGCTTCCTCTCGAAAGGGCGCCGGTATTAAGATTAAGACCACCGACCGGTAAGCTCAGCTCTGCCACCCTTCGACTGTCTTCCTTTACCTTTCCTGTGACTGAAATATTTCCTAATTTAGGAAACCATCGGTGGAGGTTCCATCAAGTTTCCCAACCGAGCCGTCGAAGCTGCCAGCCGAGTCGAGGCTTCTCCTCCATCACCGGTCAGGGACCCTCCAAAGAAGCCGGCAGAGGCCGCGTCGAGAACTGGGGTCGGGGGAGGCGCTACTGCTACGGCCTCAGACCTGAGTCCGTCCGCTGAGGGTAGCGTGGGGGCTGAGCCAATGATAGAGGAGATCCCCCGTCAGCCCCCACCTCCCCCAAAGGAGACTGAGCCAAAGCTCTCAGCGGGCTGGAGGGATAAGGCCGGGAACTGGGCCCTTATTGACGACGAGGCCGAGGGAGAGATGAGGAAAACCTTCTTCGAGTATGCCGCTGAATGCGGCCGAATGGCTCAGGTAAGCTTTTTGATTTGTGGAGTAAATCTCCTTTTGCTTGAGTTAGGACGGTGACCATCCTTCGTCTTTGTAGGAACTCGGTGAATACTCCGAGAGGAAAACCAAGTTCCTCAATTACTTCCTCCCCCAAATCGAGCGGATTAAATCCGTGGAAGGGAAGGTCAACGGGGTCGGGACCGAGGCAGCCAAGGAGCGCCGGGAGCTGCAGGCCCGGGTTAAGGAGCTGCAGGACGAAAAGTTCGACCTTGCGGGCTCTCTTCGCTGTAAGTACCCTGACCTAAGTCAGAATTTGCTTGTCTAGTGTGTGACTGGATGACGTTATGTCCCGCATCATGTGCAGCACGCGACGCCACAATCGCCAGACTTCAAGCGGAGAAGCTGGCTTTGGAGAAGTCGGAGGCTAAAGCCGTCGCTGAGTTGGAGGGTAAGCCCCCAAACCCGACCGACTCTGAACCCCCAGTGTTTATATGGTTATGTAATCGTGTATCTCCTGTTCCTTGACAGAGCATAAGAGGAAGACGCTGGCGCAGTATGATGTTCTTCAGGAGAACGCCAAGATTGCGCAAGCGCGATATGATGAGCTTTTGGTGGTGGTTGAACCCACTCGGCGCCAACTTTATGCTGGCGAAGCTGAGCCGAGCTCTCGGGCCGAGCTGATCCAGAGGTGGACCGAAGCCCCCCAGCAGCTGAAGGTGCGGCTCAAGGAAGTCGGCCTGACGGGTTCCAGTCAAGTGCTGGGCATCGTCAAGTCGCACTATCCTCGAATCGATCTTGACGCTGTCAAGGATGGTTTCGCCTGCTCGGAAGAGAAGGCGATGGCGCTGCTCGAGGAAGTGAAGCCGACAGCCGAGTGCCTTCTAGATAATTTAGAATTAGATTTCCTATAAAAATATAGGAACTTGTATATTATCCATGTATATGACTTCCATGGCATATGCTAACCGTCTTTTCTCTGCTTAAGTTCTGGCTTTTGCCCGATTAAATTTCTAGGCTTCATCATAGACTTAAAAGAGAAAAATCGATTAGGTATTGGTTAGGCGCAGACTACACCTAATTAGGTGTAGCCCCCGACTTACTAGCTTTGAGGTAGTAACGTCGAGTTAGATAAAGACTAGATGCGCGATTGCGCACCTAATTAGGTGTAGCCCCCGACTTATTACTTAATTGATATGCAAATAAGTAGCAAGTCAGAAACTGAATTGCATAAGTGTTGAGACAATGTGAGCGAAAAACTTATCTTCATTTTATTGTAAATATGGATTACAATAGTCATCTATGTATAACACCGAGGCGACTGCTTGACGTTTCTTTGCCCAGGCGAGCCCCCGGGCATATCGCTGAGTGAGGATGCGTTGATCAACTTGCGGAAGAACGCCGGGCGCCTCTTTACTCATCATCTTTGCCAGGCCTGCTACCTGGCCTAGTTGGCTTCTTGCTTGGTAGTTCGCCTTCATCGCGGAGGGTGGTGGCCGCCTGCCGGATCTTGTCCAACTCAGCTGCCGCCTCGATGGACTGGGCGAAGTCACAATTTTCCCTATCGAGGAGGTGGGAAAACTTGACGTCTCCACGGGTCGTAATTACGCCCTGCGGACCTGGCATCTTCATAACTAGATAAGTATAGTGTGGGACAGCCATGAACTTGGCCAAGCCCGGCCTTCCCAAGATCGCGTGATACGCAGTTTCGAAATCGGCCACCTCAAAGCTGAGGTTCTCTGTCTGGTAATTATCCCGAGTGCCAAAGGTGACAGGAAGAGTGATCTTCCCGAGTGGCACCGATGAGGTTCCCGGAATTATATCGTGAAACGGCGCGTCTGTCTGTTGGAGCACCGTCCTTGGGATCTACATCTCGCCTAGAGTTTTAGCGAAAAGGATATTTAATCCACTCCCGCCATCAACTAGGACCTTGCATAGTCGGACGCCCTGTACCACAGGATCCAGGATGAGTGGATATCTTCCTGAGCATGGGACGTGATCTGGGTGATCTGAGTGATCAAATATGATCGGAATTTCAGAATACCGGAGGTACCCGGGGGTCACCGGAATAGCTGCATTGATTTCCCGATCGGTAAGCTTTTGCTTACGCTTGGACTCATATGCATCCGATCCCCTGAATATGTAGTTGAGCTCTCGCTCGATTTCTTGATAAGCGTCGCCCTCAGGAGGGTCGCCCTTTTCATCTTGCTTGGCATCTCTCGGAGCGTCGCTGTTGTGATCCTCAGCGAACTTCTTCAAGATGTTGCAGTTTTTGGCCGCATGCTTCCCGTTTGGATGGAAAGGACACGGCGCTTCCATGACTTTATTGTAGTCGGCGGGTCGAGGCGGCCTTAGCCGTCCCTGATCCGCCACCGCTACCAGCTCCTCACCCTTGCGCTTCTTGTCCTTCTTGGAGGACGAATCAGGCCTGTCCTTCTTGCTTTCGTGCTTGCTTGGGTGATCCTCTTGACGCTCAGCGAGAGCATCCGAGGAGGTAGCATATCGATCCGCCAAGGCGAACATCTCCTTGATGGTAGTCGGAGGTTTCCGAGACATCTTCTTGATTAGGTCGGGGTCGCGAACTCCTTTCTAGAAGGCTGTGACGATGACCGCCTCTGAGATCTCCCGGATTGTGTTTTTCTTCTTGGTGAAACGCCGAATGAAATCCCTTAACGACTCATCTTTTTTCTGATGGGTCTGATAAATGTCCCACTGGGTCCTAGGCTTTTTGTAAGTGCCCTGAAAATTGGCAATGAACTGGTCGCAGAGCTCTCCCCAGGAATCGATTGAGTTCTCTGGAAGACCCATGAGCGATTCGAGTCGAGGGTTAACATGACGGGCAAATAATTTGCCATCACGTCGTATTCTCCACCCGCGGCCTTGATCGCCAAAGAATAAATCTGCAACCAAGCCTCGGGGTCCCGTTCTCCATCAAATTTCACAATGCCCTTAGGGTTGAACCCCTCAGGCCAGTTTACCTATCGGAGTCGGGAAGTGAACGCCTTGATCCCGTCGATCAACCCTTCCCCAGGGGAAGGAGATCGTCGGAGGAGATTCCAGCGCGGTGGGGTATGACGCCGATCTTCGTCTCGCTCCCTGCGTCAGGCTTCGATGTCGAGGCGGAGGTCATGGCTCGTACTCTGGCGGGCGTCTTGCCCGCGACTTCGCGTGTGCCGACTGCGCCGAGTGCTACTCGTAGCAGTCTGGCTCCTGGCCGAGTTGTCTGGTTGGTCCCGAGTGCCTTGGACAGCCGCTGCCATTACCATGGCCTTGATATGTTTCATGATTGGCGATGCGGGGTTGTTTTCTCCAAGTAAAGGGCCAACTTTGTCCAGGAGAGTCTTACAAGTGAGAATGTTCTGCTGTGGCGTGCGAAAGACCGAGTGATCTCCCATACAGACTTGAAGCAGTTCCTCCCGAACTTCCTTCGCACGACCACGTAACTGGTCGCGCAAGTCTTCTCCGCCTAGCTTTGGTTCGGCTCACACTGCAGGTGCCGATCGATCCAGAGGCTTGGCCGTCCAGCATGTAGACGCCGCTGAAATCAGGGAACCCATTGACGCTCTCTTCCGACTCGGATTCTGATAAGGAAAGGCTCAACCAGTCCTGATTCGTTGGCTCGTCGATGGGAGTGATTATGACTCCCGCTTCATGGCGGGATTTCGTAATCGAGAGATCCGACCGAGTTTGGCAGAATCGAATCTGCGAAACTTGCGGCCGATTGACCAATCCGAATGGCATAGCCACTCGAATTTGGCCCGCTTGAATTGTCCCCAGCCTTGATTGAAAGCTTCGCCCAACGTGTATGTGTCGTGCCCGCTCCTTGGCGGATCGGAAAAATCGGCATGTTATCCGATGGAAAACAATGGTGAGTTTTGAATCGAGCGGGAGGTCCACGATCGAGGATTGTAACTCTGTTGGATCGAGATTGATCTGGCGAGTCGACTACCACTCGGTGTCGTCAACATGAGGAGTTGGCGAAGGAGAAGCGGCGGATCCCGATCAGAATCGAAGGGAAACCCAGCGATTGGCGGTCGGAATCATCATCGGATCGATCTCCTCTCGGATCGGAATCCAGGAAGAGATCCCAAAGTGGTGAGGCTCGGTCGAGTCGCGTACCATCTCCCGTGTCGTGGATCGAACGGTTCGCTCACACAACCGGTCTCCAAAGTCGCCGCGATGAAGCCGAGATCTCCGAAGATGAAGCCTTGGCGAGGAGCATAGGTGAAGACGAATCCGCCAATGGAAGCCGCCGAAGTTGGCGTAGTTGATCGTGGCGCTAGCCCCTACCGCACGCCAACCGCCGACGATTTGCGTCGGCAATGTATTTTAGAAGCGTCGAAAGATCACAACTACGATGGTAGCCTGAGGAGCGAATTTATATGAGTTCGGGCCCTCGGGGGGAGGTAATACCCTACTCCTGTGCTCGTGGATTGTATTATGGTGGATGATGATGATTGTAAGACGTGGAATTGGACGCCGAACTAGGGTCCCCGGACCCCCTTTATATAGTGTAGGGGGTCGGGTTACAGATAGAATCCCTAATCCGTATATGGAAGATACAGATATAACCGATTCAGCTACACCTATGTCCATGTATTCGAATAGGAAACGAATCCGTCTCCTTGTAGACCATGCCAAGCCGCACCATCCTCCAAGCTTGCCTTCTGGAAGGCCCAATCGACTCGGCCCAAGGAGGTCGTACGTTTTGTTGTATATCTTCGGACACCCAGGGCCCATGTTTTCCACAGTGGAGTACGGCGCCGGTCTTCATCTCGCTTCCTCCGCCGGGCTTCGATGTCGAGGCGCAGGTCACGACTTGTACTTCGGCGAGCGCCTTGCTCGCGATTTGGCGTGTGCTGACTGCGCTGAGTACTACTTGTGGCAGTCTGGCTCCTGGCCGAGTCGGCCTGTTGATCCCGAGTGCCTTGGACAGCCGCTGCCGTCACCATAGCTCTGAACTGCTCCATGATCGGCATCGCGGGGCTGTTCTCTCCAAGTAAAGGACCAACATTATCCAGGAGAGTCTTACATGCGAGGATGTTCTGCTGTGGCGTACAGAAGACCAAGTGATCTCCCATGCGGATTTGGAGCAGTTCCTCCGGGACTTCACGTGCGTGTCCGCGTAATTTGTCACGCAGATCTTCTCCTCCACGGTTGTGTTCGGCTCCTGCCTCCTGCCGAGCCGATCCGGAGGCTTGTCCGTCCAGCACATAGACGCCGCGAAAATCGGGGAACCCGCTGACACTCTCCTCCGACTCGGATTCCGAATAAGAGAGGCTCAACTGATCCCGATTTGTTTGCTCATCGAGGGGAGTGATTATCACCCCCACTTCTCGTGCTGGACCATTCGTTTTAAGAGAGTCCGACTGAGATTCGGCAGAGTTGATCTGCTGAAATCTTGCAGCCAAGTTGACTAATCCGAGTGGTATGGCCACTCGGGAAGTTGATCTGGTTAGAGTCGTCCCTGAGCCAGGACTCAGAAAACTCGTCCCATTATGTGCCCGATGTGCTCCGCACCTTTGCTCGGATTGGAAAAGCTGGCGTGTCATCCCAGGGAAGACAGTGGCCGAGTTTCTTAATCCGAACGGGACGAACCACAGTTGAGGAGTTGTGATTCCCGACTGGATCTGAGCGCGATCCAGACCAAGAACAAGATCGCCACTTGGCTCTTTACCAGCAGAAGAAGCTGGCAAAGCAAGAAGCGGTAGATCCCGACCGAAACCGAAGGGGATTCCAGCGGTAGGCCTGTCGGAATCATCGTCATCAGATTGGATCTCTTCTGGATCGGAATCCAGAGGAGAGATCTGGGCGGTGATGCTTTCGGCGAGTCGCGTCTGACCTCCCGTGTCGTGGACGAGCGGCGTTCACTCACATAACCGGTTCCCGAAGTCACCGGCAATGAAGCCGAGATCTTCAAAGACGAAACCTTGGCCGAGGGCGTAGGTGAAGACGAATCCGCCAATTGAAGCCATTGAAGTCAATGAAGTTGATCATGACGCTAGCCCCTATCAGGCGCGCCAACTGTCGATGATTTGTGTCGACAATATATTTTATAGGGCTATGCGAAAGATCACAACTACGATGGTAGTACAGGGAGCCGAATTTATACAGGTTCGGGCCCTCAGGGGAGGTAATACCCTACTCCTGTGCTCGTGGATTGTATTATGGTGGATCTCAAGGATGAGATGTAAGATGATGACTAGAGGCTAGATGTCGAACTAGGGACCCCTGACCCCCTTTATATAGTGCAAGGAGCCGGGTTACAGATAGATTCTCTAATCCGTATATGGAAGATACAAATATAACCGAGTTGGTTATGCCTATATCTATGTATTCGAGTAAGAAATAAGTTCGTTTCCTTATAGAGCAAGTTGGGCCGCGCCAGCCTCCAAGCCCGCCTTCTGGAAGATCCATGCGACTCGGCCCAAAGAGGTAGTACGTCCAACAGTTTATCTCCGGATACCCGGGGCCCATGTTATCCACAATATTCAAAGTTGGGTTTTTTGGTTTTCTATTAACCATAGCATAAAGATATTGCAGCTCATCAATTCGAACAGTACACAAATCTCTTCTAGAGTTGACAACCATAGCCAGCCAACGGTGCATGAATCTAAGTGTAGGATTATGAATTTCATTCATGCGAGGTTTGCTAGTGTATTCCTTACCAGAAATGGATAGCCAAAAATCATCACGGTTAAATCCTCTTAATTTTTCAGTAGCTGTTTTACATCTTAGAGAAAAGCCTAGATAGCGAGTTAAATCATTCAAGGAGCATTCAAAGTTCTCATTGAAGAATCTAATGCTAAACTTAGTGCCATTATCTAGAATGCAAAGCGTGCTAAAAAATTCAAGAGTTAGTAATCGCGAACCTTTTTCCGTGATTGAAGCGAAGTCGGACCATCCAAGGGCTCGAAAGGCTTCATCAAAGTCATCCAGGAGACCGAGACTAATCAACAAAACCGGGTCATATGACCGGGCATGTTGGAAAGTGCGGTTTTGGAGAGCGTTGAACGTCTACTTTTCCCGGTCATTGAGGAGAATGATTTGCTCCTTGGACGTGAGGACTCGTATGTGGAGACCTCGACCGGACGAGCCACCGTGGGCTTCATTTGATTCGGAATGCCGGCCAGCTTGGTACCCGGAGTGGCGAGAGTCCATGGACATATTGTCCCAAGTTTGGCTCTCCACGACCTCAGTCGCCGTGTGGCTTTGGTCGGAGCTTGATGAACTAAAACGCTTGTGCACTCCTTAGGCACCTGACAGGGACCTGGAGTGACGTTCGGAGCATTACACGCTAAAACGCAAAAACGCCGGCCTCCCCCGAGGAAGGAGCCTCCCCCGAGCAAGGAAGTCCTTACTCGGGGCTCGGGGACAGCCGATCCTGCTCGGACCCGAGTCCGGGTCACTCCTTCCCGGGCCAGGCTTAGGCCCTCTCCACTCTGCTGCATTAAATGCTTTGACGCCGTCTGCGACAACTGCACCAGGTCGCAGGGGGCTGTTGCCACCAACCCGCGTCTTGTTACACTATTCCCATGCCTTTTTCCCGTAAAACGTAAATGATGGCGATGACGCAAGTTGAGGATAGGCTCCGGACCGCTAGACAAGAAGGTGTTATCTCCATACCGCTGGACAATAGGGCGCCATCTCCACTAGAACACTGATTACGTCCATGTATAAATAGGCCATATTGATGCACATGTAAAGGTTAGCTGCTAGAAAACAGAAAGAGACCACAGGAGCTTCGGCTACTACCACCTCGGACCGAAACTCATCTTCCCACTGTAGAAAACTCATCTCCCCTGTAATCCTTCTCATATCTCATATAGACATCACTGGACATAGGGTCATTACCTCCACACGAAGCTCGCCTTCTTGAAAGCTCCCGAGACCGCAGAAAGGAGGCCGGTTGATCCTCATACTCAACAAGTAAGCTTGGCGCCTGGGGGTCCCGTACTCTCAACCGCTGACAGCACCCTTGGCGATGTTCTTGCCAAGTCGGCCGTACCACGACATTTTCTGCAAAATGGTTAGGACTGCAAATACCCGAAGGATATATACTAGAATCAAAGGATAGCAGTCCAAAGTCACCGGTCGATCGTCCGGATAGTCGATGAGTCCTTGTGGGACTTAGTGGTTGCCTCCACAAAATATTATTTTGCCAGAGTTAATAAAGCAAGAACCTAATCAGTTTATTAGCAACTAAATACAAGAGCGCAAGCTGTGATATCATGCAATCACCGCCTGAGGGATGCATCGATCGTAGAAATCGGTGTTTCATTTTATAGCTGCTGCTCGTGCAGCCAAATGATGCAAGAAATGCATGAAGACATGCAAAAAGATGCCTAGCTATGAAATAGAGTGGTGGGTGAGATGCAACATGTGTGGTGGAGAAGAGATGAACGGCCGACCGGTTGGTGGCGATCGGCTGGGCTTGGTGGGTCGGCCGGCCCCAGAATATATATATATATATTTTTTATAAAGTGGATGTAAGGGTAAAAGTTAAAAAAATGGGGTGATTAATTAAATGCAAAAATTAAATGTAACAAATGGATAAATTCCGGTTTACCTCACGGTGAGGACTCGATGTTTTTCGCGGTCCTCGAGTCAGACCGTCTCCTTTCCTCAATTTTCATGAGAATTTTCCGCGATCGAAGTTGAAATCGCGACTGGTTGAACTTTCTTTTTACACCATACTTATTTCTTCGAAGTGGTTTGAATGGCGTCGACCGTCTTTTGCGGATTCGAGTATTCGGCCGCAAGTTGTTTCCGCTTCTTTTCTTGAGATTTCTTCCTCTTTGAAGGTTTTCTCCAATATTGTCTCCGGTTTGGTTCGGTCAATAGTTGGAGAGTTTTTTTCATTGAACTGATGAGACTATCCACTTGAGGTTTTGGTATAGCCTTTTCTCGCTTCTGCACAGGCTTAGGATTTTTACCATAATAAGTACGTACCAATGAGCATTGTTCGACCCTTGGTTTGAAGTTGAAGCATTCATCTTTGCCATTGATATTGAGTTGGATTTCTCCCGCACCAACATCTATTATCACATTTGCCGTGCTCAAGAACGGTCTCCTAAGAATGAGAGACGTTTTGGCGTCCACCTCCATGTCCAGGACCACAAAGTCCACGGGTACCAAGAAATTCTAGATTTTTACCGGTATGTCCTCGGCGATCCCAACGGGATGACGGACCGATTGGTCGGCAAGCTGCAAGGTCATGGCAGTTGGAGACAAGGTAGAATGATTTAACTTCTCATAGATTACCTTGGGCATGTTGCTAACGCTTGCTCCAAGATCGCACAGAGCACGATCTAAGTGTTGTGCACCAATGGAGCAAGAGATGGTTGGATAACCGGGATCCTTCTTCTTCTCGGGGAAAGTGTTCAAGATTGCCGCACTACATTCCTCGATCAATTTAACAACCTCCACCGTTGGCAACGGGTGTTTGTTGTTGAGGATGTCCTTTAGGTACCTCGCATTCATAGGCACCCGCATTGTGTCTAGCAATGGAATGTTGACATATAGTTGCTTGATTACCTCGACAAACTTGCCAAACTGCATATCAGCAGTTGGTTTGCGTTGACGGCGTGGGAATGGTAGGACCGGTGTATCTGTGAATTCAGCCGGACTAACTTTAGTCCCTGAACTTTCTCCCATCGGTTTTGGTGGCTCTTCATAGGGTGCCTTATCAATTTTCTCGTTCTCCTCGGTAGCCTTATTGGGGGTTTCATCTTGCCTCCCTACATAGTTAGGACACGACGGGTCTCAGGTGGTTTTTCCCGATCTCATCGTGATAGCACTAACATTCTCCTTAGGGTATGGTTTCGGTTGTCCTGACAACTTTCCCGGAGTAGATGTAGGAATTACAGCAGCCAACTGAGCTATTTGAGTTTCTAGCATTTTGTTAAAGCTCATTTGGTTTTGCATGGCATTCGAAAATCCCTCTAATTTTGAGTCTATGCTTTCAAAAATTTTGTCATTAGCAAGAAATTTCTTGCTAATGTCTCCATTTATCTTATTTTGGGCCATCATAAAATCATCTAGAGTTGATCTATTTCGATTAAAATTGCCAGCATTACCTCCTTGTTGACGATTGTTAAAGGAGAAATTGAGCTTGGAATTCCATCTAGGGATAAAGTTCGGTTGTTGTGGACGGAACCCATTGCCGATGAAGTTGACATCTTCCGGCTAGGTCTCGGTGCAGTTATCACCCGAATGTCCAAGACTCCCATAGACCTCGCAAGTCATGCGAGACTCGAGAGACTGAACAGGCTGCGGTGTTGGTGATTCTAGCTTCTTCATCAGAAGATCCACCTTGGCTGCGAGCATGTCCGTGTTGTCTATTTGGTGGACTCCTCATGTGCACTGCTAGAGACGTTTGTCGCTCTAGCCTTGGCTTGAGACCATTTTTTTTCAATGAGAGAGCGTGCAGCACTCACACTAAGGGAGAAGAAAGCTCCGCCAGAAGCAACATCAAGGTGCTCTCGGGCCGTGCGGTTCAGCCTATGGTAGAAAACTTTATATGATAAACCAGTCTTGCATCCCGTGATGGGGGCAAGCTAGTATATACTCTTAAAGTCGCTCCCAGGCTTCCGAAATGGATTCATCGGTGTTTTGTTGGAAACTAGAAATCTTGTTCCAAAGGGCATTGGTTTTGCCCAATGGAAAATACTTGGTAAGAAAGGTGTTGGAGCACTTTTCCCAAGTAGAAACTGCATCCTTGTTGGCATAGAACCATTGCTTTGCCTTCCCAATCAATGAGAATGGGAAAAGGCGCAGCCGAACAGCATCTAGGGGTGCCCCCTTGATAGTAAAAGTACTACAAATCTCCAAAAAGTGTTGGAGTTGGGCGTTGGCATCCTCTGTTTGCTTGCCACAAAATGGGCTAGCCTGAACCATATTGATAAGAGCCGGCTTCAACTCGAAGCCTCCGTCTCCCACAATGGTGGTTGGACCAGTGGGGACGTTAGTGCTAGATGGGGCCGAGAACTCAAGGATGGTCTTCTCAGCAGCCATCTTGGATGAAGATGATGGTGTTTTGGCAAAGAGGAAAGGGTTTTCTTTTTGGAGTGGAAGGTCAGAGACTCGGACTTGCGGAGGCACGACTCGAGGTCGAGTTCTCCGTACGAGTGACTCTGGATTTTGGTGGAAGTTTTCCTTAAGGTCGAATCCGGTCATACACGGTTCTGCCAGTTTCAAAAAAAAAAAACAAAGACAGAACAGGGTAAACCCGCTAAACCTGGCTGGTAAATTAATTAGTAGAGGTTCCTTAATAGGATATCTTTAACCGCTGCGGTCCCCGACAACAGCGCTAGAAAACTTTGTTGGCGATTCTTACGCGCTACAGAATAATCCGACAGCGGACGGATAGATAGTAGACTACTTATTGGCCTACAAGATAAAGAAGAAAAGAACATGAAGTTTGAAGAACTATATCAAAAATGCATGCATGTAAGTATCTCATATTCTATGGAATAACAGCATAGGTAAGGGTTTTACCAACATTTAGAAATGACTTGTTAACTTTCAGATGTTGTACCATGCTGTCGTTCTTGAACAAACTACGAGGAATGTTGAAGATGTGTTCACCGAGGCTTGTGCCATTTACCGGATTGTCTACGAGAAATCACTGATGTTTACTTAAGACGACATCGGCAAATGTGGCTTCATATGGAATCGGAAAAGGCTGCGCGTTGTGCCATTTCCATGCGCTGAAGAGTGAAGATGGCAGTGCTATGTGCTCCCTTTCGGTTCTGTGCAAAATCTTATAGATGGATCGCAAGTAGTCGCGTCTATAATGGCCAAATTCAACTACATGTTATATGCAGTAGGTACACATATTGTAGTAGCAGCAGCATTAGGGACGTATGTTTCGTACCGGTGGATCAAGTAATTCAGGAGGAACGAAAAGGTCGATGTATGCACCTATGTATTGTATCATAACTATGCTTGCGTTATCTCATGTCTGAAACTTGTTCGCGACACACGTTGGTACGTGAACATCAACAGGCTATATGGACCGAGAGGCATGTACCTGGTATCCATCTGGCGTACGTGATCTGCTACATATCTCTCCTGATCTTGGCAAGATCTCCCACAGAAAAAACCTAAAATTATGGCCACTTAGGGATTTTCGTAGGGTCGTGGGTTGTTGGCGATTCTTACGTGCTATAGAATAATCCGGAAGTGGACGGATATCGCGGTAGTTTTCACCCGGGAGTATTCCAAGGTAACGTTTTTAATCCACAGAGAACGAGGGTAAAGAATGTCGCTATCGTTGTACAATATATCTCTATTAATTATGTTACCAGCCAGCAAGGCAGCGAGGAATATAATAAGGATATAACAAAATAACCAAAGTGACACACACAAGAGATAAAGTAAGCCGGTTGTCTTGCTAGTTTGGGAGGACAATGAGAGGAGTATGTTCCTAAGATAAGTTCAATTAAATTACTAAGTCTGAGCTAATAAAGATAGTAGTAATGTTTAGGAAAATCCTCGGAGCTCGGCTGATTCACTACCACCGCTCTCAGTTAAGAACACCAGATGATTATGACCACCCTCGATTGGGCTCAACTGGTCTGAGACTAATAGGGCGGACTTCGCAAGAGCTAATACCACCCGAATAGTAGGGCTGTCACCACCTACTACCTACCGCACAACTATTGAATCAGGTGCCTTCCAAGTCAGATCTAGCCTCAGACACCATGTCTGCTACTAGAACCGATCACTTCCCCTCGGGTCCTTAGGGGATGATCTAGATTCAATACTAAGAAGTATATGAGAGGGAACCTGGACTCAGAATCAGATAACCTCGCGTCTGTAATTCTCCACAATCTCAACTAATGCAGAGTGTAAATGCTCAGCTCGAATAAAGTAAAGAACTTATATTAATTTGATCTAGTCTTACACAGGGGAAAAGTAAAGGATACAAGAGCTATTACTCGAATTCTCGAAGACAGCTCCGGAACCTCGAGCCTCAGCTCGACTCGTACTCTAACTCTCAAACTAACTAAGAACTACTCTAGCTAGTTACAAGGTGATTCTCCTACAAAATGGTGTGATGTGTGTGTGTTACAAGTGAGGTGAGGGGTCCTTTATATAGTGTCACGGAGCCAATGAACACTTGACACGTCAGGAGACACGTGTAGGAGCCTCCTTAGTTGAAGTAGCATCCAAGGGAGAAACTTGGGGGGTCGGCCGGGCCAAGGGGGGTCGGCTGGCCTACCTCCAGTTGATCCAGGCCATCTGCTTCGCATGGGATGCTCTATGGACGGTGTAGATTGCCCCCTTACGTCGGTTTTGGCAATTGGAACCGGTAAACCCCCTTCCAAGTAGGCCTATGGATCCATTTGTGAAGCAAGTGTTGCCTTTTGATCAAACCGACGTGGATGAATGGCTGGGATGGCCTCCTTTTGTGCTTGTTGGATCTTTGGAGAAAGCACAATGCAATTGCCCGAAGGAGCTGGGTCGGCTGGCCCAGGGGGGTCGGCCGGCCTGGCTTTTTGGCCGATTCGGCTCCGGTTTTTTTTCTATCTGTACCTAAGGATAGAAACTCACCAAAACTTATGGAAATTTATTAGTTTAAATAATTTTAGAGCATTAGACCTTGAATTTCCCCAAATTACCGGAATGTTGGTGTAAAGATTCGGAATTTAACGTCCGCCAACGCAGGTCTTAATGGATGCGTCCAAAAAATTACGGCAAAAATCACGGGTGACCTACACAATGTTGCCTACCACCTTCGTGTGGAGGACCCCCTCGGACGGTTTAAGACTAGTAAGCTGTGAAAATCGAAAATGGGTCACCTATGCACAAAAACTTGAAATTGTGGCCACTTAGGGGTGTTTGTAGGGTCGCGGGGCCATTGGATGCGTGAGAAAATTACGGCAAAAAATCAAGGGAGACGTACGCAACGCTGTCTACCACCTTCCTGTGGAAAACCCCCTCGGACGATGTAAGACCAGCAAACTGCGAAAATCAGAAAAGGCTAACCTGTGCATAAAAACCTGAAATTGTGGCCACTTAGGGATTGTCGTAGGGTCGCGGGGCCCATCGGATGCATGAGAAAATTACGGCAAAAGAGACGGGTGACCTACACAACGCTGCCTACCACCTTCCTGTGGACGACCCCCTCGGACGATGTAAGACCAGCAAACTGCGAAAATCGAAAAAGGTTAACCTGTGTACAAAAACCTGAAATTGTGGCCACTTAGGGGTTTTGGTTGGGTCGTGGGGCCCATCGGATGCATGAGAAAATTACGGCAAAAAAGGACCTACGCAACGCTGCCTACCACTTCGTGTGGACGACCCCCTTGGACGGTGTACGACTAGCAAGGTGCGAAAATCGGAAAAGGCCCACGCGGCCACGAACTTTCACGGGCGACCAACGTTTGCCAGCCTAGCACGTACGGACTGTCGTGGTTTTATAACACAGAAGAACTGAAAAAAAACCCTAATTGTCCAAGAAATTACATAGTGCAGGTACACATCAAGTCAGTTCTACAAGATCGACGACAAACATAGTCTACCCCACGTCGTCCCCGTTTAGAGGCTCGACGTGCCTGTACAGGACGCTGTCTGACACCCGAAGGGGTGAAAGGGTTGGGGGGTGTGTCCCTCGTCGCGGTCGTCCATCCTCAGTCCCCTGGGCGGGTGGCGAGGGTGGAGTGGGTAGCTGGGAGTACTGTAAGCCCCGCCGTACGCCTGGTCGACCGCCTCCGTACTGAAGATGTCTCCCATCTCGGCGTACATCTCGGGTAGGGCAAGCCCTGCAACACCTGCAATGGAAGAATAAGATACAATATGCACTTAACAGTACGTTGTAACAATTAAAAAGAAGAGAGCAATGTCAGAAGAATGATCGCTTCTGGGAGGGAGACTGCGTCGAGCCGGAGGCAACTTCTTTGGAAGGAAGAGTCGCACGGCGTGGGGACGAACTCGGTAGAGGAGTGTGTCGTCGGCAGAATCTGAACGCCAGAGAGTCGAAGTCAGAAGAGCTGGCCCGCCGTCTTATTTGCTCGGGGGACCACCAAGGCAGGTGGTGCCCGTGGAACGTCCTGAGGGGCATTTAGCCCCTCAGTGTGCTCTCTGCGCCTAGAGCTCTCGGGTCTTTCAACCGAAGGGCCACGTGACCTAGGGAAATGCATTGTCGGTCGTAGAGGGGTAGGCGACCGGGGTGGAGGCGGCTCTACATCCGCGCTCCTGCAGACCGCGTGCGCAATCACGTGCCAGGACCTCTGCACGGTAGTGCACACAAACTCTGAGAGTTGTGCGTACGTGACTTTCAGACTGTTGGCCATCCGGGCCAACATCCTTGAGCCCTCATTCATCATCCTCATGTGCACGTCTATCTGCACGGATATGAAAGTAAGTACTGTCATGTAGCACTAAGTTGATAATGGTAAGCAACGACATAATTGTGCGTACCACGACGTGTAACGAGGACCCGTGTCTGGAGGAGTACGTCTCGTCCCCAGTCAGCCGGACGGGAATCGGAGGGTGTCCGACATCATGAAGTAGTCATACCCGTGTGCGTCGCAAGTTCCAACTCACGTACTCCGTGAAATCCAGCTCCGTGTGTGGCCTCTCCTCAACCACACAGTCCTGCGCAGCCTCTAGCCCCCGGCTAACCCAGTTGTGCATTGAAGGGGCCCCACGACGACTGTGGCTACAATGGAGTAAATAGGTTATTACATGCACAGAACAAATCGAAAAGCTATAGATGAAACACCCCTTCACAATTTACGTACCCGTGCACGTGGTGGGGGACGGTGAATCCTCTGGGTATTGGGTGAACCTAGAACAGCCCGAACTACCGCATCACACAGTGCGAGGGGTGGTCCTCGACGAACATGTCAAACACAAGCTTCCGGTGGGTCAGCCAGTAAGCCTAGTCACGAAAGCATAGGGAGAACAGACCCCGTGGGGCTCGGTCGTACACCATACCCGGCGAAGGGTATGGCTCCCACCTAACCTCCTTGTCTAGGTGGTCGAAGCTCTGCGAGAAGCTCTCGTAGCAGCCCTGCACCGCCATTCGAGTCCACTGCAACTGCAGTGTGGAACGAACAATTATGATATTGCAAAAGAAGAAATCCATATTACGGGAAAATAGAAACAAGCAGTCGAAGATTTTCATACCCTGCGCCGTGTCCAAAGAGAGCCGACCGTCGGTCGATCGATGTCGTCGGCACCGTAGAAGGCGTCCCCGTAAGGTGCAGTGTCCACGTACGGGGGACCAACGGCGAACTGCTCAAGGGACCAAAGCATCAGCAGTATCAAGCAACCGGCCAGAACGGATATAATGCATGAACGTTGGACATAGTACAAATGACCAAATTAATTCATACATACTGGAACACAAGTTCGCTCCATTAATACAAGCACATACAGTCAAATAAGATACGTTGTAATTGACTGAAGTACAACAAATAAAGTAATGAACCATCGATTCATTAATCCCGCAGAACTTCAGCTGTGGACATTTCTTTCTCCGATGACCTTCGGCCTCGCATAATCCGCATCATTGCACTCTTCTGCCTCACTGTGACTCGTCCATCTCGTTGTGGATGCGGCGAGTGTGACGCTAGCCCCTCCTACCCTATAGTAGAGTGCTGCAAGGAATCCATGTACGGTGGTCTCCCCTATCCTCCATGAAGTTTTTGAAGTGGTGAAATCCGAAAATATTACCTGTCCTGGTAGCAATAATCGTCTGCTTGAAGAAGTATGGAGACACATACCGTGATGCATCCAATCTGTTGGTTGCACACACCGCCATGGGAGCAGGGGCGGCGGAGAAGCAATGGCTTGTTGCAAGAGCATATGGAGGCAAGCTCAACCTCATGTGCAAGCCGCATGTTTGCTCTATCATGGCCGTCTTTCGATCTAAACCATTTCTGAAAAAGGTACCGTCCATTACCTGTGTTCAAAGTCATGTGACATTGTGCCTTGAAACTTTTTCTTCTATGTACGCTGTCATCATTGAGCTGAATGTTATGCCAACTCTGGAGGCATGCAGCACGGCTTTCTCATGCTTTTCACCGAGATACCTCATGATACCATGCATTATGCCCTCGACGATGGCTACTAAAGACAGGGGCCGTAATCCTTTAATCACCCAGTTATACACTTCTGTGAGGTTAGTCGTCATGACCCCGAACCTTGCACCACCCTCGTCATGCAGCAACGACCATTTCTCTCATGGTTCTGACTCAATCCAGTATGAGAAACACCTTATATTCCTTTCGGATCGACGAACCAAGGCAAGGGAATCAACTTTGGGTAGCGGAGGAAGAGGTTCTACCAACTCTGTTGTGCCTCCTCCTGCCTGCCTAGGGCTGGAAACGAGCCGAGCCGAGCTGGCCTGCCTGCCTAGGGCTGGAAACGAGCCGAGCCGAGCCCGGCTCGGCTCGGCTCGCTTGGGCTCGGTCAGGTAGCAAGCCGAGCCAGGCTCGTCTCGGTGATTCAGCGAGCCCGAAAGGGCGGCTCGGCTCGGCTCGTCCTTGGCTCGTGAGCCGGCTCGTTGGCTCGCCGAGCCAGGCTGTCCAGCACTCCAGCACACACACGGCAGCACTCCAGTAGCTATTCAGCGGCCAACATTGATCAACAGGTAACAACAACAACAAAATAAAGTATAGAAACAACCATGACCATGACCAAACAAGCCATCAAACCTATGATGAACATTTTAGCCTTCAGACAATCCGACAACAACATGCTTTCTACCGGCTCGTTGGCTCGCGAGCCGGCTCGTGGTTCGGCTCGAGCCGGCTCGCCCAAACTGCGAGCCAGAAAACTGGGCTCGGCTCGGACTCGCCCCAAGCCACGAGCCAGCGCGAGCCGAGCCAGGCTCGCCCGAGCCTGAGCCGAGCTGCGAGCCTCGAGCTTTCTGCCCAGCCCTATGCCTACCTGCTCATCTCTCGTATGCTGCTCTTGGTGAGGTCATCGAGCCTTGGTGAGGTCATCGAGCACCTTCCATATTGCATTGAACTTGCGCTGCTGGTTTTGCTTGCACAAACACTTGAACAAGTCCATCGTTTTCTTACTTTTAAAAACCCTATGAAAATTTGTAGATAGGTTGAGAATGCACCACCTAGTTTGCATGTTTGGCCAGTGGAAAGGGTGCTCGGAGTCTTCCTGCATTGTCTTTATGGTTTTGCATAGTCCTACGTGTCGGTCATGGATTATACACATTTTAGGCCGGTCCTCCACAACTCCGCACTTCAGCTGCGTCAGGAACCATAGCCAACTGTCGTAGTTCTCATTTTCCACGAATGTAAAGGCGATAGGCAGCAGCTAATCATTTCCATCTAGGCCAACTGCTGTCAAAATTGTTTCCTGATACTTTCTAGTCGGAAATGTCCCATCCACACATAACAGGGGGCTACAATTTTTTAGACCCTGCACACAAATACCGAACACAAAAAACACCCGGTTCAAAACCCTATAACCTTCCGGGTTCATTGACGGGATCGTCTTGCACAGCCACATGGGTACCCAGGTTTCTCTCTTTCAGAAGTTGCAGCACACGCGGGAGGTTGTGATAGGAGGCTTCGAATGAACCGAATCTCATCTCCAGTGCCTTCTATTTCGCTCTCCATGCTTTTTCATAACTAATGGTATACTTAAACCTTCGCTGCACTGTCAATACTAAAGTGGAAGTGAGATTGGGATGCTTCGTCATGGTATTTGTTAACACACATGTGTGAGGTTCTACGCTTGAAACTGTCCATTTCACGGCAAACCTAGACTTGCTGCCATGTATTCGAAACATGCAGTCTTCTCTCTCACACCTAACTGTATATCTTGATTTGTCTGGCTTTTCCATCCTGAATGGTCGTTGCATTGTCATGGACCAAACCTTCACTGCATTGTCTAAATCAGACTCGTCAACATACATTTGCTTTGCCCGAACTTTGTTTACGCCGTAAATGCATGACGAGCCATGACGATCATCCACTATAAGTTGACTAGACTCTCCTCTGTTCCATTCTTCTAGGATGATGACGCCCTCTCCATGTTCATCATCACTGGAACTATCATCTGCATGGTCCTTCTCTTCCATTGCCCTTTCATCGTCATGCTCCATGGCTTCGATGATATCCTCGTTAATCTCTCCAACATCCGCATAAAAATTTCCACCCAACCCTTCATCTTGTTGTACATCTTGCACGGCCTCGTTCCTCCTGGTGTCATCTTGCACTTTGTTATGCATCACACCATTACATTGTCCAAAATCTGCAGCATTTCCCTGTGAACCAATTGTTTCCCTAACCTGGGCTTGCACAAAGATAACTGCATTACAATTACGCCACCTACAACCACCTATAAATATGGACAGACCCATCTGTGTGTTTAAATTAACCAATTGCAATTTAGGAACCTCTACACTTTTGCTCCATAGAGCCTGAATCCACATTTCATGCTCTTCTGCGTTCCACCCGAACATATTGCACATCCACAAGTAAAGTTCCTCAATTCGCAAATTGCTTGGGTCGGGATGTCTAGTCATTGTGCTCCTAAATTCGTTAAGATCTACCCCATTAGGGCCTTCTCTAATGATGCCATCACCATAATATACCGTAAACCAAAACTCTGCCAGAGCTGCAATACAAAAAGTACTGTTCATTAATCCTATGAAAATCCTTTCTGCCATATGGATACTACAGGGTAACAGCTAATCATCCTTACTCGCTAATTATAACAACACAAGCCTAATTAAAATATACACTAACAAACGTAGCATTGAACACTAACTACAAGCCCTAAATATTTTTCGCTAACAAATTTAGCACTAAACCCTAAATACAAGCCCTAAATATTTTTTGTAATCAAACTGAGTCTTAAATCTATCCATCAAACAGAAACCCTAATCACCATGTATTTTTTCTATCAAGATATTTTTCACTTAACAAACCTAACACTAAACCCTAAATACAAGCCCTAAATATTTTCCCTAATCAAACTGAGTCTTAAATCTATCCATCAAACAGAAACCCTAATCTCCATGTATTATTTCCTAACCTACAATAATGCGTGTCAAAACGTCAATTAAAAGATCTACCTTATTTTTCATTATATTATATACAAAAATTGCTAACCAACCGTGTTTGATTCTAGTAATAAGATAACTCTCACAATATATAATAAATATTAAGTTGTAATATTGACTAGATCTTATTTTTAAGCATATTATATAAAAAATTGCTAACCTACCATGTTTTATTATAGCTATAAGATAACTCTCATAATATATAAAAAATATTAAGTTAAAATACTCACCAGATTTAGATCTATGAAAATATTACCCTCCCTCTCCTCTCCTCTTCCTCGGCCGCTTTGTCCTCTCTTCTCCTCTCCTCCCCTCTCCCTCTCCCTCTCCCTCTCCCTCTCCCTCGGCTGCTCTCTGCTCTCTCTCCACTCCGCTCTGTTTTCTGGTGCGCGCGGTGGGGCTGCAAATGAACCGATATATACTAGGGTACGGCAGGTTGCCTCTGCGTGTTACCACGGGGAAGTGCATGCCGCAGCATGGTAACGCGGCAAGGGCGGCCGCCGCAGCACGGTAACGCGGCAAGGGCAGAGCTGAAGTGTGGCAACATGGCAAGTCGATTGCCGCGGTACGGCAACGCGACATTGACTTGCCACAGTATGGCGACACGACACGGGGAGATGCTGCTATAGGGCAGTGAAAATCCTGGGCATTTGCATATTTGCGATTTTTTTGGGTAAAAAAAAATTAGCCTTTTAACCCATCTGGTCAAACCTCGCGCAATACTATTTATATGAACAGTGTTCCTTCGCAATTTCATATCGCCTAATCTGTAACTCCCATTCGCATCAAACCAGTTTCATTGATCTTCTTTTAATCTATTCTGCCTACTGTATTTATTTCATATTTTCTGATTTTTATTCGCTGCTGTTAATTCGTCTGTGCCTCGATTTGCGTGTAGACGTCGCGGAGGAGTTCGGAGGGGAATTAGATGCTGATTGTCTGGGGACGAGCTACTCGAATCAAGGTGCAAGCTAGATTCATGTCGATCCCACTTGTTTTCTCTCATATTTACTCTTCATATATCTCTTTTAAATATGCATGCTAATTTTAGTTTTATTTTATATGTTTACATTAGTTACCTCCGATAACGTGTTAATCATCCGTTAGCACGGTTAACTTTCCATTGTCGCCTAGTATGAATTAATCTCGTATTATTGCCATCCTTAAATTTACTCACGCCAGATGCTTAGTTGCTTCGATGGAAAATCTAGATGATCATTGTGATGGAAAATCATTTAAAATCTTGGTAGAGAGAATCTACTCTTTATCGTGTGATTTTGGTTAAACTTAATTCAACTAAAATCAATGTGGCGTGAGTAGATTCGATGTGGTGGTTTGATTGGTGGAGGTTGGTTTGCAATATGCCACCTCGGTCGACCTAAGGACTGAACATTATGGATGGACGGACCAGGCAAAACTGTACAACCATGGTGTTAATAATGGTAATACCTTAGTTGTTATCTTGAAAAATCTAGTTTTGATTTGTCATGGTGGTGTGGGCGTGCTTGATCAACACCGTATGTCCATCTAGCACACGAGGGGACTTCGGGCTTCGTGATGAAACGGCCTAGGGTGAATCCTTAGGGATAATGGCTTCGTTTCACTCTCAGGTGAGTCCCATGGATAAAGTGTACACACTCTGCAAAGTTAAAACTATCATGATAGCCATGCTTACGGTCAAGAGCAGACTTAGACAGCTCTACTTGTTAGTCTCACCTCTTAATAATTAAATTGATGTAGAAGGTAGGGGCAGGGATTACCAGACAGTGAATGCCGGGCAGGGATTGCCCGGCAGCGAATGCCGAACAGTGCATTATAGGGAATGTACTGCCAGGATTTTCGAGTAGAGTTGAAAGCGAATGTCATTTATATTGCTATGTTGAGAAAACATGAGTTAAGAATTGAATTTAAAATTGTTTTGAACTTTTGCTTTACAACTGCTAGGTTTTGTTTAAAAGTGCTCTTTATGCAAATAAACCATAACCATTCTTTGGATACGTTGCATTCATACATAAGGATGAATATGCTTGCTGGGTATGGTTTATCCATACTCATTAGTTGTTCTTCAGATCTGTGCATAGGTGATGACACTGCCGAGTACGTCGACTACGAGGCAGGGTACGATGATGGAGCTTCCGGCTACTAGTGTATCCCCAGTCAGATGCCTGTGGTGTATGGATGGGTTTACCGTGCCATCATTTTAATTTCTATTTTCCGTTTGCTACTATTTACATTAAGACAATTGTTGTAATATTTGGTGTTTGTTGCCAAAGTACTTTATTTTGTATATCATTAATCAGCAAGGTGTCATTCCAATATGCTCTAACTGTGTGTACTAGCTGTGATCCATTGGGACTAGTACCGTAAGACACAGAGGGGTTGGTTTTACTAAACCAGGTCCCGACAGAGTTGGTATCAGAGCCGAGCTGACTGTAGGAATCACTAGATAGTTTTCGGAAGCCCTAAGGTTTAATTTTATATAAAAAAATTATCTCATCATTGTTCTGCTGGTATTCTTTGCTTATGCCCTTCATCTCCTTCTCTAATTATTGCTATTCTTGATATTTTTGTTTAGATGCCGATCGACACCTCCTACGCCCTGGACGAAGGTGGCTTTGTTGTGCTGTTGTGAGACATGTTGCAATACCTCGGCTACACTAAGAAGCCAGAGTATGTGCGGAATGTCATTGTCTAGAATGGAGCAGAACAATGGGTAGCTGCGGTTACTTTTCTGTCTCATGGAGTAAAGCCTGAAGATGAGACGCACCAGTTCAGTGCGGTCAGAATAACAAAGGAGGCTGCTACGCAAGATGTGGCAAGAAGAGCAATACATCGCATGTCAGCCGTGCACCACGAAGAGCAAACCAGGACACCGTTCCGATTGATGCCGTGACGTATGGAGAACGAAGCCCCCTTCTGTGAGCACTACAACAAGACTAGCCTTTTGCGACACACACTTAGCATCATATATAACTTGTGCTGCTAGAAAACTCATCATGAATGTCTACTGTAACATGTGCCAGCATCACATATAGGTTGTGTTGCCGCGAGACTATACTGCATCACATATTACATGAGGCTAACATCTATGTGTAAAATCATTGACTTGAACATGACCAATCCATAACTCTGCATCACTTAATAGACATGTTGCTGCATATGACAAATATTTTGCATATGAAAAACTAATATTGACAGGGAAAACTTTAGCTATTTAAATTTTTAAGGAGATGATAATACCGAGAATCAACGGTTAATTACATAATTTTTGAATTTTTTTTAAAAATTTCAGACGAAAACTAAATTATTTGATGTTAAAACTAGATAATTCAAAAAAAATATGAATTATGTAAACCATCGGTACCAAAATTTTTAAATTTCTAAAAGATATGAATTATTATCTTATATATCTATCTATCTTATATCTAATAAAGCCTGAGCTATCCTCATAAATCTATATTCCTAGAGAAGTACGGTCTCCTCCCTTCAATCCCGCCACGTCGCCATCACTGTTCTTACCTACAGTACCCTGCCTCGGCCGTTTGATCCCGCGCCCGGCCATCCACACCGTCCGTCCCCCCCTTCCCCCCATCTCCTCCCCCGTCTCCCCGTTCCTCTTCCCCTGCCGCCGCAGATAGCGCTTCACGCTTTTGGAGCCGTTCAATCACCACCGAGCTTCCTCCGTGTCTGTCTCTCCTCCTCTTTGCCTCCTTTCCCCCTCCCCGTCAGGCAGGCCGCCTCTCCCCGCAGCCTCGCCGCGCCGTCCCCCCTCCACCCCTCCACCTCGCAGTCCCCTCCCCACACGGCTCCCTCCCCCCGCCGCCGTCCCCTTCCCCCGCGGTCCCCTCCCCCCGAGGTCTTCGTCCCCTCGTCCCCTCCTCCCACGGCCTCCTGCCCGCCGCCGCCGTCCCCTTCCCCCACGGTCTAGGCTCTCCCTCTCTCCCCTCACCGGATCTGTGTGAGGACGACAGCAACGACGACCACAAGGCTTGCTTCTGCCAGTTCGAGCAGGATCTTAGCAACCACGGGCCTGATGCAATTGGCAGAGACGACGCCTTGCTCGACGAGGTTCCGTGCCGCCGATACCGAGGCCGACAAGGTTGCCTTCTGCATGGTGTCCATGCGCCAGCCGAGGTTGCTTGGTCCACCATAGGTGAGAGCTAGAACACTAAAAGTTCCCCCTTTCCCATCTTCCGTTCAGATAGATAGACATGTAATTTTTACTGATGTATTTTTTCTTTTATTATACAACCTATAAAAGTAAATTGCATCACAAGAAGATGATATTGGCTTCCAGATGCTTGCAGAATCATGTGCTTAAGGTTCAGACTGCAGTGATTTACTTGAAGCATTTGCAGATGTATTTGGTGGTCAATATGATACCCAGTGGTAGGAAGATTTCTGATCTAAGAATTTATGACAGAGATTTAACTTAGGGCCTTCAGTCTCTTGGTTTGGCAGAGAAATTCACCCTTTACTATTTTGTTGGATAGAACAAAATGATGGTAGAAAATGACCTGCAAGTTCAATATTTCAAAACTACACCAGCCACTAATTAGAATCAAGGTAAAAAAATTAATAGACGTTCAACTTCATAGTGCAAAATGGTCAGGATAGAGAAAGCTGAATGTGCTCATATTGTTCTGCAGGTTGATTGCTTTCGACTTTTAGCAGTAAACCCACCGGTTTGGTCCAAAATATGTTTGAAAGGTACTTCAAGCTAATGAAATGCCCTCTATGAATTTATTTGATGAGTTCTCAAAATCAGTAATTTATAAAAAGAAATGGTGCTTATAATATTTACTCAAGCTATGCAGGAGTTATATATTTTTTCCTGATCATGGTTCTAGGTATGGACTTATATGGTGACAATGATCTTGCGTTACATTTCGAAAGATTAGTTAATCAATCAACCCTGCAACATTGGAAACTCTATTTTATTTTCAATTCCTTATTGCTTATGATATCTGCCTAGAGAGAAAATTTACACTAAGCTATGTGGAACCTACTCAATAGTACTTGATGACCTAGAAAAAAGATCACGTCTTATAATATTTCGTTTGTTAGCTATGTCTGATGTTATAGAAAATGTAATTAATTTTGTCCCCTCTTAAATAATAGTCCCTAAAGGTCCGATTCGATTTCAACAACTTATATTTTCTTTTGCTGCTTTAGCTTAATGCATGATGAAGTATATATGTTTTTCAGGAGTCATCCTAATACATTGCAATGCTAATCTTTGAGCTCACCATCCTACCTAATGCTGAATTTATTTGGACATGGAGGCAACACAATTATAGGCGTAGCTTACTGTGGTTTTTTCCTTAAACCACAGCTTTCCTTACACTTTTTTGGTTTGTAGCAAGACTGCCTCCATGTTTCTACTCTCTGATTATAGATGTATAAATTTCGACTAGCATAAACCAAAGCGATCATGTTTTGAACTGTTGTGATTGCAAGCAAATGTTGTAAAGTTCCAGCATGTATTTTTATTGTTCCTTTTGGCCCCAGTGTTACTGGATGATCTATTTGGTTACTTAATTCAACCACTATTTTATTATATATGATTGAACCATTCACAATAGGATATTTTGGATCATAGAATTTCTATTTGCTCTTGCTATATTACCTTAGATATATGCTCTTCTTTTTTAGGGTTACATCTTGGAGTTGCAGCATCACTTATTTCGGTACTTCATTGCAGGTGACCAATCTCTTTCTTATGGTTACATGCATGGCTAGACAAGGCGTGTCAAAGAATATATATTTGCTTTCTCTGTAAAGTTCATGACTGGGTTTTCTGAGCTTAGTTTTTTTTCCAAATAATCTAGCTTAATTATTGTATATAGCATAGAGCACACTAGAGAGCATGCCGTCTGGGACTATGCAATCCAAGTTTTTTGTTGATCTGTTGATTGCTATACTATTATTTGTGGTGTGAGATAACCAGTAAATACATCCGCTTTTTAGGTTGTATAGCTGGTTTCTTCATAGATTATGCTATATACTTAGATCAACTAATCCATATTCGAATGCGGTTCTTTTGGGAAATACTTTTCAATTCTGTAACGCCTATAATAGCACAATTCTTGGACCTTCACGTTTTGAGAGTCTGGCAAGGTGCATACATGCATGTCAGCATGTGTGATTTTACCATATGATATTGCTTCTTATTGGTGCAAATTTGACTTACTTTGTTTGATTTTAGTGCTTATCTTCCCAGTGCTTCAAAGTAGTAATTAGTTTTTCATTATATGTTAATTTATTATTGTTAGGCACATAATGATTTTTTATTTGGTTATTTGCTACAGGTTTTTTACAAGGCAAGGCATCTAAGCAGAGATTTCTAATAATTGCCCAGAATTTGAAGATAGCTTTGAACATGTTGTAGTTTGGCTAAAGATCAGTTGTCCTTCTGTTTGTTCGGCCAAGATAGGCTTGAAGTAGTTTTTCTTTTGTATGTCCAGTGATGTACATTACATATATTTAAATAAAATGAAATTCACCTTTTGATTATTGCGCATTCTTTACAGTTGCTCATGTTCAATTGTAATATATTATGTGTGATAATTATATCTCATTTATGTATACGTAATAAAATTATATTTTATTAATGCTGTTACAAAATAGGCCACTTAAGTGATGCTGCACGTTTAATGCTGTTGCAATAGGCTACTTAAGTGATGCTCTCATATGCAAGCTACGTAATGAATACATGTGATGCTATATGTGTGTTGCTAGGTAGCATCACTTATATGAATTTATAGAATCACATAATTTGTGTTGCAGCGTATACCTTAGCAACATCACCTATAACATCACCTACATTATGTGATGCTATCGATGACTGCAACACATATAGGAGCATATAGCATCACATGGGCATGTTGCTATATGCCAATCCTGTAGTAGTGGAGTTTCCTACGGTTCGCAACGAGAATGATCCTACGGTGGTCTATGAAGCAAAATACACGGAGTTTGAGTACGGCATATATGATCAACTCCGTATACAGTTCAAAACATTGGAGGAGAGCTTGGCACAGGTCGTGTTCGAGGCTGAGGCTGACGAACTGGAGGATGATTTGAAGGAATGCATGGAGAAGTTGCAAACAAGTCAAGAAAAGCTTGCGGAATATCAAGCAGAGGAGTAGGAAGTCCACGAGGAGATTGCCGCTGTCGATGGGAAAAATACACATGTTTTGAGTTTTAATGGGTTTTACCCTAGTTCCACGTTATTAGATACAAATTTTTTTTTATTTAGAATATTAAAGATGATATTCAGGGAATGCGAGTACCAAACTTCCAGAATTCATACATTTTCATATAAATTCTGTTAATTACATCTCAAAAGAGAAAACCCCTGATTAAGAATTCTAACATACAAATTACATCAAATTGCAACCTAAAGAGAAAATTACAAAAGATAAAAAAAGAAAATGGTCTTCTGTCTTCTTGGCGTTGATGACTTGATGTTTGATCGGAGTGCTTTTGATTTGATTTTGTTTTACTAGCACAACATGGGTGGCTAGTAGATATTTTTGTTCGACTTTTATTTTACCAGCGCAACTTGGACGGCTAGTGTCTTTGAGATGCTTTCATGAAGGCATCTTAATTTGATTTATATTTTATTAGCCCGACATAATGGGCTAATAAGTTTGGGATGCTTATTTCAAAGCATTTTTAAATTTCATTTTTTGTATATTTATCTTTTTTAAGCAACGTAATATCCTACGTGACACATATTATATTATTTTTTTATTTTGATATGCATATATTTTGGGACATGCATATTCGAATGAATATGTATATTTTGATTACAAGCATAGACTCTTAACCTTGTTACCAAGCATGTGTTTTGAATGCAAGCTTGAGCCCTCGCATGCAACTTTGCCGTCAGCCGATGCTAACTAGAAGAGCACTTTTTATTATTCATGGCGTATATGTTGCCGACTATGTGCTATGACTACATAGGAAGATATTTATTTTGTATAGCGTGAATCACCATACCATTTTTTATTGCATGGCATGATCCAAGCTATCTTATTTTGATGCACATATATTCTAGGTATGCATTTATATAGCCTATACTCATGTACATGAACGTATATGCATGATCTTTTTACGAGCATGTATTTTTGTTAATTATGGCTCGTCCCTTTTCTTTTTGGTCATGATGTGACCATGCATTTTCTATGAGAATTTATTTTGGACATGCATGTATATACTCTATATATGGAGCTATGCATGGGATGATTTATTGTGATATTTGATCATCACATGGCCCTTTCATTGATTAAGCTATATTGAGCATATGAACTATGACAAATCTTATTAATTAGAACATGCTTAATGCTTTGACTCCGGATGTCATGCAAGCCAAAGTAGTTAATCCGGGCCACATAGCGCGTGTACTTTGGGAACACACATATGTATTGTACGGATGCAGAACCTAAATGCATGGTTTGCTTGGAGCATGCAGATAAGCACATTTTAATCCTTTTGTGCGTGATTAACTATAACCAACCCTTTCCTGTTGGATGGAGATGCAGCATAGCTATATATACGTTCAATATGGGCATATTTCATTACACTTTGCATGTGGGTGTTAATTAACCTCTAGTTAATGGCAAGGTTAATTGACCTTATGCAGCTGTGGATAGACATACTTCACAGGTGAATATATGAAGCGATTAAGTCATACATGAGGCTTTAATTAGCTGAAATCGATCATCACCATTTTCATTTTTTTTACTTTTCTATTTTGCTACTAATCCTCATCATGCAAAGATTAGTATTTCAATTAATGACTATTTCCTTTAGCGGCAGCATACTAGCTAGCTAGCTACGCTCAGCGTTTTGATTTTTGATCTCGACATATCACAGGCTTGTAGTTAATTAGCTTTCGAGATGTAGATGTTGATGTTGTAAATAGTACGGTATAAGCAATATGATATACACTAATATAAAAAAAAATCCAGATTTAAATAACAGTAAGAATTTAATATCATCATGAAATAAAACTGCAGATATGAATTATATAAGTGCTAGGACAGCAGTAAAGCAATTCATATATGACAGTGAAATTAACATGATAATAAGAAGAAATTCATAACATGTAAACAGCAACATAGCTCAGTTTTATATGTAATGAATTGCTCTTAGTTTTAATGTATTGGGTTGCTAGAAATAGCCATCCAACAACACATTCACACACACACACACACACACACATATATATATATATATGTATGTATATGGCTATGACAATATCAATGACTAAAACACTGTCCCAATAGCTATTAACAGTTCAGTTTCTCATAGAACTAATTCTAGAATCACAGGTTTATCTCAGATTTCAGCAACAATCACAAATATGAAACACGAATCAGATTATACGGCACTAACAGTAAGCAAAGCTACTGTCCAGATTCTCAAATTGAAGCCAAAATTAGATATTAAACAGATAAACAACAGCGACCAGCAAGATATATGAGCATATATATATAACAGTAATTAATTTCTCAATTAAACAGTAACTAGAATAGCAATGTAGCAAGCATATAGTCAGTGACTCATCATAGCCAATCTCAATATGTCAATTTTCATCATCGAGCATAAACTCGACGCCACACACATAAACTAGTGCACAGTCCCAAAACCGAGATAATCAGCCCCTTAACACAATGTTAGGTCCCCAAATTATCACAATTAGCCCTGTGCACAGTACAAAAGTAGGGAATTTGGTAAATTTACTCAGCACTGATTCAAACCAATGTGTAGAAAGGGCAAGGCACGTCTATAAGACGCTGCCCCAGAAATCAATATTGCCGCCACTAGTATACTAGCAACAACAAATCAATCCAGAGATACAATGTCGTCGATCTTAGTGTTGCAATCAAAGATTGCCACACCAAGACCCCGAGGAGCAGCGAGCACAGCACAAGATCACGGTATCCAACCCTCAGCCGAAGGGACCAAGCCGACGCGAAGCCAAATCACTCATGGACAGCCACCAATCCCGGCCTCAAATCGGTCTCATCTCCTAAATCAACCCAGCCTCCATCAAGGTGAGCTTCTCCCGAGCTCGGAGGCCAAGAATCGAAGGGAAAAACCAGATCAAAATCACTCAATCGAGGGATATTGGAAGCTAGGGTTAGCTCCACGAAGAGGAGCCAGTGGATGCGTGGAAAAAGCAGAGAGCCAGAGGGAGAGGAAGGGAACCAGCTAAGGGGAGGCTCGGCCGCCATCTGCAACGGCCACGCGTAGTACGCGCATCACGCGCCGCCCGGCGCCCGAGTCACCCGCCGCCACCGCCAGCTCGCGGACGCGAGCGCGTGCTCACGCAAATGACGGGTCAGCCAGCCGTAGCAGCATTAGTTGCTGCCTGTTTTGCTCCCCGTATGGGCCAAGGCCCATTAGCCTCACGTGTCACGGGCAAAAACCCAGCAATCCCCACCCTTGTGCCTCAACATCGACAAAGGTAATGATTCCGTGTAATCTTGTTTAATATATTGTTATTCAACTGTGGTACCATACGGTTTGAACCACAATTTAGTTAGAAGAACTACAACTCTGCACAGGCAATGGAGGACTACGCCTTGATCCAATGCCTTAGTGTGAGAGCCTTCATTCAAATAACACACAGTACTAGGCTGCGAACTGCACCTTTAGTGGGTGGTGCAGGACGTTACGACCATGTCCTTGTATCTTTTTATGAGCTCACTAGAGAGTATACCCTTGAACTCCCACGGACCGAGACCCCACGGTCAACTCACATAGGTGAGTTCTTTCTGAAAATTCTGTAGGACAATTTTCTTGCCACTAGGCACTAAACTCATTAAGAGGGTTAACCTCAACCTTCCTTACAGGATAAGCACAGCTGCTTAATGGGACTCTTGTGAGGTGTGCTTGATAGTACCACACAGCTAGCTTAGTTGTCCCAGAGCCTGTTTTGCGGGATCTCTGCTCATTCAGGATGGGTTACCACTGTTGGTTACCTCTAGCAGGGTATAAGCCCCATTCCTCTAGACGCTGCTTCGATAGTTGTCCTAGACAAACCCTTGGTAAAAGGATCGGCTAGGTTACTATCAGACTAAGTGTATTCTACTACAATAACATCTGTCTCTCTTGCATGCCGAGCAGACTTAAGTCTTCTCTTAGTATGCCTCGAGGACTTCACATTGTCTTTTCTACTCTTAACCTTGACTATTACAGTCTGGTTATCGCAGTATATTAAGACTGCTTGTAACATCCTCATTTTCAAAACCAAAATCATATGCATTGCATGGCATGAAAATTTTGAAAAATACAAAAAAATTTGAAAATGAGTATGTTCCTCATTAAAAAGCCTTGCAAAATAAAATTTTCTAAAATCTAATTGCAAGTTTAATATTTATTTAAAGTTTTGCAAAAAGGTTTATTTGTGCAAAAGAAAAGTGTTAATATCAATTTTGCTAATTTTATGTTTATTAAATATTATTTTGCATTTTAATCTCTAAAGTAATTATTTACCTATAATTTGAATCTCGAGATAAATAAATTGATTTTATTTATCTATTCTATTCCTCTCTTGCAAATGGACCCCACCTATTTTTCTTTTTCTTTCCTTTTCTTTTCCTTTCCTTTTCCTCTCTCTCTCCTTCCTTTTCTTTCTCCCGATAGTTTCTTTCACGATCTCTCTGTTCCAAATCTGAGAGAAACCTCTCCTACCTCCCATCTTGGAATGTCCCTACAAATCCTCCCCAAAACCAGCAAAATCGGTTCCCATGATCTTAGGGATCAATCCTATCCAAATCATCCTTTCCCTTTCCTAAATCCCTCTCAAAACCCTATATATATCCCACCGTCTCCTCGCGAGCTACCTCTCCCTCTTTTCGTTTTCCTTCTGCTGCAACTTTGGGTAAGCCTCCATTATCTAAACCCTCAGAGGACATTCTAGGTTTCGTCCTACGGTTCTATTTTGCCCGAAACTCACCGATCCGAGTCCGTAGCTCAAGCAATCTAATCTTTGAAGGTCGGCCTCCGATTCTTGGCCTTCTCCACTCTTCCTCGCATCAGCACCGCCTCGATCACGAATTTATAAAACCGTCAGGGGCGTCTGGATATCTTCATTGCGAATCCAACCCAACAAAGCGCTCGAAGAATCGTCGGCCGAAGCGCGATGAATTTGATCGCCGAAGGCGTCGCCGAGAATCTGCGGCGGCGCTGTTCGTCGAAACCTTCGGTTCCAGCGGTGAGACTCGAGCTCCTCGCCTCCCCTACCATCCCTAAGTCCCCCTAACGTGTTTTTGGTCTCGCCCTTCAAGGATCGTCGCCGGAGAAGCGTAATTCGGCCCGAGTCGCTTTCTTCCTCGCCGTTCACCGTCGTTACTGCCTCCTCTGCAATTGGCCGCCATCGGCGGTAATCATCCCCTCCTATCCCCTCTCTAGCATCACTAGACCCCCCTGAAACCATATCCCCGGCCAATTTGGCGGAGCGCCGCCGCCGCCGCCGCCACCTCCGCCTCCTCCTCTCAATGGCCAAGCCGCCGCCGCCCCCACTTCCCTCCCGGAACCCCTCGGCCTCCCCCGCGCCGCCGTCCTTCCTTCGCCCCCAAGCCCTCCTCGCCGCCGCGGTGGCTTGCGCCTACCATGCGCCGCCATGGGTGCCCAGGCTGCCTTGCTATTCTTCGCCTTCCGCCGCCGGTCCTTCCGTGGCCCCCGTCCCGAGGAACCCCTAGGCCTCTACCTTCTCCCTACCGGCCGGCGCGCCGCGTCGCCAACGCCGCCATGACCGTAACGAAAAGCCGTATGCGTGCTGTTTGGTCACCGACAGTGGGCCCCACCTATCGACCACCGTCAGGCCGCACTGGGCAAACCGCCGCTCCTCGACGCGCCCGGCCGCGCGTGAGCCGCCCTTCATGAAACCGCCGCCTCACCTCGCCTCATGGCAGCTTAGGCGCCATTGCTGCTTGCATTGCCGCCCGCCGTTCGCGGCCAGAGCGCCACTAAGCGCTGGGCACTTGCCCGCCAAGCGCATGGGCCATCACAGCGTCTTGGCGTGGGCCAAAACGTCTGTGGGCTGCTCCTTGGCCCAATCCGAGGAGCTCCTTTCTCTTTGTTTTAACAAAACGAAATCTCAATAAATTCACATCTTCAATTCTATAATTCGAAAATTGTGAAATAAATTTTAAAATGTCTGTAAAATTTTTGTCTCTTTGTTTTATATAGTTTCATGTGCATTGGCATACATAATATTTTCTAGTTATTTATTTGGCATTGTATTTATTGTTTATTTATTTTCGTTGCGTTAGATTCGGTCACCGAGTTAGTTTAAAGCGCAGATTGAGGATCCTCCCTCGTCGATCAAGGCAAGTCTTTGAAACCTCTGAACCCATGTTTTCAAACGAGTTTTGTAGAATTTAAACAGTAGCATGTATGTTTAACATAAAATACCAAATAATTATATTGCCTAGCTAAATCCCATTGATAATTAATTCTTATAAAATACCCTTGCTACCTTAGCACTATTAATTTTGATTAATTATTGCCACATCCTTGATTAGGTTTTGCATCTGCTTAGTAATGCTCATAGTAAACCACCTGATTAATTGCTTGTTAACATTAATCACCATTTTACTTTGTGATCTTTTAAAAGGACAATTGGTGTTGTCATTTGGTTGTATTTGGGCTAGTTGATAGTGGGTGCTATCGGGAAAAATGTTTTGCAAAACCTGATTGGGGTGGATGGTTGCAAGGATGGTCTTTGCGTGCACGAGATTCGGTCGATCTTGGGACCCACCACGATCCCTAAGGACCGATTCCTTGAGGTAGGCGAGCTAAGTACAACAGTCACGGCCATTGAGTGCTTGTGTGGGCAAGCCACGGTTGAGTACCCTTCGGACTCCTAGTTTTGGCATTCCAAGCGGTGGAGTAGGCAATTGGTGTTGTTCTGCGAGGCTCAAGAGGGGCTTGACCAACTAGAGTAACTAAGCGCTGCGGTGGAATCCTTAGAGGAGTGCGGGCTAGGGAATGTCGGTTAAAGACCTTGTGGTGTTCTTTTCCTTTGGGTGATTCTAGGAAGGTCACCTCTCGTGGGTAAGCGTGCAACCTCTGCAGAGTGTAAAACTATCATGATAGCCATGTCCACGGTCAGGGCCTGACTGACGGGAGCTGCCTCATTGGTACTTCTTATCTTTTGTTTTCTAAATGGTGTTTTAAAGGAAAACCACGATCGGTGTCGTGTGTTTTGATTTTTCTCCTCATAGTGGGTGCTATGAGCGATGAGAGTGTTTGCACGGTGGGTGCCGTGAGTAGCCAGGATTGGGCAAAACCGGTTAAGGCCGGAGTTTCAAAGAAAATGATTCAAATATTTGTTTTCCTCAAACACATTTCAAATCATTTTGCAAAATCTTAGGAAAAATTGTATAACTGGCTTTATGCAAAATAAACCCTTACCCTTCCCTTGTTAGCCTTAGTTGCATTTAGTCAGCCTTGTTTGTTGAGTATAAAGTATACTCACCCTCGCCTTTTATGCGTGGCTGCTCATTCCAACGAGCAGGTTGTCAGCAATGGTATCCCGAGGAGGAGATGTACCAAGATGAAGGTTTTACTGTTGGAGTTCAAGATGAAGATTCCTCTGACGCCTAGGACGCTACTACAGCTCGCCTGTGGGATTGATTGTTGTATTTTGCCTCTTCCATTTGGAGTTATGGAAGACTGTTAAGACTTCCGCTGCGTGTTAGACTTCCGCTGTGTAAGGCCTGCGTGTTTGAATTTTGTACTCTGATTTAGCGTCTTGTAACGCACTCTGATGTGATATTTGTTCGAATTATAATGGCAATGATCCAAATATCTGGAATCTGTGTGTACTAGCTACTTGATCCAGGGACTAGTACAGGTAAAGCACAGAAGGGGCTCAACTACGTTTTTCGGGTCTTGACACTGCTGGAATCGGCTTCTCCAGCACTGGCAAGTCAGAAAGAAGCTCCTTGAGCCATTCTGCCTCTACTGCCGCTGAATCTAGAGCTATTAATTCAGCCTCCATGGTAGAGCGTGTGATGATAGTCTGTTTTACAGACTTCCATGACATTGCCCCTCCTGCTAAAGTGAATACATATCCACTAGTAGCCTTCATTTCATCCGAGTCAGCGATCGATTAGAATCATTGAATCCTTCTAAGGCAATAGGATGACCGTGAGTAATGGATACCTAGTCGCATGGTACCTTTAAGATACACGAGAACTCTATGTAGTGCTACCCAATTATCACCTCTGGATTGGCGTGTAGCAGCTCAATCACATCTGCGTATGAGATGTCGGACCTCGTTGCACTACAAAGATACATCAAGGATCTAATTACTTGTGAATACAGGAGTTTATTAACTCCTTCACCACTGTGCTTGCAAAGCCTCATAGTAGGATCATAGGGTGTGGAAACAGGTTTAGAATCCATATGCCCGAAGCGGGTTAGAATCTTTTCCATATAATGGGTCTGCGAAAGCGTGATCCTATTCTCACCCTTAATAAGCTTGATGTTTAGGATAACATCTGCTTCTCCTAGATCCTTCATGTCAAAGTTAAAGGAGGGAAAATGTGACATCCTAATAAAATTATAATGTCACATGTTAACAATAAAGAAAATAAAAGCCAAAAACATAAAATAATAATAAGGAAAAGGTCCTAAAGGCTTGGATAGCCTATTTAGGCCCTAACTAGGCCCAAAACCCAATCCACCTAAGCCTAAACCCACTAGGACTCTTATTTGACCAATTAAGACCTAATTCTAGCCCAACACAAATTCCACCCATATTAGGGCTGACCCTAGCCGACCCAAGCACTATATAAACCCCCCCTAGGGTTCCTAGTCTGCCACATCACCCCAATCCTCGAAACCCTAGCTGCCGCCTAGGTTTTCATGCAAAACCCGAAGCAAACTGAGTTAATGCTCCTATTCCAGTGCCCAATCACCAAATCCAAGGCCATCACGTTGTACAGCTCCTCGCACTGGTCAATTTGACTATATGGATCACCATATTTGGCCAAGAAATGAGGGAGAAATTCCATACCGAAGGATCGCCGGAGTTTCACCCCCGCCATCGCCGCCGGCGAGCCTGTCGCTGCCCCCGCCACCCGCGCCGGTGTGGAAAACGCTGCCCGCTGCCAACCAGCGTCGCCACGCCTCCCGCCTCCCGCCATGCGCCACGCCGCCGCCGCCGCTCACCGCCGCCGCGTGCCCCGCGCCGCCGCTTGCCGCCCAAAGTCTTGCGTCGCATACTCACGCCGCGGCCGACCGCCCGCCACGTCTGCCGCATGATTGGCGCTGCCGCGTTATCGCCCGCCCATGCAGCAGCGCCGCCGCCGCGCCGCATACGTCGCGGCCGCGCGCCCGCCGGCCTTGCAGCGCCTCATGTCGGACGCCGCCCGCGTGGCTCGTAAACCCGCGCCGCCGGCCGCCGACCGCTTGGTTTTCCGGGTTTTCTTCTTGGCTTTCGCGTGGTTAACCCACGGTTAACCGGGTTTATTCTTTTCAGCCTTTTCTTTTTAGCCCAAAACTTCCCCGAATTGTTTAGGGAGTTCCCGAACTCCAATTGAGATGATTCCAGAGCCCAAAAATCACAAATAATCCCAAGAATTTTATATATTTTTACCATACTGTTTTCTGTATGTTTGATATTTATTTCTGTTTTATTACTATTTCGCGTAGAACGGACGTGCACCTGCTGTCCGGGAGACTTTCTGGAGCCGTTCGAGGGAGGAGATCCAGAGCCTAGCTTCTTCGAAGGCAAGCTAGATTCATGTTGAAACCCTAGTTTGCTAAATTTCAATTATTTCATGTTTACTTTAATTGCATGCTTAATTTATCATCATATGTGCCAGTTGCTCCGATTTCATATTAGTACTCTACTGATATGACATAGCCTTCCATTGATAGACTACTTTGGTACTGTTTTACTAGCCTATCCTTGTGTAGATGCTTAGCCTAGCTTTTGGGATTGGTAGTTGATAGGTTTCACATATTATTAACTGGTACCCGTGGAGTCTTGGTTTCGTGGTGCTGTTTTTGGTAAACCTAATCAACTAAAATCAACGTGGTGTGTGTTGATTTGAGGAGACCCAGAAGAGGCGGATTTGGGGCTTGTGGTTGAGACGTGCAGGTCTCCTCTGTCATATGAGGACCGAATACTTGTATTACCATACCGGATCTGAACCGTACAGCCACTTGTGCCTTTTGGCCGTGATCGTTAGCTGTGGAAGCTTGTTTCCGCTGTACTCGCAGTGGACGGACGTGATTCACGATCACCGGCTCTGAATGGCTTAAATGGGGGCTAACCTCATGCGGTGCGCTATCAGGTCCGGCTGAAGGAGTCGCATATTTGTCGGCTGGTCGAAGTGTACCGTATGGGGTATGAAACCTAAAGAAAGTGCGATGTTGGGACAAGTGGAAACAGGGAACGGTTTTGTACTGTTTCTCCCTCGGGATGAGACGGAGCTTGTGGAGAACGTGTACACACTCTGCAGAGTTAAAACTATCATGGTAGCCGTGCCCGCGGTTATGGGCGGGGAAAGGAGTTTAATTCAAGGTAGTCCAATGTGTTTTAAATAATAACTTGAAGGTAGTGTAGGCAGGGATTGCCTCTCTTGGAGCTGGTTAGCCGTCCCTTGGCTACGCTCGTGTGTTATCATGTGTTCAATGAATCAAGAACAAATAAACAAGTAGATAGGTGACATTTTAGCAAAATAACCATAACTATCCATTGACCTTGCATTCATTTATTAAGGACCGCTTGCTGAGTAACCGTGTACTCATTATATGGACCACGGATCTTTGTTTAGGTCAAGAGTTCAGCAACGGTGCCAGCTGTGACCAGGAGGGTCAAGGTGATTAGCCGCGTGTTCCGGGTCAACCTCGGGATATCATCGCTTCAGTCTTCCGCTGTGTTTATTTTTATGTGCTTGAATTAAGCCATGTGCAAGACTATATATTTGTCTATGTCAACTGGGATGATATTTATGTTATGTAAACTGTTAAATTCTAGTTAAATGCAATGCCTGCGATGATATTCCAAATGTCCTTGAGTGCAATACTAGCTATGGTCTTCTGGGACTAGTATTCGGTCACTCAAGCCGGTAGAAATACCGAGGTGCACGACAGATTTGGTATCAGAGCCAGGTTGACTCTAGGATACCGTAGTTAATTGCCTAAGACCCTAAGGAGCTGAAAAACCTATTCAAAAATAGTTATAAATTCTCTTTTCCTCATATTTATTATTCTCTCACCCTACCTAACTAGTATGCCTTTTTCCCTTTTAGATGGTGCAAATATTGGATGAAGAAGGGATGCCATTGCTGCTGCACGGGATATTGGAAGAACTCGGGTTCGAAGACCCGTTGCCTGACTACGAATGTCAATGGGTTCAAGTGGACACCTTCATGCAGTGGAGGTGCAAGCTAACCATAACCCCCAGGAAGCGCAACGCCGAGGAGACTCCAATGGTGTTTAACGCGTTCGCGGACGATGAGACCGAGTCACATCAGATGGTGGCCCGTGAAGCAATCCTACACATCGGTGACATATATGAAGAGGAGTTAAAAGGAACTCAATACCACTTCCTGCCGTGTCGACATCGCTTTGCTGCCCGGAGCGAACCAAGTGTAGTCCATGGGTTCACTCAAGAATCCAACAAGCAGTTAGTGAGTGAAGCACGATATGCGAAGAATCTTGACCGCCTGTACCAGGCCAAGGCCGAGCAAGCGGAGAGGTTGATCAAGGAACTAGACCGCATTAATAAGGAGGAGCAGGACAAGAAAGAAGCGTATACAAAGGAAAAGAGAGAATTCTACCAGGCGAAATGGGCGCAGAACATGCACATTGCGGCTGGTGAATTAATGAGGATTAAAGTGGAGAAAAAAGAAGAGCAACTCGCAAAGGAGAAGATCACGGTGGAGAGCTTGAAGAAAACGCTACAACACAAGAGGAAAGTGTATAAGGAAGAGTATGTCAACCTGCAGGAAGACCTCGACACCGTTATGGGATGGAGCGAAGAGCTTCGCGAGAGAGAAAAGAAGGTTAAGGAGCGCGAGAAAGAAGCAAAGAAAAAGGAAAGAAGCCTCGATGAGCGAGCTAAAGAACTAGAACAAGAAAACGAGGACATGAAGGAATACCTGAACTTCAGGATGGGCAAGATGCATGAAGAAGAAAAGGCCTTCGAGGAGCAAAAGCGAAGGTGGGAAGAAGAGCACAAGCCCTCGGAAAGAAAGAGACCCTGCACGAGGAGCACTAGTCGAACCCCTAAGAAATAAGATTGTATTAGCCTAGTCGTATTTTAATAAAGATGTTTGGAGTGGACTGTACCAATTTAAATTTCCCAGTGTGATACGGCTACCTAGTACTTTAGCATATTAATGAAATATTTATTAGTTAATTTTGGTGGTTGTGAATTTTTTAAATTTTCGTAACGACACGGGATTCAAAAGAAGAATTCGAAGGCGTGCGAGAAGGCAATGAAGAAGATGAAATTGGAAGGATTCCACAGCAAGGAAAAACCGGTTTTCCAAAAAAAAAAACAGACCGTACCCGATGTCCGTACAGTCCGTACAGAAGCGAAAATTAGTGTTTTCCTCTTTTAGAAACTAATTTTTGCCACTAAAGTGAAACTTAAATTACTCCCTAAGTACCGGAGATTAAATAGCTATTATTAAGGCAGTATTATAACAATTAATTTGTTGCCTGTGTATGTACATTATGTGATGATTTGCGTCTTAAATTGCAACTAAGCGGCATCCGCCGATGCGCTTGGTTTCTTGCTGGATCTTAATGGTTTGGATCTTTGTAATGAGTGCTAGAAAATTGTTTTCGCAAATTATTTTCGCTAAAGGATGTCGCTACCGTCTTAGTTGTTCATCTTTCCTAATTGTTTCTTGGAGCAGATGCCTAGAGGAAGAGGAAGGGGTCGTGCCATGCCCGCAGGCCGAGGCCGAGGTCGTGGACGTTGTGCCGCAACACCTGTTGACGGTATGGAAGAAGCTGCAAGTCAGAATCAGCATCAAGTGCAGCAAGAAGAGGAGGCTGTCCCCCAAGTCAATGTTCTTTGCTCGTGAGCTCCACCGATTGCTGCGCCGCACCGCCACCTCAACCTGCAGCCCAACAACAGCAAGACAATCTAGTCCTGCAAGCCTTGAATTTGATTGTAGAAAGGTTGACCAACCCGCCAGTACAACACCAAGCACCTCAAGTCGCACCGCACCACCCGCAGTCTAAGTTCAGCGACTTACTGAGGACGAGGCTGCCACAGTTCTCAGGGACCAGGGATCCGGCAGAAGCAGATGACTGGATCAAGGATGTAGAGAAGAAACTGTACTTGGTGGATTGCGACGACTATGAGAGCGTCCAACTTGCCACCCACATGCTGAAGGGGAATGCTGCCCACTGGTGGAAAAATTACTGCAATGCCCACCCAAATTATCATAACTTGATTTGGGATGAATTTGTAGAGCTGTTCAAGAACACCTACGTGCCCCAGAGCATGCGGGATGAGAAGAAAAGGGAGTTTGAAAACTGCGTCGAGAAACATGACCATCGCTCGATACATCAACAAGTTTATTGAGTACATCACGTTATGCTTCAGACCTGATTCCTATCGAAAAGGCCAAGATCCGGAGGTTTACTAAGGAATGGACTCGAGCATGAGGATCTGATTGTTGCCTTTTCAATGCCAAGACTTGAGCGGTGGTGAGAAGGCGATAATCTTGGAAGGAGCTCGGTATAAGCACAATGAGGACAGGAAGAGGAAGATGAACTTCCAAGGACAAAATGACTGCAACGTCCACCGTCGTTTTCCGCAAGGGCAAAGCTCTAGCAGGCCGCCATATCAGGGACACAACTTCCAGAATCAGAGGCAGGCCTCGAGTTTTGTGCAGAAATCACAGGATCAGAATCAGTCTGTCAATCAGCATGCTCATCGGCCAAATCCTAATGTAAACCAAGGTACAAACAGGAGTGCGTCAGGAGGAGCCACAGGAGTCACCTGTTTCTGGTGCAATCAAGTGGGACACTATGCTCATCAGTGCCCGACAAAGCCGAAAAATCAGCAGCAAAAGAACCAAGGAGGTGCATCTTCGCATGTGGGTTCAAACAAGAGTGTCCACAATGTCCCGAGGAACACACCGAACGTGGGCACAGGACGCATTAACCACGCCACCGCTGAAGAAGCTCAGGAGGCACCGGACGTTGTGCTTGGTAAGTTCCTAGTGAACTCAGTACCCGTTACCGTATTATTTGATTCTGGAGCTTCGCATTCTTTTATTACAAAAGACTTAGTGGTTAAAAATCAATGGGGAATAGTACCCCTAAAACAACCCCTAATAATTCAATCCCCAGGGGGATCCATGAAAACAAGTATGGGATGTCCAGCAGTAGAAATAGAGATTGAGGGTGCTAAGTTCTTGTCGAACTTAATTATGTTGGATTCCAAGGGAATACCAATCATTTTGGGAATGGACTGGTTGATGAAGTACAAGGAACAGATTGATTGTGCTAGCCGAGCAGTCACCTTGACCAACACCGATGGTACACAAGTCCGATATGAGTCAACCATGTCAGGCAGTCCAGTTGGGACAGTGCATCAGCTAGAAGTGAAAGCGACCAGCAAGGAGCGACCGCCATTGGAGGAAGTACCGGTTGTTAGTGAGTATCCAGACATGTTTCCAGATGACCTACGAGGGTTACCACCCGACCGTGATGTGGAGTTCACAATTGACCTGCAGCCAGGCACTAACCCAATATCTCAACGGCCGTACCGCATGAATGCCAATCAGATGGCTGAGGTGAAGAAGCAGATCCAAGAGCTGAAGGACAAGGGATTTATCAGACCTAGTACGTCACCATGGGGCTCACCGGTGATATTCGTGAAGAAGAAGGAAGGCACACTTAGGATCTGTGTAGACTACCGATCACTCAATGAGGTGACCATCAAGAATAAGTACCCTCTACCTCGAGTGGATGATCTATTCGATCAATTAGAAGGAGCCTGTGTGTTCTCGAAGATTGATTTGAGATCCGGGTACCATCAAATTAAAATCCGAAAGGAAGATATTCCGAAAACGGCATTCACCACTCGTTACGGGTTGTACAAGTTTTTGGTGATGTCTTTTGGCCTTACTAATGCCCCGTCACATTTCATGAGTATGATGAATAAAATACTTATGGAATATTTGGATAAGTTTGTCGTGGTATTTATCGACGACATATTGATTTATTCGAAGAATGTGAAAGAACATGCTGAGCATCTTTGAATAGTGTTAGACATTTTGAGGAAGAACCAGTTGTACGCCAAGGACAGCAAGTGTGACTTCTAGTTGAAAGAAGTGTCTTTCCTAGGACATGTTATTTCAGAAGGAGTGTCAGTTGATCCCTCTAAGGTCAGTGAAATTTTGGATTGGAAGGTACCGAAGACGGTGACCAAGGTCCGTGGATTTTTAGGAATTGCTAGGTATTATCGTAGATTTATCGAAGGATTCCCAAGATCGCAAAACCTCTCACACAGTTGTTGAAGAAGGATGTGAAATTTCAGTGGACCCCTCAATGCCAAGAAAGCTTTGAAACCTTGAAGAGCAAGTTGACCACCTCCCCAGTCTTGGTATTGCCAGACCTACATAACGACTTCGAGGTGTATTGCGATGTATCATTGTTAGGATTGGGTTGTGTGCTTATGCAAGAGGGAAAGGTAGTAGCTTACGCTTCCCGGCAATTAAAGCCACACGAACTTAGGTATCCGACCCATGACTTGGAGTTAGCTGCAGTTATGCATGCACTAAAAATCTGGAGACATTACCTGGTCGGGAACCGTGTGGAGATATACACCGACCACAAGAGTCTCAAGTACATTTTCACACAGCCAGACTTGAACCTAAGGCAGAGAAGATGGCTTGAGCAGATAGCGGATTACGATGTTGGGATCCACTACCATCCCGGAAAGGCTAATGTAGTTGCCGATGCATTAAGCCGAAAGTCGAGGAATAATTGCCTGAAGGTGGAAATGGAGAAGTTAAATCTGGAGGTCGTGGCACAAGGATGCGTGTACACAATGGAAGTACAGCCCACGTTGGAGGAGAAGATTAAACAAGCCCAAGGAGATGATGAAGATACCATTGACATAATTGTTAAGTTGATAATGGAGAGAGCCCCAGGATTTATTATGGATAAGAATGGAGTTGTCTGGTTTGGGAAAAGAATCGTGGTACCAAAGAAAGAAGGACTCATGGAGTTGATTATGAAGGAAGCCCACGATTCGGCATATTCTATACACCCGGGGAGCACCAAGATGTACCTGGACTTGAGAGAGAGTTATTGGTGGCCAGGTATGAAGAAGGACATTGCCGAGCATGTAGCTCTATGTGATGTTTGTCAACGAGTGAAGGCTGAATATCAAAGGCCAGCAGGATTGCTCTAGCCACTACAAGTTCCGCAATGGAAGTGGGAAGAGGTCGGCATGGACTTTATTGTTTGATTGCCAAGAACCCAAAGGGGTTACGATTCAATATGGGTTATTGTTGATCGGCTGACTAAGGTAGCTCACTTCATACCAGTCAAGACAACCTACCGAAGTCAGAAATTAGCAGAATTGTACATGTCAAGAATTGTTTGCTTACACGGTGTGCCAAAGAGGATAGTCTCCGATAGATGTACACAGTTCACTTCAAGATTTTGGCAACAACTCCACTCTTTGTTGGGAACACATTTAGCTTTCAGCAGTGCCTATCACCCTCAAACGGACGGGCAAACTGAGAGGACCAATCGGATTCTAGAAGATATGCTTAGATCGGTGGCACTAACGGATTCCAAGAGTTGGGACAAAGCACTTCCCTATGCTGAATTTTCGTACAATAACAGCTATCAGACAAGCATAGAGATGTCTCCTTTCGAAGCATTGTATGGTCGAAAGTGTCACACACCGTTGTACTGGAGCGAGACAGGAGAAAGGAAGTTGTTTGGCTCCGAAATTTTAAAAGAAGCTGAAGAAAAGGTCAGGATGATCCAACAAAGAATGAAGACGGCCCAGTCACGACAAAATAGTTATGCCGATAAACGTCGAAGGGATCTGCAATTCAACGTGGGAGATCATGTGTACTTAAAGGTGTCACCATTGAAAGGACTGCGCCGATTCCACGTGTCAGGGAAGCTGTCACCTAGGTACATTGGACCATTTGAGATCATTGCCAGGAGAGGAGAAGTTGCTTACCAGTTGCAGTTGCCACCAAACCTGTCTGGTGTCCACAATGTCTTCCATGTCTCCCAACTCCGGAAGTGTTTGAGAGTACCTGAAGAACAAATGCCCTTGGAAGTAATGGATTTGCAAAAAGATCTGACTTACAAGGAGAGACCAGTTAAAATTTTGGAGGAAGCTGAAAGGCGTACTCACAGTCGTGCGATCAAGTTTCGCAAGGTGCAGTGGTCCAACCACACCGAGGAAGAAGCCACCTGGGAGCGACAAGGGGACCTGCAGCCAGAGTTCCCGGAGCTGCTCGGAAATCTTTCCGAATCTCGGGGTCGAGATTCTCCTTAAGGGGGGGGGGGTTTGTGACATCCTAATAAAATTATAATGTCACATATTAACAATAAAGAAAATAAAAGCCAAAAACATAAAATAATAATAAGAAAAAGGTCCTAACAGGCTTGGATAGCCTATTTAGGCCCTAACTAGGCCCAAAACCCAATCCACCTAGGCCTAAACCCACTAGGACTCTTTTTTTACCAATTAAGACCTAATTCTAGCCCAACACAAATTCCACCCATATTAGGGCTGACTCTAGCCGACCCAAGCACTATATAAACCCTCCCTAGGGTTCCTGGTCGGCCACATCACCCCAATCCTCGAAACCCTAGCCGCCGCCACAGTTTCGTGCAAAACCCGAAGCAAACCGAGGTAATGCTCCTATTCCAGTGCCCAATCAACAAATCCAAGGCCATCACGTTGTAGAGCTCCTCGTGCTAGTCAATTTGACTATATGGATCGCCATATTTGGCCAAGAAACGAGGGACAAATTCCATGCCGAAGGATCGCCAGAGTTTCACCGCCGCCATCGCCCCCGGCGAGCCTGCCGCCGTCCTCGCCACCCGCCAAGCACGGAAAACCACACGCTGCTGCCAACCAACAAGGCCACGCCTCCCGCTTACCCACAAGCCCAGCCACGCCGCCGCCGCCGCTTGCCGCCGCGTTTCGCCGCGCGCCGCCACCTACGTGGCGTGTACGCCCGCGCCCGGCCGACCGACCCCGCCACGTCGCCCGCATGATTGGCCGCCGCCACGCATTGTCGCCGCCGGGTGACAAGCGCCGCCATCTTGTCGCGCGCTTCTCGGCTTTCCTTGCGAGAAATGGTCGGACCTGCACTAGGCCCTGGATCAATAGACTAGTGCAAGAGTTACACAGCTGGAATCATTTCATACATCGGTTGTTCAAATATTACATAACAGCGATCGTCAGATCGCATTAGTAGCAAGCGGCATTTAAGCCTTAGTTACAGTCCAGAGTTCATCAGAGTAGCGGAAATCTCCCAAAAGGCAAATTGCAAGTTCAAAAGAACAACAAAATCACACCAGCAGCTGTGTAACCACACACGACTGGTGGAACGCACTAAACCCTATCTTAAGTAACTACTCTTGGTCCTGGTACTAAGGATCTCCTTCCTCATGACAATCGTAGGCATCTTCCTCGACGGGATCCTCCATATCTAAAGATAGATATTTATGCGAGGTCAGTGTCATCCAAACACTGGCGAGCTAACACCCAACCTAATGCATTTAATGATAGAGGTTTCAAAGGAAATGTAACAGCCCAGCTGTTAAATTCCGTATAGCTATGCATATCATTAGCATGTTCATTTGTTTTTATGTTGATTTACAAAAAAATTTGCATTCAACCACCATGCTCTATGGTGGGAACATAAGGCTTTTAACTTTAAACCCTTTGGCCAAGCCACTAGAGTAGTAAGACCTAGCCTGACGGGCATGTTCCTTAAATGCCCGAGCTAGATGTAGCTTGGCCGAGCAAGGTAGAGTTCATCCGAGCTCTACCCGAGCTTGGTTGCTGCCCATCCGAGCCGATTATCGCTTGATCGAGCTAGAAGATGTCCTGAGGAAGCCGCCTGAGCTATAGGCGGTTGAACCGAAGCTCTGAAGACCGACCGGTCAAACAACCCCGCCACCATATCTATTCTTTATTCCTTTTTGCCCTCCGTGATGTCGGTAAATCTTCCATCCATTGGTGACTTGGGCGGTGCTAAGCAATGACGGCCGAATCTTCCATCCATTGGTGACTTGGGCAGATCTTGCAGTGCCCCTGCACCCTTAGCTTTTCTTACCCTAATCTTACCCGCAGACTCTCTATTATAGGTGGGACTGGACCCACTTGTCAATGAAAGAGTATACCTCTATTTAAACCCCTCTCCACCCACTTCAACCAGCCCTCACTCTCATTCTTCCCACGCCCAAGTTCGATAGCGGCAGAAGAACAAAGAAGTCGTTCTTCATCTCCACCTCCACCATTTTCAAATCTCCACCCAAACCACCAAGAATCACTGCCGGCGATCGGGAGGCGAGCCTCCGCAGCGCCAATGAGCAAGGGAAAATGGGTGCGAGGTCTGAAGCAGCCTGTCCCGGACCGAGGCCCGGCCACCGCCGGACGCCGCCGGCGAAGATTTGGTCCCGACGCCGCAGCTGCTGGCCGAGACCGGATGGACGGGAATGATGACACGAGTGTTTTATCTGGTTCAGCCTCCACCGCGGATAACACCCTCGTCCGCCTTCGCTTAATGCCGAGCTTAAACGAGTACAAGAGGTGAAGTCCGGCTTTGGGAAGCCCGGCCGAAAGTACTGATAGTGCTCAAGGCACTGCGTGTGTGTGTTCCTCTGCATTCGACGCGGAGAACTACCGCCGAACTAGAGCTCCTACGAGTGCAAGTGCTCTGCTCTATACTAGCTATTCTCCAAGTGAGTTGTGTGTATGCCGGGTGAAGCCCCGTTGTTGTGGCTCAGTCGTCCCTTTTATAGGCGCCCTTCGCCATCAGTAACTTGTGCTGGTCCGCTGAATTAGTCGTTGTTTTTTACGCCACGCCGTAGCGCATCAATCCACCGTAATCGAGTGTAATCCTCCGATCACCGTCTTTGGACCGCTACCGTCGGCACATGTCCTGCCCCATGCGGGCGGTTGACGGACCGCCGCCACCCGCAAAAAGCCGCCGCCAGCGCCTCGATAAATCGCGCGATTTAATTCTCGATGACTCGGGGACTGAAACGATCCCGCCCACGGCGCGTGATGATTTGCCACAGGTCCCGCCCTTCGCACCCGGCCGGAGGAAACAAGAGGCTCGAGCTTAGAGGCGGCGGCTCGAGCTCGAGCTTCGCCAAGCTTCGGGCGCGAGTTTGCTTGGCCCCGAGCTTGCCTCCTGTGGGGCCGTGGGTAAGTAAGTGGGCCGAAACTCCATGGGCCACATACTTCCCCCAACAGCTAGTCCCCGAGCCTCGAGCGGGATGGTGACGTGCCGCTCAGAGGTTTATCTAGTAACTGCCTTCGGGCGGAAAAGCTTGGTCTTTCGCGCGCGCGGGGCCCCCACAACTTCGGCGGGAATCCCAAATCGGCGCGGTTGCGCGCGCCGCCTCCTCCTCCTCGGGTTCCACGTCTTCCGGCGGACAGGTGACGGTTCGTCCCCCCTCGCCGGTTTATATCAGGTAATTTCTTTCTTTGTCATCTCCTTATCACGCCTTCTCGTACTACTTGTGTCTCTCCGTCTCCTTCCTTCATCTGCCTCTCCGCCATCTTTCCTTCCCAATCCTTCTCCTCCCGATGGCGCCTTTCACGCGGAGCCTCCTTACTGAGGTCGATCTGAAGGAGCTGGAAGCCGCCGGCTTCGTCGAGGTCGGCGGGTGGAGGGCGGCCGGGAGAGAGGCGGTTCCTGTGCCTAAGAGCAAGGAGTTCGTTTGTTTTGAGCTCTTCATGATTCATGGGCTCGGGTCCGAGTCCGATTCGTTGAATCCGTTCTAGCCAGTCTTGGGATCGAGCTGGTGAACCTCAATCCCAACTCGATCCTGTTCTTGACAATCTTCGCGCACCTCTGCGAAGCATTCGTCGGGGTGGAGCCGACGGTCAGCCTCTTCCTCCACTTTTACGAGCTGACTACAACCGGCGGACACAATGCGGCGGGGTGCGCCTACTTCAAGCTCCGCCACGACATGAAGTCCTCGTACCCGGTGTTCAAGGCTAAGGAGAACGTTGGGGGGTGGGCGTCGCGGTGGTATTACGCCGAGAAGCCCGACAACTGCCGATTCTGGTTTGCCAACGTGAACCCCGGGAAGATGCCGATGCCCCGGCCTACGCTAGAGCCGGCGGAGGTAGCCCTGGCGGCCAAGATTCGAGATTTGGCCGGCCGGGGGCTTAACGGCTTAGGTATTGTAGCCGACTTCACCAGGCACCGGGTGAGCCCGCTGAGGAAGCCGGTTTGCCCTTTCTTCGAGATACGCGGGTAGGATGACCTCTCCTGCGAAGGCACCTCCCGTAAGTATTTGTCTTGATCTTGCAGCTGTGTGCCCGAGCTTCTTTCCGAATCGTGTTTGTGATGTTCTTCGTTTTTTCTTCTTCGCAGCCTTGCCCCAAGGCGATGTGGTTCGAGTCGTGGGGCTCCTCTTGCCCTGAGCCTAACGAGCCATCGAGCTCGGTGTTCGCAATGTTCTGGATGAGGTGCGTGCCTCTTCGGGCTTAGGTGCTCTCGGGGCGGTTTCTCCCATGCGCGTGTGCTGATGCTCTGCGGTCTATTTTTCGCAGGGGGAAGCGAGAGCAGGAACCGGGCCCGCCGCATCTGCGTCGGCAGCGGTTTCGGGGGCTGCCGATCTTTCGGCTGGTGGCAACGCGAGCTTAGCCCCGGTGCGGAAGGGACGAGCCACTCAACGACACTGGGAGAAACCGCCGGTCGCTTCGGTTAAGGCCGCCACAGATGGCGGCGGCGCCTGCGTGCGGTGGATCCGTTCCCGACCAAGCCCGGGCCGGAAGTTCCCGGGCTCGGGATTCAGTCGTCGCGCGGGATACCCAGCCGGCGCTGAAGAGACGTCGGTTGGTGCTAGACGACGATGACTCGGATGAGATGAACGAGGCGGCCGTCGCAGCTGCACGTAAGTTGCTTGTGCATGCCGGCCTCTCCCGTCCTTTTCCCTTCTTGATTATGGCCCCTGGGCCGATCGTGCTCTAATTCTCCCTTGTTTCTTGATCGTCTTTGTCTCCCCAAGCGAGAGTTTATCCCGCGCAGCCTGTGCGGCATGGCAGGGAGAATGAGCCTGTCAAGGGCAAACCCGGGCTCCGGGGTTCGAGGCCCTTCGTCCTCCCGCTGGTAGCGCACAAAGACATGCGCCCTCAGGCCGCGCTTGTGAAGGTGGAGACCGATCTCGGCACCGAGCGCCTGGCGCCAATCTGCGTCGAGGGGCGAACCTCGACCGGGTGGCGCCCGATCGACATCCGCGGCACTCGGGAGCTTTTTGCTAGGAGCTACATGCCTGTCCCCCCGCTGGACGCGAGCGACACTCTTCTTCTTGGCTGGACCGCTGTCCGGTCATCACAACGCGAAAGCATCGCTCGGTCGCGGTTATGGAGCGTGGCTCCGTTGACCGTCTTGGGGTGGATCTCGGCAACGCCATTGTGGGTCGAGCACCACCTTGGGATTTTCACATGGAGTCATCAAGAGGCCATCCGGCTCCGGCCAGTCCCCGGCCAAACGCTCGAGGAATGGCTGGCGAACCGTCTGGGGAGAGGACCTCCGGTGGATGCCTGGACGCAGACTGACTTCCCTCCCGAGCCGTGTCTCCACGCTATTGATGCTGCCGAGCTTGTGGGGGAGACTGCCGAGCCGACGGGAGGCCTGGTCGTGCTGGTGGGAGGAGCGGCCATCCCTGTGGACTCGGCCGAACCTACAGGAGGGGCGGTAGAGCCTGCGGAAGACTTGGCCGAACCCAGGGGAGAGGTGGCCGAGCCTGCGGGAGGCTTGGCCGAGCCTGCAGGAGAGATGGCCGAGCTTGCCGGGGAGTCGGCCAAGCCTGCGGGAGGCTTGGCCGGGCCTATGGGAGAGGTGGCCGAGCTTGCTGGGGAGGCGGCCGAGCCTGCGGGAGGCTTGGCCGGGCCTATGGGAGAGGTGGCCGAGCTTGCTGGGGAGGCGGCCGAGCCTGCAGGAGAGATGGCCGAGGGGCCAAGCAGCTCGGGCGACAGCTCGGGCCGCCAGGTCGCGGCGCTCTCCTCGCCCGGGGTGTTCCAGACGCTGCACGATGTCGCGGCCGTGGCGGTCGCCAAGCGGGTAAGTGTCTCCGGGCTTGGTTTTTGTTGTCTTGTGTTTTCCCTAGTTCGGTCCTCCCCTTTCTTAGTTTATCCTCCGGGTGCAGATCTACCGCGAGCTTGTCGGCATGGCTCGCTCGTTTGAGGCTAAGCACGATGCCGAACGAGAGGCCCTGCGGTCGGAAAGCACGCGGTGGCAACAGGAAGCTAATGCCGCACGCGCCGAGCTTGAGGAAGCTCGCTCGAGCTCACCCAGCGATAGCTCGAGGCTCGAACGCGGCGGTGAGGTGGCCTTAGTCAGTATGGCGCAGAGGACGCCAAGGAGGTTTCTTGCCGGTCGCTGGAGGCCCTTAAGGCCGAACGTGACCGCGCCCTTGAATTCGAGGCGCTCCTCCGGTCAGTGGATGCATGCCGTGTTGCTGAGGTTGCTCGTGCGGTGGAGGAGCACGATCTTCTTGCCGCAGAGCTTTCCCAGACGAAGGTCTTTGCCAGAACGGCGACGGGTTCATCAAGACCCACCAAAGATACCGCAAGGGAGCCGGAGGTCGCCAATGAAGCCTTACGGGTCAAAATGCAGACTTCCCGGGCGAAAGAGAAGGAGCTCCTCGACCTTCAGGACCAAAACGAGGAGTTCTTGGTGAGCCGGAAGCTCTTGCCGGCCTAAAATTTGTAGGCCCCCTTTTTTTTTCTTTTGTTGGGCGATAATCGCCCGCCTTTGTAAATACCTTTTATTAATATAGTTGACTTGTTTTGACTTCTTTCCTTCGTCACTTCTTGGTCCGCTTCTCTTGAATGCCGAACGTCGTTTTATCGTCGCGCGCGGTCCCAAGAGACATTCGCGTTCGCCTTGAAGCGGTTCCACGTCGAATCGCTTCCGACGCCATTACTCCCGGATCGCTTCGGCATTCGAATCCGGCTATAAAGAGACCAATGCGCCGGTCATTTCTTATCCCAGACTCCTTTCTTCCATACCTTTCCCTCTTGCCTCCATGGCTTGTGACCCGGAGTTGGCGGAGCTTTGGGCGGACTTCGACCTTGCAATGGCCGAGATTGCGAAGGAGGAGGCGCGCGCCCGTGACATTGCCAGGGTCGAGGCGCTGGTTGAAGTCGTTCCGCGTCTTCGCGGGACCTTTGATCCGCTCGTGGAGGCGCTGGTCAGTGCCCGTGCCCGCGATGCTGCTGCCGCCGCGCCTTTGGTTGAGGCTGCCCCGGCGATTGCCGAGGTGGCCGACGTCATTGTTGGGTTTCTAGGACCATTCCGCTGGGACTAATTGTAATCGGCTTGTGAGCCATCCCAGAACCCTTTTTAATAAAGTTGTTGGTGGTTATCGCTGCTTCTCTTTTGTTTTCTGTTGTTTTTCCTGCATGCAAACGAACACTAGTAGTCGTATAGGCAAGAAAGGATTGAAAACGTAGTATAGTCCTACCGATCCTAGCCCCCGAGCCATGTCCGAGCTTCTGAGGAGAAGCCCGGACGTGGCTTAGAGAAGATCGGAAGTCTTTTGATTGGGAATCTGATCTTGGAAAATCAACTTTTAAGAAATCGCCCTTAGAAAAACCGACCCTTAAAAATCGACTCGGCTTCGAGCCATGTCCGAGCTTCTGAGGAGAAGCCCGGGTGTGGCTTAGAGAAGATCGCAATTTTAGAAAAAACCAACCGTAGTCCCCGAGCCATGTCCGAGCTTTTGAGGGGAAGCTCGGTCGTGGCTTAGAGAAGACCAATTTTTGAAAAATCGACCCTAGACCCCGAGCCATGTCCGAGCTTCTAAGGAGAAGCTCGGGCGTGGCTTAGAAAAGATCAATTTTTGAAAAATCGACCCTAGCCCCCGAGCCATATCCGAGCTTCTAAGGAGAAGCTTGGGCGTGGCTTAGAGAAGATCAATTTTTGAAAAATCGACCCTAGTCCCCGAGCCATGTCCGAGCTTCTAAGGAGAAGCCCGGACGTGGCTTAGAGACCGCACACTTCTTGAACGAAGCTTGTGGCCCTAGCTCTGTCCCCTTGCAAGAGGCAGGGTGTTGGACTCTAGAGGTATCCCGGGCCTGTGGCAGGTTTTATGCGGGCTTATGGTATAGGGCCGGAAAGCGTGTGCCCGCACGGGATTTTGCGAGGTGCGATGAATATCGGCTTACCCGTGTGCAAGGGAATCCCGGGGGTTGGCTTCTGCGTAGCCACCATCCTGCCGATGTGTACTGGAACAGCCCGGGCATTCTCCCAAGCCCGATCATAAGTTTGGGTCACTGGGTTAGTTTGGGGGCTCTCTAGGAAATAGTGGGATGAACAAAAGGAAACAAAGATAGGGGGGAATGGAGACTTACGACCTTTTCTCCGGCGTAGAACCTTCGAAATTGAGTGATGTTCCAGGAGCTGTTGAGGACTCTCCCGTCTGGCATAGCCAGTCTTACAGCTCCCGGGCGTGCGGCTGATACGACCGTGTACGGACCTTCCCATCTTGGGGTGAGCTTGTTGGCGTGAGCCAGGTTCTGAACTCGTCTTAGAACCAGGTCGCCCACCGCAGGTCCGGTTCAGACCTTTTTGGCTGCGTGCCGCCGCAGGGATTGCTGGTATGCTGCCACTCGCAGTAGTGCTTGCTCGTGGCAGGACTCAGATAGATCGAGGTCCAGCAAGCGCTCCTCGTCGTTGTCAATCTGCCCTGCAAAATCAACACGAGCTGAACCAAATCTTAGCTCGGCGGGTAGGACCGCCTCCGAGCCGTATACAAGCCTAAAGGGGTTTCGCCAAGAGTCTGATTAGAGGTTGTTCGGGCTGCCCAAAGCACCTGAGGGTAGTTCCTCTACCCGGTTGTGTCTTTGTTCGGCAAGAGCGTCGACACTCGGCGCTTAATGCCTGCATGATCTGCCTGTCGCTGCTCGGCCGCACACCATTACTTTGTGGGTGAGCTACGGCTAGGGCGACCTTCATGCCGAGCTCTTCGCAGTAGTTCTGGAATAGCTCGCTTGTGAACTGTGTCCCATTGTCAGCGATCAGCTTACTTGGGACGCCGAACCTGGTCACGATATTGTTCCTAAGGAACCTCTTGGCCGTCTGGGCGGATATGCTCGACACTGGTTCGGCCTCGATCCACTTAGTGAAAGTGTCGATGGCGACGAACAGGTGTGTGCAACCCTTTAGGCCTCTGGGAAACGGACCAAGTATGTCCATCCCCCATGTTGAGAATGGCCAGGTTAGCGGGATAGTCTACAGCTCATATGCGGGCTGGTGGGATACCCAGGCATGATATTAGCACGCTGGGCAGCGCTTTACGAGCTCTCTTGCGTCGGTTAACGCAGTTGGCCAGTAGTACCCCATGTGAAAGGCTTTCCCGACTAGGGTTCTGAAAGAGGCATGGGCCCCGCAGATCCCGTCATGGATGTCATGGAGGAGAAACTTGCCTTCCTCCTGGGTCACGCACTTGCAAAGTACGCCGTTAGAACCCCTTCGGTATAACAAGCCCCCGAGTAATCGGTAAGGTCGGGCTTGTCTTTGAAGCCGGGATTTCTCAGCTGTGTCCTGTGGCAGTGTCCCATGCGTCAAGAACTAGACGAATGGCGTCATCCAGTGTCGCTACGCTTTAGGAACTAAACGGTACCGGTCGCTTGGGTCGAGGCAACCGTCTTCTCGGGGCCTCCTCTCCGAGGGAATAGAGGGCTTTAGTAGGTGTCAGACGAGCACCCGCGGGCGATTTCTTGTGAGGAGCCAAGCTTCGCGAGCTTATCGGCCAGGCTATTAGCCAGTCTGGGGACGTAGCATACTTCGAAGTTCGTGAAGTGCTTCTCCAGCTTTCTCACCTCTGCCAAGTATCGCGCCATTGAGTCGTCGCAACACTGATACTCCTTATTTACTTGGCAGACGACCAACTTTAAATCCCCTTTCGCTGTTAGTCGCTTAATGCCGAGCGCAGTGCATGCTCGTAGGCCGGCTAGGAGGCCTTCATACTTCCGCCGCATTGTTCGTTGCGGGAAAATGGAGCTGTACTATATGCTCAATTTGTTCTCTTTGGGGGGAAACGAGAACAAACCCGCAACCTGATCACTCAAATTGGCGCGACCCATCGAAAAACATGGTCCAGTGCGCTTCTTGGCTAGGGAGCTTGGGCGAGCCTCCCGAAGGGTTGGCTGGGCCGGTCCACTCAGCCAAGAAGTCAGCCACGACTTGGGACTTGATCGCCGTTCGGGAGACGAACTTGATGTCAAATTCGCCAAGTTCGACTGCCCACTTTGCGACCCTCCCGTTCGCGTCTGGGTTCCGAATGATGTCCTTTAACGGGAAACTTGTCGACAAGAATTGGATGGGCTTGGAAATAGTGACGAACTTTCGTGGAGGCCATAAGCAAAGGCGTCTGAGCTTCGAACCTCGTGGTATCGCTCCTTGGGTCCGTGAAGTACCTCGCTTAAGTAGTAGACGGGTTGTTGCTTGCCCTCGCGTCCGAAGGCTAGTACAAGACTCACAACAAGCGGGGCAACCGCCAAATAGAGGAGTAGAGCTTCCCGAGCTTTGGCGTGGCTAAGACAGAGACTTGGACAGTAGCGCTTAGCTCACGAAAGCGGCCTCGGCTTCTCTCGTCCATTCGAAACCATCGTGCTTGCGCAGATCTTACAAAAAGGTGCCTCGGCCGCCAAGGCGAGATATGAATCTGCCGAGAGCCGCCATCCGCCCGGTGAGGGCTTGCACCTCCTTGGTGCAAAGTTGGCAACCTCATATTCTCGATGGCCTCGATTTTCTGGGGTTTGTCCCGATGCTCGCTTTTCCTATCACGTAGCCAAGCAACATCCTGCATCGACACCAAAGACACATTTTTCAGATTCACAAACTTGATGCTTTCTAAGATTAGCAAAAGTTTTACGAAGGTCGGTCACATGGTCCCGTGGGACTTTCCTTTTACAACAACATCGCTCTACATAGACCTCACGCTGCGCCCTATCGATCAGGACCGTCTTACGCATTAGTCGCCGAACATGGCTCCCGTTCTTGAGACCGAAAGACATGGACGTGTAGCGTAGGTACCAAAAGGTGTTACTGGCGCTCTCTTCGCCCTCCGTGCGGCCGCGATCTGGTGATAGTCGGAGTAGGCGTCCAAAGAAGCTCATGAGCCCGAGTCCGCCGCTCGTCCGACCAGCTTAGTCTATGCGTGGCGAGGGAAATTGTCCTTAGGGCAAAGCGGCGTTGAGGTCGCGTTGGTCGACGACATTCGCCACTTCCCGCCCTTCTTCTTGACGATTTAACGGATTAGCTAGCGGTCGGAATGCTCGACTTCTCGATGAAGCGGCTTGAAGGACCTTGCCGAATTGCTCTCGATGATGTCGGCCTTCCATTTTGGGAAGCACCGTAGAGGGCCTGTCTCGACAGTGCTTTTTGTCGTCAATAGCTAGCCTATGCTCGATGACCTCCTTGGGACCCGGGCATGTCGGACGGTTCCCACGCGAACACGCCTGCGTTAGCCCGGAGAAAGGTGACGAGCTCAAGTTCCTATTTGGACTCGAGGTTGACCCTCGTGACGACCTTGGTGGGTCATCCTCGGAGAGGGGATCGCCTTTGGTGGGCTCTCTGCGGCTGCAGGCCACCTTAGAGCGGACGGGCGCCGCTCGCCTTGGCCGAACCACGCCGAAGCTGTCCGACCATGGCCAAGGCGCTCTCGTCAGCAGCCATTGCGGCCTTGTGGATCGCCCTTGATCATGATGACCCGTGAGGGGCCGCATCTTCGGCAAGGGTAGCCGTGGTGGGTAGCCGCCATGAATTTGGACAGCAGCGCGCTCAAGGATGGCGTTAGAGGGGAGCTCTGAGTCCACCACCTCGAAGGTGACGACTCCGTCCGGAAGTTCTGGGGGGTCCCAAACGTCACGGGTAACACGACGGTTCGATCGGGTCAGAGGGCGACCCAGGGACAATGCCGTGGAAGGGGATGGCTATGTCCTTGATCTTGGACCGCGGGATTCGTGATCCGCCAAGAACTTGAGCAAAGGATTTATGTCCAGGGAGCTCCCGCCATCCACCAACACGCGATCGACTCGCGTGTTGCTGATGGTAGGACAGAGCACCAGCGGCAGACGCTGAGGCCTGGTCATTCCGGGGGGACATTAGTCCCCGGAGAAAGTGATCAACTGGTGGGACCACCACAGGGGTGCGTCCCCAGGCTTACCCTTCTCGAGGTGGTAAACCTCCCGGGCAGCGGCCTTAAGCTCGCGTCGCGAGCTATAGGCAGAAGCGCCGCCGAAGATCACGGCGACGTGTGCGCGGGCCTCATGGAAGGCGTCGCCATGGGCGCCCTGAGGCGCCCAGTCGTCCGGCACCCCCTGATCGGGGAGCTCGGGCATGGGCCCACGCCCGGCGTAGAAGTCCTCCAACCCCGCGGCCCACGTTCTGCGATTCGCGAGTCATGGCCATACTCGCCGGAGGAGGCGAGAGCGGTTGTTCGGAGGGTTAGCCTCGGGCGGCCGAGGTCGAGGCCGGGAGCTCGCCCCCCCTAGGCCGCGCTCGCCGCTTCCGCCACTGCCGGGTGGGCTGGCCGCGGAGGTGGCCGCTCAGGAGGAGCGGGCCTTTCGGGCTCTACCGACGCGACGTAGGCGGGGGCGACGGGCTCCTTCTTCTTCTTCTTCTTTTTCTTCTTCTCGGCTTCACCCTTCTTGGCATCGGTGCCAGTTCGGGCCGCCGCCTTCTCCTCCATCCTGCCTCTCTTGCGCTCCACCGCCTCGGAGGCGTTGTTGATCCTCCGCAAAGACGAAATAAATCAGGCTGCATGTGTGGGCCGGATGGAGCTCAAGGTCCTTGGTGAAACGGGTATTCCGCACTCCCTCCTTGAAGGCCTCTATGATGGCCTCGTCGCAGATCGACGGAATGGTCTTACGACTGGGCGAACTCAAGCGGATGTAGTCCTGCAGCCCTCTCCTCGCCTTTTGGACCACAGGCTTGAGGTCCTGGGCTTCAGAATGCCAGAGCGCCACGAAATTGGTCCGAAGGCCTCCCGCACTTGCTCCCACCGCGAATCAAACCTCGGTCTTTGGTTGAACAGCCAGTTCGGCCATCCTCTAAGACGGTAGGGAAGTAGTTGACCATTACGGCCTCATTACCGCTGCGGCAGATGGCGGTAGATAAGCAATGAGATATTCGCCGATTCTTGCTCCCGTCGAACATCTCAATGCTCCCGGGCTTAAACTTGCGGGGCCAGGGGGCCTCGCGTAAAGCTCGAGAGAAGGCCGGGCATCCAGGGGTGGCCCCGTTGTTCCCAGTGGGAGATCTCCCGCCTGGAAGCGGCCCGAGGCGGGAAAAACTCCGCTGGGTTGCGCTGGAGGAGCGCTGTCCGGCCGTGGACGTGGGCGCCGCCGCGCGATCAACGCCAGCCGCGTCGCCTCGAAGAGCCATCGTGTGATCGGGCTCGAGGTGCTCGCCGAGATCCCCAGCCGAAGCCTCCTCTAGGACGCCACGATCGCGCGCCTAGATCGCCATAGTGAACCCCGGGTCCTTCTCCAGTCACGATGACTGGGCAATCGCTTTAACCCTCGCCGATTGCGCAAAGACTGGGTTGGTGACGGTATCGGTGGGCGAATCGCGACGTAGAGCGCTTGGGCGGGCGCCGGGCAGCGAGTTCGCGGACGGATATCCGCCAGAGTTCGCTTAACCGACCCAAAGAAGAGGCTTCGAGCGGCCTCACGCCGCTGGTGCTCTTCGCTTGGGTCAGCACGTGGCTGGTGCGGGGTTGCCCCGCCTGACGCCGCAATGACATGACGTGAGGCAGGCTCCCGCGAAGGGGACATGTCGGTGTCACCCACGGAAGCGGTGCCCTCGGCACCCTCAACCGCCATGGGCTCGCTGTCCGCCGCCGCCTCGACGGGCGGGCGCCCGATTCTTGCGCGCGACAGATCGGGTCCTCTTAAGACGTGGCCGCGAATGCGCGCGGTCCGCCCGGATATGGCACTGGTGGCAGTGCCTCCAGCCCCTCCATGAGAGTTTCACTAACGTGAGTCAGCGAAGTGTCGGGCAAGGCTGGGGAGCGAACAGCTACTCCTGAGACGGGTGTTGCCTCCACCTCCATCTCGTCGGACTGAGCTCCGGCGAGGATACCAGCCTGCCACTCCTCATACGACTCGTCGACGTCGTCGAGATCATCGCGATCGTCGTAGTTGAGGTCCACGGAATCAATGTCGTCGTAAGACAACAAGGCCATCCTCGACTCGATCGAGGGGAGAGGACTGAAATTGAGCCCCACGGTGGGCACCAGCTGTCGGCGACTGGGAGGCGAGCCTCCGCAGTGCCAATGAGCAAGGGAAAATGGGTGCGAGGCCCGAAAGCAGCCCTGTCCCCGGACCGAGACCCGGCCGCCTGGCCGGACGCTGCCGAAGGAAAAGACCTTGGTCCCGACGCTGCTGGACGCGTCGAGACCGGATGGACGGGAATGATGACACGAGTGTTTTATCTCGTTCAGCCTCCATCAAGGATAACAGCCCTACGCCCGCCTTCGCTTAATGCCGAGCTTAAATGAGTATAAGGGGTGAAGTCCGGCTTTGGGAAGCCCGGCCGAGTACGATAAGTGCTCAAGGCCTTTGCGTGTGCGTGTTCCTCTGATTACTGGACACGGAGAACTACCACCGGGAACTAGAGCTACTACGAGAGTGCAAGTGCTCCTGTTCTACAAGAGCTATTCTCTAAGTGAGTTGTGTGTATGCCGGGTGAAGCCCCGCTGTTGTGGCTCAGGCGTCCCTTTTATAGGCGCCTTCGCCACTTGTAGCTTGTGCCGGTCCGCTGAATTAGTCGTTGCCTTTTCGCCACGCCGTAGCGCATCAATCCACCGTAATCGAGTGTAATCCTTTGATCACCGTCTTTGGATCGCACGGTCAAGACGTGTCCTGCCCATGCGGGCGTTGACGGACTGCCGCCACCCGCCGGTCGCTACCAGCGCCTCGACTGATCGTGCATTTAATTCTCGATGGCTCTGGGGACCCGAAACGTATCCTGTCCACGGCACGTGATGATTTGCCTTGGGTCATATCCCTTCGTACCCCAGAAGCCTGGAGGAAACAAGAGGCTCGAGCTTCCGAGGCGGGGAGGCTCGGGCTCGAGCTCGCCAAGCTCGGGCGCGAGCTTGCTGGCCCCGAGCTTGCCTCCTGTGGGGCCGCGGGTAAGTAAGTGGGCCGAAACTCCATGGGCCACATACTTTCCCCAACAAATCCATATAGGGTGTTATATATCGTTGGAAAGCTGAAATCGTTGGCTATCCATTCCACTCTATGGTAAACACATGCACAAAGGTTTGCTATGGATTCCTCTTCCTTTTCTCTCTGCTGTTCGGTTTTTGGACAGCAAAGGCTGATTTCGTTTTCTGCCCATCTATGCCCTCTTTCTTCAAATCCAGGCCATGGAATGAGCAGGAGTAACATCTAAACTTCCTAGGCTTCAAGGACATCCAACTTCCTTGCACATTCACAAGGATTTGGGTGAGTTCTTGCTGTCTATCGTCATCTACTTCACTGTTTTGTACAGCAGTGAGGTTCTTTGCAGTCTTCTCATCTTGCATGTCATTTTTCTTTACATGCAAGCTTGGGGGTGGCCAAGAAGAGTTCATGCACGAGCTAAGGGACGTCTAGGAGCAGATCCATGCTTCTGGAGTTGAAGGAACCTCAAGGAACGAGCTGAAGAGTTGCTGAACCGAGTTTTGGATAGATTGCCGTCCATCACTTCGATCTCCTCATCTTTGGGCTCTCTATTGTTAAGCAAGGCCTTCCTTGCTAGGTGAGAACCCAATACTCCCTCTCACTTCTGTTTTTCACCATTTAGCATTCTTGGCTGAGCTGTTTTTTGGTGGAAACCGAAGCCTTAGAACCCCCAAATCTGAAAACAGCATGTTTCAGCCTTTCTTTGAGCAGTAGCCTAGTAAGTAAGCTCTATAGAATCGACCGTAGCTTGGATGAAAAAGTGTTCTACATGAAAATTGTGCGCCAGGAAATTTCATACAACTTTCATGTTAAGCCCGAGCTTAGCCGAGCTTATTAGGACCTCCAAAAGGGGCTCATACTCAGCAACGTACAAGCTAAGTATCCTACCTGAGCTAGAGCTAGTTGAGCCCGACCATGGTCATGTCCTAACCGACCAAGCTATGCCATATCCGACCTTGGGAACCCACTCTTGACCAAGGCAACATCATTCTCGAGCTAGGAGGCTCATTCCCGAGCTACCCTGGTCAATCCCGAGCTTAGTCCTTACAGCCCCGAGCTAGTTTTGCACCCAAACTTCAAATGGCCATATCTCCCTCATCCGAACTCGGATTTGGGTGATTCTTTTTGAAGAATCTGCATTAGATCATGAACTTTCTGAATCTCTAAAAATATTTTATTTTCCTATTTGTTTGATATTTTATTTGGATCTTATTTGATGTTCCTGCTCCCGAACATTAGGAGTCGACGCTCCTAAGAGCCCGGACTTGATCCAAGCTCTCCCGACTACGACCAGCAACAAGGCACTTATACTCCCCTCATTTGACTCACCATATTGATCCTCTATTTACATGCATTGATTTAATTATATCCTAACACTTGTTGCATGCTAATTTCAAGTATGTTATCTGTTGGGTAGAAGGTACTTATGTCCTACCCAAAGGATTAGTATCTTACTAGGCTTGACACCCTTATTCCTTTGTAGCCTAAGCGGTACTATTATTTATGTTGTGTCACTTAATGCTTAGCAATGCTTAGAGTCAACGAGGTAAAGCGATCAGTGGAGTAGTCCATTAGTCGTGTGATTCAATTATTGATGTACTCAATGTTTGGTTTGGATTGATGAGTATTTGGATTACGTGTGAGAGCTAAGTTGGACTCGAACGGGTAATAGAGGATGATGGGAGGACGGATCCTGCATATGTAGCCCCGTTTGGGTAATTAAGGACCGAACATCGAGTACCTTCCTCTCAAGTACTATACGATGACCACACGTGTTTTATGGGGACACTTGGCTAACTTCCTGTGCATGCTTGAGCCCTTGGGTACCAATGGGCAATGTGTTTGTGGGTGGGGTGGCGATGGACCATCCGTGGTGCGCCCTTGTGCTTGGGTGTGATGGGCCTTAGACAAATCCATCGCAACAGTTAACTCCTCCTGCACTCATGAGTGGGACTGGATTAAGTTAACTCGGGTGACCCAATGGACCGGCATGTACATCTAGGAGGCTTCGGCATGGCTTGCTGTGTCGTGTGGGTAAAGTCGTACACCTCTGCAGAGTGTTGAACTGTTCGAACAGCCGCGTCCCGGGTTAAGAACGAATTTTGAGTTGGTTAAGCTGCCATTTGTTAGCACTTGGTTACTGGTTCTGGTTATATGCATTGGATATGTGTTCATTTCCGAGTACTAGGTTGCTCGTGGTGTCACTGGTCGGATAGAGACCAGGGGACGGATAGAGTCCCGGGTATGTTTTGATATGGCCGGATAGAGGCTATGGACGGATGGAGTCCAATGGATTGATGATGATGATATATATTGATGAGATGATGATATTATTGCTAGTCATATTGATTTAAAATGTTTTATTCAAATGCCGTTTACAATCTACTTACATTTACGTCTTGCAAATGCACTTTATGCTGAAAATGTCATGCTAACCTTCCATTGGATACATTACTCATGAATGAGGATATACATTACCTCCTAGTACTGAGTACCATCTGTACTCATACAAGTTGCTACTATTTCAAGTGAATATGACCCCACGCTTGAGTATTACCATCAAGCGGGTTGCGATGACGCTAGCGGGCAAGCGGAGTTCTAAACTTCCAGTCGGTTGCCCTTGGGTTATGAGGCATACCTTGCTGGTGAAAGGACCAGGATGTCGCCTAGAGGGGGGGTGAATAGGCGATTTCAAATTCTAAAATAATAAACAGAGTTAATTGCGGAAGTCAGATCGACAATCCGATGGTATAGGGTCGACGGTCCGATAGGTATCGGATCGTCCGAGGCAAGTATCGGATGTCCGACCGCACGTAAAACAGAGGACTTCGAATTCAATTCAAATATCACAAATTGATGGATACCACCTGCACCAAAGATAGTTCACAAGCAAGCATAGGCGTGGTAGTATCACACAAGACAAGATAATAACTAAATAGCAAGATAAACAAGTAATTCAAGCTAGAAAGTGAAGGGATAAAACCGAAATGAAGATGGAGACGCGAAGATGTTTGTTCCCGAAGTTCGGATCCTTGAGGGGATCCTACGTCTCCGTTGAGGCGGCTCGGTCACACTTGAGCCGGGGTCTTTTTCAACCCTTCCCTCACCGGTGTTGCACAATGCACTCGCCGGCTTCACTCCTTTGATTTCTTCCCTTGCGGAGGCGAAATTGAGTCTTCACAAACTTGACACGGCACACCACACAAAGCTCGGTGGCTCGTGACCAATTCCTAGCCGTCTAGGAATCCTCAACCTCCAAGAGTAACAAATGCCACGAAGAACGAACTTGGAGATAAACTCAAATGCTCAAATATCAAATCTTGCTCAATCCCTCCTCTCAACTCTTCTTAACCCTTCTCACTAAGAGGATCACTTAGATCAAAGAGTGGAGAGGTCACTAGGACTCAAGAACACACTAATTCCACAAAGGAATCACCTCCCAATCTTTCTCCCAATTCTCCCTCAATCCCTCCTTCCAACTCTTCCAAACCCTTCTCCAAAGGGGATCACAAAGATCTAAGAGTAGAGAGTGCTATGGGGGCTCAAGAACAAGGGGAGGCACTTCACACAGCCTTGGCACAGCCTTCACAACGGCTATTTGGAGAGGGGGGTTTTTAAATAGGAGCTCCCATAGATCTGACCGTTACAGACAGTTTTGCGCAATATCGGACAGTCCGATAGTCAAAGGTCGGACAGTCCGATATGGGGAAACAGAAAGACCTAAGGTCACGAAAATCGGACAGTCCGAAGGTTTCTGTCCGAGGGGTATCGGACAGTCCGATAGGAACACTCAGTGTGTGACAGAGAAGCTCAAACTCTTAAAAATCAGACAGTCCGAGGGTAAATGTCCGAAGGGGTATCGGACAGTCCGATAGTCAACTATCGGACAGTCCGAGGCCTGAAAACAGCCACTGCACACCCCGACGAAAATGGGCATAACTTTTGACTCCGGACTCCATTTTGGGTGATCTTGGACTCTACGGAAAGCTAAGAACGAGAGCTACACAACCAACAAGGTCTCACTTCTCAAATATTAAAGGATAAATGCAAAACTCACAAAAAAGGTAAGGGAGACCTACAACTCTCGCTTTCCGACACCACCAATACCACACTCTCTCTAGATTTCACTAGGATGGATCATTTGAGCACTTGACACATCTAGAAGTCATTCTCCATCGCATCCCTCTTAATAGTACGGCAATCCTTAGACTCAAATTAAATCAAAGATAATACAAGTCTAGGATAGTTACTTGCCATCTTTTTCTTCATTATGCATGATGACCTTCACCAAAAGATTGACGACGCCTTCACCTTGTCCAACTTGACTCGATGCACCTCATGAGACTCTCGTCCTATCAACTTTGACTTGATCATCCTTCCCGATGATCTCCACGCCAAATTGATCTTGACTTAGTTTTCAACTCTTGGTGACACCGCCGTCTTGTTGACCTTGGCTTAACCGTCATCCTTTAACATACCGTGGTCATCACACATACTCACGGGACCTAATTCTTTTAAATTACTCATGAAAGGCATTAGTCCCAAAAGCTCAATGGATATGAATAAGTTGATATTTGTGAGCAATTAAGTATAACAAGTGTTTCATATAAATATGCACAATATGAGTGGAAACACTTGATAAGAGAAAGATTCTTCACTAAGTGCAACATGATGAATATGTAATGGAGCTAGATGCACTAAGAAGATAATTGCCAATATGATAAATCAATTAAACCATGGCAAGTACCACAATCTTCACTAAAATGGAGCACGTGATAGAATATACAAGAATTATACACGTGCAAATAATATTCAAGCTAGAGCGAAGTTATGGAACAATCTAGATTAAACTCCATTAAGTGATGTGCATTAGAAGATATATAAACAAGACAAGCATGCACTAAATAAATTTATAGCAATATGAAGTTTAACTCTAATTAAGACTAACATACTAGAAACAAGCCACATATTGAACTCAAGTGAATATATACACACAAATTAATATGACATAAACCAATGTGCATATATATAAGCAATATGTTACGTGAAGTTCAATATGCACTTGCTCAAAAAGGATTGCAATAATAAATATAGAAGTGATACTGAGATTGCATACCTCATCTTTGCTTATTCACTTGACTTAAATAATTCCTCCATTTAGATGAGACTAAAATGATCTTATCAATCAAACTTGTTAGTCTCATAGGATAAATAAATACTTACTAGAGGTTTGACATTAGGCAGCACTAAGTCAAGCATTTACACATTTACTAATAATTATCATTATATGTGTTTGTCATTAATCACCAAAACCACTTATGTGCTTAGATGCACTTTCAGCTGGCCCTTTTGGTTTTTTGTATGATTAAGTCTTCCGCTGTTTTGTTGTTGAACATCTTATGTTTCCGCATCCATAAAACTCTGAATTATGTTAAACTCATTGTATGGACAGCAGTCCATACCCTGTTGTAATATAAGTTTGTGTCCCTTGCTGTTTGTGTTGTGTTATCGATCCACGTGAGGGTATGTGTGTGATGGTAGCTGATCTTGGGAGCCATCACAGAATGCATATCCGGTACCCAGCTTCACCTTCGTTTCAATAGAGTTGGCTCACATAAGTTGTTGCTACCCGGTTTGGGAGTTGACCTACCCGGCTTGCTCTCGGGCAGCCCGTAAGTTGATTCTTAACCATAGGGGCTACAAGTGGGTGATTTCTCTATTGAGCCGAGTGTGAAAAAGGGGGTGCCACAGGGGTTTGGTATCAGAGCACATGTGACTGCAGGTTATAACTTAGCATGCTCGCTAGCTGGCGAGAAGGTCTTGAGTCTAAATTATTTTAACTATCAAATGTGTTTTGAAACAAAGAGCTTGCTGAATTTTCTCCTCATCTATCTTGTGCTCATTCTTACCTTCATATTCATTTGGTTTCACAACCTGGAAATTTTTCCTAACTCCTCTTGTCTTTCGAAAATGGTAGATGACTCGCGGACGACTTGTTTTGGCCACTCGTGTCGAGGGAGTCGATGGATATCCTTCTCTTCTTCGAGATCTCCTTTGGAATGCCAATTACACTTATGCCCCAGAGTATGCTGTCTACACCAACATTCAAGGACTCGGCATGGAGGACTACATTGCAACGGTCAACATTCCCGCCAGGATCGCGGCGAGAAGCAGCCCATATCACTTTGAAGCAAGTGGAACTACAATTGCCATGGCTGTCTAAGAAGTTGCTCGTATTGCATGTCCTTTCTTCGTCGTAAGCACCGGGAGTTGGCACGAGCACCGTACACCTATTTTTCACAGTTGGGCAACGACTCCTATAACAACTTCTTCGTTGAACCCGCAATGGACGGGGATCCGACCATACGTTCTTTGGCGGGCTTGGTTCGCACTATGGACCGAGCTCATCGCTGCCTTCTTCTTGAGCTTTGGGCTACTCGTGCTTACCTTGGAGCAGCACGTGAGCAACTTCACCACCTTGCTCGGATCGGACTTGTGTCTCGAGATGCCTTAGGATCCCATGGCATATCACCTCGAGAGCTTGTCCTACCTCATTTTCAGCTTCCTCGCATTGATGGAGTGGAGCCACCAAGAACTTTTGTTTGCAACCATGAGAGTCTTTCTACTCTCTTGGGTCGTTCCCAGCGTCTCACAGATCCTCGAGACCCTGAAGATACCGGTTCCCCAGGATATCACCTCCTTAGTATGTTTCCTGACGGTTTTGATAGGGATCTAGGCTATGTTAGAAATGATTAATGAGTAGAACCTTGGTCGGAGAGTGTGTTCTCTCCATTATGAACCTATGTATTTGTATTTGAACTTGGCTTTTCGTTCCAAGCGGCTACCACTAGCCTACGGGCTTTGTATTTGTGTAACCGTGTTGGGAAACTACCAATTTGTCTTAATGGATCTTGTTTGCCCTATGGGTCTTTGGTTCTTATCATGCTCAATTTTATGAGCACTTTGCTCGCTTCATGCATGTAGGATCAGCGTTGTTTGTTTGCTGTCCCATTCTATTCCATCTTACCTTGTCGGCTATCCATCATCTGAGTTGCTAACTTTTTGTTCTGGTTTAGCAATAGGATGACAGGAGCCAACACTCGATCTCGCTCGCAGCATGAAGGTGCTTCTTCATCCCAGAACCCTCTACTTGCTGGCTCTCAAGCTGGGGATAGCACCCATGCTAATCCCGAGCATCCTCAACATCAACCGGAGGAGAACTTGCCACCACCACCCCCAACCATGGCTCAAATCTTGCTCTTATTGAGCAAAATCACCAAGATCAGACCCTCATTCTGCAGCAGATTGCTCACAACATCGCTTCCTGCCAGGCAATGCTCAAGGTCTTTGGAGGAGCAAAGACATCGTCTTGTACCGAGGACTTGCTGAATTTCTTCGCACCCAACCGCCAACCTTCTCCGCTCGAGGATCCACTCGACGCGATGATCGGCTTGTACCATCGGCGCAAGCTCCTTTGTTGCTTTCGGTGCCCGAAGACGAGAAAGTCCTCTTCGCATCTCACCAACTAGAAGGCGCGGCATGTGCGTGGTGGGACAGCTTCGTCACCATGCAGCCCGCCGGGCATGTTATCACTTGGGAAGAGTTCCGTACGGGCTTTCGCAGAGCTCATGTCCCCACAGGTATCAAGGCCATCAAGAGGCGAGAATTTTTAGCACTGAAGCAAGGCCGCAAGTCTGTCATGGAGTACCTACACGAGTTCAATTACCTTGCTCGTTATGCCCCCGATGACGTCTCCAATGACGAACGCAAGCGAGATCGGTTTATGAATGGTCTCTCTGATGAGCTACAGCTTGAGCTCACTGCAAATGACTTTCGGGACTTCCAACACATGGTCAACAAGGCTATAATCGTGGAGGAGAAGTGGAACAAGCTAGATGAATCACGCAAGCGCAAGAGGGCAGCACAGTTTTCAGCAAACAGTAGCTTGCCAGTGCAGCGTGCATGGCAGCCCCGACCTCAAATTCAAGCTCCACCTCCCTAAAGGCCTCAAGCCCCTGTACCCCGATCAACTCAGTAGAGGTTTCCACCTACCCTGGGTGGGAATCAACCTGGAGGCAACGTTCAAGCTCGCCCGGATACCACTTGTTTCACCTGCGGGCAGCCCGGACACTTCGCAAACCGATGCCCAAAAAGGAATCAAGGAACAGCCAACGCAAGGCTATCCGTTGTGCCCAGACGTGCAGCACCACCTCAGAATCCAGCTCGGAAACTTCCACAAGTGCAACAGCAAGGCCGCATCAACCAGGTCAAGGCAGAGGAAGCCCAAGATGCACCGGATGTGGTTTTGGGTACGCTTTTTATCAACTTGTGCCCGGCCACTGTTTTATTTGATTCTGGAGCATCTCATTCCTTCATCAAGGAGGAATTTGCTATATCACATGGTTTTTTCATTCAAGCCTTGCATTCCTCCCTTCGTATTCATGCCCCAGGGTCAACCTTTAGAGCTGACCGAGTCTGCCGGGAAGCAAAAATTGATATCAATGGGGTAGAATTCTTGGCCGACCTTATCTTGATCGATATGGGGGACATCGATGTCATACTAGGTATGGATTGGCTGTCCAAAAATCAAGGACAGATCGATTGTGCCCGAAAATCTATCTCTCTTACCAACACCACCGGCGAACAAGTCGAGTTTCCATCTAAGTCCAAATCCACTCATCTCTTCGCCTTGAGAGGTGATGTTTCCCCTAGGGTTAGTAATGTACCTGTGGTATGTGACTATCCGGATGTCTTTCCCGAAGAGCTGCCTAGGATGCCACCTGACCGGGAAGTAAAATTTGTCATCGAATTACTGCCCGGAACCGCCCCAATATCAAAACGGCCATATAGGATGCCTCCCAACGAACTAGCAGAACTGAAGAAGCAACTTATGGAGCTGCAAGAGAAAGGCTTCATCCGCTCGAGCTCCTCACCATGGGGATGCCCGGTGCTGTTTGTGAAGAAGAAGGATGATAGTTTAAGGATGTGTGTGGATTATCGCTCGCTAAATGAAGTCACGGTCAAGAACAAGTATCCATTGCCCCGGATTGATGATCTATTTGACCAAATGACCGGAGCCCGTGTATTCTCCAAAATAGACCTGAGATTGGGCTATCATCAAATCAAAATCAGATCAGAGGATATCCCTAAGACGGCGTTCTCTACTCGCTATGGCTTGTACGAGTATACCGTCATGTCTTTCGGCTTGACCAATGCACCGGCGTACTTCATGAACCTCATGAATTCCATCTTCATGGAGTTTCTTGACAAGTTTGTCGTCATCTTCATCGACGACATTCTTATCTACTCAAGAACCGAAGAAGAGCATGAAGAGCATCTTCGGCTTTAATTGGACAAACTCCGAGAGCACCGACTTTACGCCAAATTCAGTAAGTGTGAGTTTTGGCTAAAAGAGGTTGCCTTCCTTGGTCATATTATATCCCAAGGTGGTGTGGCTGTAGACCTGAGCAAAGTACAAGATGTACTAAATTGGAGACAGCCCACTACAGTCACTGAAATCCAAAGTTTCCTTGGTCTTGCCGGCTACTACCGGCGATTTCTTGAGAATTTCTCCAGGATTGCCCGACCATTGACCCAACTCTTGAAAAGGATAAGAAGTTTGAATGGTCACAAGAATGTGAAGGAAGCTTCCAAACCTTGAAGATTGACCACCGCTCCTGTCCTAATCCTACCAGACATTCACAAGAGCTTTGACATTTACTGCGATGCATCTCACCTCGGCCTTGGTTGTGTCCTTATGCAAGAAGGCAAGGTCGTGGCTTATGCATCCAGGCAATTAAGACCTCATGAAGTAAATTATCCCACCCATGACCTCGAGCTCACAGCAGTAGTGCATGCTCTTAAGATATGGCGACATTTCCTTATCGGAAAACGCTGCGAGGTCTATACCGATCACAAGAGTCTCAAGTACATCTTCACACAGTCAGATCTGAATGGTAGACAAAGAAGATGGCTTGAGTTGATCAAGGACTATGATATAGGTCTCCATTACCATCCGGGCAAAGCCAATGTGGTTGCCGATGCGTTAAGCTGGAAATCACAATGCAATTGCATCTCGCTTAAGTCGGAATCGGATGCTTTGTGCACTGAATTTCAGAAACTCGGTTTGGAACTGGTTCCACAAGGATTTGTTGCTGCAATGGAGGTAAAACCTGACCTTATCACTCAGATCAAGGATGCCCAAAAGAATGATAAAGGTGTGACCTATATCCGAGCTAAAATGAAGGAAGGCAAAGCTAATTGTTTCTCCGAGGATGCCCAAGGTGTCTTATGGTTTGGAAAACGCCTAGTGGTGCCTAACAACAAGCAGCTAAAAGCATCCATCCTCAATGAAGCTCACAACTCTCTCTTCTCGATTCACCTCGGAGGTACCAAGATGTACCAAGATCTGAAGCAAAGATTTTGGTGGACTCGCATGAAGCGAGAAGTTGCCCGATATGTTGCGGAGTGTGACATATGTCAGCGTGTGAAGGCCGACCATCTTAGACTAGCAGGTACTCTCCAATCGTTGCCCATGCCTGAGTGGAAATGGGATGATGTCGGTATGGATTTCATTACCGGCTTACCTAAGACATAAAAGGGTTTCGATTCCATTTGGGTAATCGTTGACCGATTAACCAAATCTGCCCACTTCCTTCCTATCAAAACCATTTACCGCGTTAAGGACTTGGCTGAACTTTATCTTTCTCGTATAGTCTGTCTTCACGGTGTTCCCAAAAGGATTATTTCAGATCGAGGCCCCCAATTTACTTCACATTTCTGGAAGTGCCTTCACCGTGCAATAGGAACCAAACTATCCTTTAGCACGGCTTATCATCCTCAAACTAGTGGCCAAACTGAAAGAGTTAATCAAATACTTGAAGATATGCTACGAGCATGTGTCCTTTCTTATGACAAAAATTGGGACAAGTCCCCTTTGCCGAATTCTTCTACAATAATAGTTATCAATCTAGTCTTCAAATGTCTCCATTCGAAGCTCTCTATGGAAGAAAATGTAGGACTCCTCTCAACTGGTCCGAATCCGGAGAAAGACTATTCTATAGCCCGGATGTAGTTACTGAAGCTGAAGAGCAAGTTAAGCTGATCCAAGAACAATTGCGGGCAGCGCAATCTCGCCAGAAGAGTTACGCTGATCGTCGCCGACGTGAGCTTACCTTTAAAGTCGACGATCATGTCTATCTTAAGGTTACCCCTTTGAAGGGTACCCATCGCTTCCAAGTCAAAGGAAAGCTAGCACCTCACTACATTGGACCTTTCCTAGTTACAACTAAGCGAGGAGCAGTGGCTTATGAGCTTGATCTTCCACCTTGCCTCTCCGATGTACATAATGTCTTTCATGTCTCTCAACTCAAGAAGTGTCTCCGAGTTCCAACCGAAGCCACCGAGTTGAAAAATCTTGATCTTCAACCTGATCTCTCCTATCGAGAACATCCCATTCGCGTTCTTGAAGAAAGGGAGTGGATAACAAGAAACAAGACGACCAAATTCTACAAGGTGCAATGGAGCAACCACACCGAAGATGAAGCAACATGGGAACGTGAAGATTATCTCCGAGCAACTTATCCATACCTCTTCACCGAGACAGTGGAATCTCGGGGACGAGATTCTTTTTAAGGGGGGAGGTCTGTAACAGCCCAGCTGTTAAATTTCGTATAGCTATGCATATCATTAGCATGTTCATTTGTTTTTATGTTGATTTACAAAAAAAATTGCATTCAACCACCATGCTCTATGGTGGGAACATAAGACTTTTAACTTTAAACCCTTTGGCCAAGCCACTAGAGTAGTAAGACCTAGCCCGACGGGCATGTTCCTTAAATGCCCGAGCTAGATGTAGCTTACCCGAGCAAGGTAGAGTTCATCCGAGCTCTATCCGAGCTTGGTTGCTGTCCATCCAAGCTGATTATCACTTGACCGAGCTGGAAGATGTCCGGAGGAAGCTGCCCGAGCTATAGACGGTTGAACCGAGCTACAGAAGACCTAACCGGTCAAACAACCCTACCACCATATCTATTCTTTATTCCTTTTTGCCCTCCGGCAGTATCAGCCGAATCTTCCATCCATTGGCTGACTTGGATGGTGTTTGGCGATGTCGATCGAATCTTCCATCCATCGGTGACTTGGCGGTCTTTGCAGCAGCCTGCACTTTAGCTTTTCTTACTCGAATCTTACCCGAGACTCTCTATTACAGGTGGGACCTGGACCCACTTGTCAATGGAAGAGTATACCTCTATTTAAACCCCTCTCCACCCACTTCAACCAGCCCTCACTCTCATTTTTCCCACGTCCAAGTTCTGGACAGCAGCAAGAACAGCAAGCTATTCTTCATCTCCACCTCCACCATTTTCAAATCTCCACCCAAACCACCAAGAATCCATATAGGGTGTTATATATCGTTGGAAAGCTGAAATCGTTGGCTATCCATTCCACTCTATGGTAAACACATGCAGAAAGGTTTGCTATGGATTCCTCTTCCTTTTCTCTTTGTTGTTCGGTTTTTGGACAGCAAAGGCTGATTTCGTTTTCTGCCCATCTATGCCCTCTTTCTTCAAATCCAGGCCATGGAATGAGCAGGAGTAACATCTAAACTTCCTAGGCTTCAAGGACATACAACTTCCTTGCACATTCACAAGGATTTGGGTGAGTTCTTGCTGCCTATCTTCATCTACTTCACTGTTTTGGACAGCAGTGAGGTTCTTTGCAGTCTTCTCATCTTGCATGTCATTTTTCCTCACATGCAAGCTTGGGGGTGGTCAAGAAGAGTTCATGCACGAGCTAAGGAACGTATAGGAGCAGATCCACGCTTCTGGAGTTGAAGGAATGTAACATCCCCATTTTCCAAAATTTAAAAATTTGCATTATCATTGCATAAGCATGAGCATGGCAAAAAGAAAATTTTCAAATCAAAAATAATTTTTGAAAATGCGCATGTTACCATATATAGTTTTCTAGAAACTAATTAAAGGATTGCTTTTGCAAAATTCCAAATGTTTAATTATCAAAAACCTTATAGGATAATCTTATAAGAATTGGTGGATTCAAATTTTGATTTTGGAAACCCCAAGTTAAAAGAACTAAACCCAAATAAAAAGTTAAATTATAAACCTAAATAGTTAATTAGAAGAATTATTAACTATTTTATCTCTAATCCATTTCCACCCTCTCTCTCTCTTTTCTTTTTATCCCTATGACCAGTAGGCCCCACAGGTCACCTCTCCTTCCCAATTGGGATTTCCCAAATTGGCCCTGCCCCTTTTGGCATTTCCCCATTTAGCCCCCCCCTCACTGGTTCACTCTCACCTCTCACTCTCGGTTTCTCCTCCCTCACATCTCTCACCCACCCTCAATATCTCCCTAGCAGAGCCTTCTTTGGCCGATCCCTTTCACCACCCTCCTACCTTCACTCCCCGTGCTCCGTTTTGCTTTGTGCCGCTGCCGCCGTCATTTGGAATCCACCGGCGCCGCCGCTGGCCGACATCGCCTCACAGCCGCCGAGCCGCTTCACCGGTAATCATCCCTCCCGGCTCCTTCTCCTCCCTAGGACCCCGTGTCTTTCCCGTCGTTGGCGCCACCTACTGCCCTGCCGGAATCGGCCCGGCGGCGTGTTCCTCGCCCGCCTCGCCCGATCACGCCGCCCACGACCCGCCTCGCCTCGGCGGTCCTCTCCCGCCGCCGCCTCCCGTGTTTCTACCTCACAAGACTCGCCGACCCCACCACCCCATCCTTCACTCACGGGCGAAGCGGATCGCCACAGACTACCGCCTCCCGCCGCTCCTCATGCCGCCAACCTCATTCTTTGGTGTTCCCGCGCCGACCCCACCCCCGATCCCACTCCTCCTCTTCCTTTTCCTCCCTCCTCGCCGAACGCCACCGCCGCCGCCCGAATCGCCCCAACCACCTCCGCCGCCCCGCTCTCTGAGTCACCGACCGGCGGTCCCTTGTCGGCCGCCCGTCATACGGCCGACCAAGCCGACCCGGTCACGGTCGATCCTCAGCCAAGACGCAGACGCTGCCGACCATACACGCCGGCGTGGGCGCAATGGATCACACGACGCTGCCCTCACATACACACGCACATGCGATCACGGCCAGGCATGGCCGCTGGCCGCTATGCCACGCGCCCGTGGGGCCACAGAGGTTCAGGTCCACGCTGCACACACAAGGCGGCTGGCAATGCCGCCACAGCGTCGGCGCACAGATGTAACGCGACACGAGCCGGGCCATGGCGCCGGCCATGAGCCGCCTCAGCCAAGCTAGGCTAGGGCCGAGCCGAGCGAGCCCCACCCTTTTCCTCCTTTTCCAATTGAATTTTTAATTTGAAAAACTTGTAAATTTCATATCTTTAAAATACAAATCCAAAATTAGTGAAACAAATTTCTAAAAACTCATAAAAATGTGAAGTTTAATTTAAAAATATTACTTATATAATTTAATGCATGTTAATACATGCTTTAGTTTTATAAAGAAGAAAACACATATTAATTAACCTTAATTAATTTTAATAAGATAAAAATTAAATTGATAATTTCTGGAACTTGTTAAAAATAATAAAATAAACATTTATTTAGGGAATTAGTTTATTTTCTATATTTCCCAAATTGAAAATAAATATTGCTACATATAAGTATTAGTTAAAATTCATATGGAATAAGAAATTCCAAAAATTTATAAAAAGAAGTAAAATAGAATTTACACAAATTTCAATTTAAAATAACATCATCATATCTATCCATATCCATCTGCATGCATTATTTTATTTTATTTTATTTATTGTTTTTAAATATGTGTTATTTGCCATCGTTAGATACGACCGGACCCGTGCCCGGAGCTGAAACTCACGAAGGGCAGGAGTTCGACCACAGTCAAGGCAAGTCACTGTTGACACCTCCCCTAATTTCCTTTGATCATATCAATACCTAGTTTTACAAATGCTTTGTTAGAAATTTATTAAACATGCATGGCTATGTTAATTAATCACTATCATATTGGTAGGGAATTTAGTTAAGAACCCAATACACTTTAATTATGTCACTAATCCTAATTTTTGGTAACCTTAGGATAATTAATCAATAATTACTTGTCACTCCTTAGTTAGTATAATTAATCTTGCTTAGTCATGCTACTAGTCACAGTAGATGATTACCACATGATAAACAACTTACTCCCGATTTAATATCTGTTTTAATTCAAAGTATCTCCCTGTTTGTAAAGTGCTTGTTTATTTAGCAGTAGCAGGTTGCTACTGTGGGTAAAATGTTAGTGCCAGGTGGCGGGTATGTCACCTGGGGGTTTTCCGGAAATGTTTGCAAAACTTGATTGGGGTGGACAGATTGATTGGCTGGTGCAGTTAGCACGAGAATCGGGTCCAGTGTGGGAACCACCCCAGTCCTTAAGGACCGATACCTTGTGGTTGTCAAAACTAAGTACAACAGTGCGACCATGAGTGCTTGTATGGGCAAGCCCTGGCTGAGTACCTTTCGAACTCTTGGTTTGGACATCCCGTGTGGTAGAGTAGGCGCGACGCATTCGCCAACCTACCAGACTCAAGAGGGGGCTTCAGCCAACTGGAGATACCAGCACTGCGGTGGAAACCTTAGAGGGGATGCCAGCCAAGAGCTAGACTGTTAAAGGCTTTGTCGTGATGACCTTCGACGGGAGGGAGTCATGTCTCATGGGGAAAGCGTGCGACCTCTGCAGAGCGTAAAACTTTCTAGAAAGCCGTGCCCACGGTCAAGGGCGGACGACGGTGGGTTGATCACAATGGTAGTTTTCTTCCCTCTTTTTCTCAGTGGTTTTAAAGAAGAAAACCGGCAGGTGCCGTGTTTTGGTTTTGGGAGCCTACGGTGGTTAGCCGTGAGGAGATGACTCCGGTGGTCTAGCTGACGTGTGGATTTATGCATACGGTGGTTAGCCGTCGAGAGTTGTTGGTCCTTCGGTGGATTAGCCGTAAGGAAAATGTTTTCGATAAAAACCACGATTTGTATCGTGAGCCAACCTTTGGGCATGAGCCGGCTGGGGCCGGATGATTTAAAAGTCTTATCAAACGTTTTGATTACTTCACTTCTTTTCTAAATTGCTTTAAAAACTTTAGGTAAACTATTTCAAAACTTGCTTTCCGCAAATGAGCCCTACCTATCCCTTGTCTAGACCATGCATGTGCATATGTCAATTGGCTTGCGAGTATTTTCACCAATACTCACCCTCGCACTTTGCCGCGAGGCTACGCATTCCGACGCGCAGGTCCAGGTTACCAGTGCGACCCCGAAGACGGAGACCCCGAAGCCTACGCCTTCACCGATGAAGTCCAGGACGGGGAGTATGCCGACGCCTAGGGCTGCGTTCCTCCAGCTTTGCCTGTGGGGAGTGTTTCAGTTTTCCACTTTTGGAGTTTCAGTCGTAATATAAAACTTTCGCTTTTGTAAGGCCTTCGAGCCGAACTTATGTAATAACGCCACGAGGCGCACTCTGATGTAAATTGATGTAAATTAATCGACTTGGTTGTGATCCAAAATCTGTTGTCTGTGTGTGCTAGCTACAGATCCAGGGACTAGCACAGGTAAAGCACAGGTGGGACCTCACCTCCGCCAGGAGGGGGTCCCGACAAGGAACCTCAAGGAACGAGCTGAAGAGTTGCTGAACCGAGTTCTGGACAGATTGCCGTCCATCACTTCGATCTCCTTATCTTTGGGCTCTCTATTGTTAAGCAAGGCCTTCCTTACTAGGTGAGAACCCAATACTCCCTCTCACTTCTGTTTTTCACCATTTAGCATTCATGGCTAAGCTCTTCTTCGGTGGAAACAGAAGCCTTAGAACCCCAAATCTGAAAACAGCCTGTTTCAGCCTTTCTTTGAGCAGTAGCCTAGTAAGTAAGCTCTATAGAATTGACCGTAGCTCGGATGAAAAAGTGTTCTACATGAAACTTGTGCGCCAGGAAATTTCCTACAACTTTCATGTCAAGCCCGAGCTTAGCCGAGCTTATTAGGACCTCCAAAAGTGGCTCGTACTCAGCAACGTACAAGCTAAGTGTCCTACCCGAGCTAGAGCTAGTTGAGCCCGACCTTGGTCATGTCCTAGCCGACCGAGCTATGCCATATCCGACCTTGTAAACCCACTCTTGACCAAGGCAACATCGTTCCCGAGCTAGGAGGCTCATTCCCGAGCTACCCTGGTTAATCCCGAGCTTAGTCTTTACAGCCCCGAGCTAGTTTTGCACCCAAACTTCAAATGGCCATATCTTCCTCATCCGAACTCGGATTTGGGTGATTCTTTTTGCAGAATCTGCATTAGATCATGAACTTTCTGAATCTCTAAAAATATTTTATTTTCCTATTTGTTTGATATTTTATTTGGATCTTATTTGATGTTCCTGCTCCCGAACATTAGGAGTCGACGTTCCGGAAGAGCCCGGACTTGATCCAGAAGCTCTCCCCGACTACGACCAGCAACAAGGCACTTATACTCCCCTCATTTGACTCACCATATTGATCCTCTATTTACATGTATTGATTTAATTATATCCTAACACTTGTTGCATGCTAATTTCAAGTATGTTATCTGTTGGGTAGAAGGTAGTTATGTCCTACCCAGTGATTAGTACCTTACTAGGCTTGACACCCTTATTTCTTTGTAGCCTAAGCAGGTACTATTATTTATGTTGTGTCACGAATGCTTAGCAATGCTTAGAGTCAACGAGGTAAAGCGATCAGTGGAGTAGTCCATTGGTCGTGTGATTCAATTATTGATGTACTCAATGTTCGGTTTGGATTGATGAGTATTTGGATTACGTGTGAGAGCTAAGTTGGACTCGAACGGGTGATAGAGGATGATGGGAGGACGGATCCCGGACATGTAGCCCCGTTTGGGTAATTAAGGACCGAACATCGAGTACCTTCCTCTCAAGTACTATACGTACGACCACACGTGTTTTATGGGGACACTTGGCTAACTTCCTGTGAATGCTTGAGCCCTTGGGTACCAGCGGAGCAATGTGTTTGTGGGTGGGGTGGCAGGGTGGACCATCCGTGGTGCGTCCTTGTGCTTGGGTGTGATGGGCCTTAGACAAATCCACTGCAACGGTTAACTCCCTCCTGCACACGCGGAGTGGGGACTGGATTAAGTTAACTCGGGTGACCCAATGGACTGGCATGTACATCTAGGAGGCTTCGGCATGGCTTGCTGTGTCGTGTGGGTAAAGTCGTACACCTCTGCAAAGTGTTGAACTGTTCGAACAGCCGCGTCCCGGGTTAAGGACGAATTTTGAGTTGGTTAAGCTGCCATTTGTTAGCACTTGGTTACTGGTTCTGGTTATATGCTTGGGATATGTGTTCATTTCCGAGTACTGGGTTGCTCGTGGTTTCACTGGTCGGATAGAGACCAAGGGACGGATAGAGTCCCGGGTATGTTTTGATATGGCCGGATAGAGGCTATGGATGGATGGAGTCCAATGGATTGATGATGATGATATATATTGATGAGATGATGAAATTATTGCTAGTCATATTGATTTAAAATGTTTTATTCAAATACCGTTTACAATCTACTTATGTTTACGTCTTGCAAATGCACTTTATGCTGAAAATGTCATGCTAACCTTCCAATGGATACATTACTCATGAATGAGGATATACATTACCTCCTCTTCCGAGTACCATCTCAGACTCATACAAGTTGCTACTATTTCGGTGAATATGACCCCACGCTTGAGTATTACCATCAAGCGGGTTGCGATGACGCTAGCAGGCAAGCGGAGTTCTAAACTTCCAGTCGGTTGCCCTTGGGTTATGAGGCATACCTTGCTGGCCCTTTTGGTTTTTAGTATGATTAAGTCTTCCGCTGTTTTGTTGTTGAACATCTTATGTTTCTGCTACCATAAAACTCTGAATTATGTTAAACTCATTGTATGGACAGCAGTTCATACCCTGTTGTAATATAAGTTTGTGTCCCTTACCGTTTGTGTTGTGTTATCGATCCACATGAGGGTATGTGTGTGATGGTAGCTGATCTTGGGAGCCATCACAAAATGCATATCCGGTACCCAGCTTCACCTTCGTTTCAATAGAGTTGGCTCACATAAGTTGTTGCTACCCGGTTTGGGAGTTGACCTACCTGGCTTGCTCTCGGGCAGCCCGTAAGTTGATTCTTAACCATAGGGGCAACAAGTGGGTGATTTCTCTATTGAGCCGAGTGTGAAAAAGGGGGTGCCACAGGAAAGGCTGGGTTTATTTATTTGCAGATTAACCCAGTTTTAGAAATCAAATCCTATGACTTAGCAGCTTAACCAAATTTCTATATCAAGTTGATTATTTGTCATATATCCATTTCAATACACAACCAATCCCATGGCAGTTTCCATGCACTCTGCCAAACGTTCTCCTCCCACTCCCACCATCATCTTCCGAGTGTGGCGCACTCGTTGTGGATCACATTCCGCAGCAAAGTACCTGGTCTCGTCCTAGCTAGGCTGCCGACCCACGCTAGACTCACGGCTCTCTGTAAGAATGGACCTAGATCATCCTCGATGACGACATGAAACTATTTTCACCTCAAGCATGGCGGCAGACAGTGCGCCCACAGTCGTAACTACCCTGAATCCCCAATACTTGCACTACCGCCACGATGGCCGGCGCGTTGTGGTGTTAGCAACTATCTCCCTTGCAGCGGATAGTCGAGGGCGTCACACTCTGCATCCTCGATGCACCGTGCAGGGGAATCCTTGATTCAGCCCACCGATCCTGAGGGCCTCACCCTTATGCACTTCCTTCTTCGGCTAACTCACACCCTCCGTGTGAAACACACGATGTGGCAGAACCCTTTCTTTTGGGGCAGCGCACGGCATTACGCGGATCTCGCCGCGCTCCTCTTCCATGCACCACGTATGTGGGCGATTAGCTCCTCAAATCACGTAGCCCAGCTACTCCATCTCTTACCCAATGCTGACCCGATGCGCATTGCGACATCACAACCATATACACACTGGCATGCCAGGCCCAAATTCCAGTTAACCATATTCATTGTGTGATCATGTCCGGTGAATGTCGATTCACCGTTCCAAGGCAATTCTAAGCCTAAAATTATTAGTTGGACCTGAGCAATGTCTAAGCAAGATTTTAACCAAGACTTAGGAGTCTAAATCAGTTTATTTAAATTAACCAGGCTACCAAGGGTGATCATCAAAGCGATCAATTGCAAAGCCAAATGACGGATGATTAATTCAAGGCAACATCATCATGGTAAATTGATAGCAGGCAAGTAAATGGCATGATATATCATGATTGAACAAATAGGCATAAGTACTTAAAAGGGAATGCATTTTATTACTGTAAAATAAATACTTTAGAAATCTGGGATTCAATATGATATTATTGGATGTTAACCCGCACTAGGGAAAGCGCATCCTCTCCCTAGTAAGAGCAACACTATTAGAGGTAGGTATTAACTCGCCTTGAGAATTGAAGTCCGGGTTCTGTGCGAAGTCCTCGAACGGTGCTTCCGGATCCTCTACGTCTAATCGGAGAATCAACAATTCATCATAAACACAACGCGGCGAGGAAAAGAATGATGCATGAAATGCAATCGAGATCGCTTGTATTCGTTTGTTTACGATTCCTGTGTTTAACTATCTATATGAATCTATATATATATCGAGAAAGTTCCATGATCCTTCTAAGTAATGAATCATAGCGTAATGGCCGCGAAGTGCTAGCGAGATGATGCACATGATACATATATATATATGTAGTGTAATTTCTACCCTAATTAACCCAATAGGAGAAAATATGGTTTTATCGTTTTTAAAGTACTTTAAATAGTTAGAATATGTTAACTCACATTTTGTTTGAAGTATTTCCTTCATCAACTTATTTAATATTTATTATTCTAGCAGAGTAGTGATTAAGTGGTTTGTAAGTGACTATGTCCATACTTGCTATATATATATATATATATATATATATATATATATATATATATATATATATATATATATATATATATATATATATATATATATATATATATATATAACCATGATATTGCATGTTGTGAGATTAAATCAAAATAATAGGTTTACTATGTTAATATGTTGTATAACATTTTACTTTGAACAAGTTCAAAGGTTAAGAGGGTTAAGCTAATTATTCATATATACTAATTATGCCAATTTTGAGTTAACATGTAATTAGGAATCATACCTTAGATTATATTATATTCTCCTAGGTCCAAAAGTCATTTATCAACATCCATGATTTTCTTATGTTAAATTAGGTTTTAATCCATTTTTAATACACAACAATATATTTTTGCTAATTTTTCTATATGGATTAATACCCAAAAATAAGCTAACAATTTAATCTGGGAGCAGTGTTAGATTCTTGTGTGAGGTATTATTTTTAATAAATCCATCACAAGCCCTAGTATTTACCATAATTTTTCCAGAATTTTTAAAGATCACTACCTATTTTAAATAAATCGTTTCTAATTACTGTCTTTATTTTATTCACAAATTGGGTGAAAAATCAGTGAACGGTGTTGGGCCGGCCCGCAAACTCGCGGCCGAGCCAGCCACGTCGGCGTCTTTCGATATGAACGCCAGCGCGCGAAGGCACCGCGAAACAGGCGCCTCATTAATCGACATGTGGGTCCGGAGGCCCACATGTCAGTGGCTCGGAATCTAACTCGCGCGCGATTTAAAATCTGCACAGTGATGTGTACGCATCTTGGCGAGCATCCGACAGCCGAGACGTCATCTTCTTCCCCCGGCCGGAGCGGCGGGGTGACGTCACGAAACCGGCGAACATTCGGCGGTTCATCGGCGGCACTACAGTGCATCTTATGGGGTGTTCTTGGGCGCGTTGGGTTCTACGTGCGTAGCCCAAGAACGTACCGACGTGGCATTTGTCGGCGGAGGCTAGCAATGGTGGCTAGCCGCGCGGTGGCGGAGAACTTCCACGGGGATGTTTGGCTACGGCTCTACGAAGCGTCCTAAGCTAAACTAATGTATGCGTGAGTGAGAGAGGGACTCGAGGAGTCTCACCGAGCTATGAGTCAAGGTAGAGGAGGCGTGGATTATGCTGGCGACGGGGAAGCCGAATGCAGGCAGAACAGAGCCCACGCCGCCAGGGAGCTCCGGTGATCCTTGGTTCCGATTAACCTAGGCGAAAGAGGCGAGTGGGTGAGGTGATGCTATGTGCATGAGCAATCGACGAGGGACTCACCGAGACGGGAGAATTTGGGAAGGGGGTGCTCCCGAGTCGGCGGCGGTGAGAAAAGCTCAACCGATGATGCAGGGGCTCTTAGGTCGATTCCTTTGGCAGAGAGCAAGGTGGAGGTGAGACGAAGCGGATGCGCACACGAGCCAGGTGCGGTGAGTGTGGGAATGGGCTGGCGACGAGGAGGGGGCGAAAGGAAGAAAGGGGGCCGGTGCGGCGTGGCCATATTTCAGCTCGGCCGGAGCACATACATGGTCCCGGCGTCCGTGGGGAGGTCCGGTCAGTCACAAGGATGTCTCAGCGCCTATTGGCGGGCTTGGGCGGTGAGGAGGTCACGCGCGGCGAGCGTGAGCGCGCGACGGTGAACTTAGCGTGCACCGGCGACCAAGTCAGCCCGGGCTGCAACTGGAGCCAAGACCATCAATGGTGTGTCCAGGGCACCCATTGGGCAAGCCTGGAGGTGCCTAGGGACGGCGCGAGCACGCGGGCCGACAGGGTGGCTTGATCAGCCGTGGCGGCAGACTGCGGTGGCGAGCAGTGGCGGGACATCACATCGGAGCCGAAGTGGGGGCCACCAGGCCAAAACGACGCTCATAAACAGCCAAGAGGGGGATCTTCGGGGAAGATTTGGCTAGTGGAGGATCAATGCGCCGGTGACGGAGATGCACGGCAGAGGCAGCCGAGCTGCTTGATGAAATGCCCACAAGAGCAGTCTATATATATATATATATATGTGTGTATGGACGTTTGTGAACATGTAAATATATTCCCAATTCAAGGTCTATTGGAATTTTTAATTCAACAATTTCCTAAATAGTGCTATAATTTATAAATCCCTATACAAGACTTATTAATTAGCTTTTTAGTGATTTATTCAAGTACAATCATCAACTTCAGTTGGCTTTTAAAATCTAAAAATTTGTGTTGTCACATAGAAATTTTAACGGAAGTCATCATATCCTTACGCGACAATTCAAAAGGTGTTTGCAAAATACGAATACAACTTTGGGCTGTTACAAATCCCTCCCCCCTAAAAACAAATCTCGACCTCGAGATTGATATTTCTATGCAGCAAAAAGGCAGGGAAATTCTTGGCGCATCTTCTCTTTTGGTTCCCATGAAAGTTGTCCTCCGGATTGATTGCTCCATTGCACCTTGCAAAGCCGAATGGTCTTGTTCTTGAGCTTCTTTTCCCGAGTCTCTAGGATTTGAATAGGCTCGACCTGATATCCCAAGTTGGTTTGAAGGGTGTCGGTAGGCAGCTGAACTACTTCTCCTTCAGGTTTTCTCAAACATTTCTTGAGTTGGGACACGTGAAACACGTTGTGCACTTCTCCCACTTCCTTTGGAAGGTCAAGTTCATAAGCGACCATACCCTTGCGGGACAGGATTGGATAAGGTCCTACAAACCTTGGGGCCAATTTTCCCTTGACTTGGAATCTTCGAGTTCCCTTAAATGGTGAGACCTTAAGGTACACATAGTCTCCAGCTTCGAACGACAAGTCTCTCCGATGATGGTCGGCATAACTCTTTTGTCGGGATTAGGCAGCCAACAATTGCTTCCTAATAATTTTGACTTTTGCTTCAACTTCCTGGAGAATGCTTCTTCCAAATACCTGCCCTTCTCCAGACTCGGACCAATAGAGAGGGGTCCTACATTTTCTTCCATATAGAGCTTCGAAAGGAGACATTTGCAGGCTGTTTTGGTAACTGTTGTTATAGGCAAATTCCGCATAAGGCAGCCATTTTTCCCATTCTACAGGGAATTCCAAGGCACATGCCCGAAGCATGTCTTCTAGAGTTTGGATAGTCCTCTCCGTTTGTTCGTCCGTTTGAGGGTGGTATGCTGTGCTAAATGTCAATTTGGTGCCTGAGGCGTTATGGAGTTCTTCCCAGAACTTTGAGGTAAACTGTGATCCACGATCAGATATGATCCTCTTGGGAACTCCATGAAGGCTCACTATCCGGGAGATGAATAGTTCTGCTAGCTTGCTACCCTTGTGAGTGATTTTGACTGGGATGAAATGAGCTACTTTGGTCAGCCGGTCTACTATTACCCATATAGAGTCATGGCCACTTCGAGACCGGGGAAGTCCTATAATAAAATCCATGGTTACTTCATCCCATTTCCATTCCGGGATTTTGATTGGTTGCAATAATCCTGATGGGCGTTGGTGTTCTGCCTTAACTAAACAGCAGGTATTACATTTGGCCACATACTCTGCCACATCTCTTTTCATTCTAGGCCACCAGAAGATTGCCTTCAGATCTTGGTACATTTTTATACTTCCTGCATGCATAAAAAAAGGTGACTCATGTGCTTCCTTTAAAATCTCTTCCTTTAGTTCCGGGTCGTGAGGCACAAAGATCCTCTTCTCCATCCAGAGAATTCCTTGTTCATCCTTAACAATTCTTGCTCCAAAACCCCTTCTCATTAGTCCTTCGAGCCTAAGGGTACTGGGATGGTTCTGTTGTTTATCCTTGATACAATTGATCAGATCTGGCTGAACCGTGATGTGGGCTAAATCTCTAGGTTTTACAAAATTTAGGCATAGTTTATTTAATTCTTCATGTAGTTGCTCCGAGGTGGTATCTTCCTGGGTATTCATGTTTTCTCCTAGGAACACCATCAGAAAGTTACACTGGTTCTTCCTGCTTAGAGCATCTGCAACCACGTTGGCCTTGCCAGGGTGGTACAAGATATTTAGGTTGTAATCCTTTATCAACTCTAACCACCTTCTCTGCCTCATGTTGAGGTTGGCTTGTGTGAAAACATATTTTAGTCTCTTGTGATCTGTGTAGATGTCACATTGCTTTCCCATCAGAAAATGCCTCCACAACTTGAGTGCATGAACTACAGCAGCAAGTTCTAAATCATGGGTTGGGTAGTTGTCTTCATGCTTGCGCAATTGCTGTGAGGCATATGCTACTACCTTACCATCTTGCATCAGAACACATCCTAATCCTTGTCGGGAAGCATCACAGTATACTTCAAACTTTTTAGTTATATTTGGTGTGGCCAAAACAGGAGTGGTAGTCAGAAGAGTTTTGAGCCTCTGGAAACTGAGTTCACATTCTTTGGTCCATTCAAACTTCTTTTCCTTTTTCAATAACTGGGTCAGTGTTCAGGATATTTTTGAAAATCCTTTGATGAAACGCCGATAGTATCCTGCCAAACCCAGAAAGCTGCGAATCTCCTTGACAGTGGCGGGTGTCTTTCAATTCATGACCGTGTCAATTTTGGATGGATCCACCTTGATTCCTACAGCAGATATAATATCCCAAGAAACTTACATCACTGATCCAAAATTCGCATTTGCTGTACTTTGCATATAACTTATGCTCTCTGAGTTTGTCCAACACCGCTCTCAAGTGCTCTTCATGCTCTTCGTCTGATTTGGAGTACACAGGGATGTCGTCAATAAAAACGACGACAAACTTGTCCAGGTATTCCATTAGGATTAGATTCTTGATGTTCATGAAATAGGCCGGTGCATTGGTTAACCCAAAAGACATGACCAGATATTCAAATAGGCCATATCGAGTGGTGAATGCTGTTTTGGGTATATCTTCCTTCCGAACCTTCACTTGATGGTATCTAGATCGAAGGTCGATCTTGGAGAAGCATGTAGCTCCTTGGAGTTGATCAAATAGGTCATCTATCCTAGGCAATGGATACTTATTTTTAACAGTGACTGCATTTAATGCTCTATAGTCCACTACTAGTCTTCGTCCACCATCCTTCTTGTCCACAAACATGGCGGGGGAACCCCAAGCGGATGAGCTTGGTCGAATGTAGGGGGATTGGTCCTCATAAAGGCAGCATGCTTAGACCCTTCATTTCTATTCTTGTCTGCCTGCTGGTTGAACAGCACTTGACCCAACATCTGTGCTTGATAAGCTAAGACTTGGGCCATTGTTGGGTCTCCTGTCGGAGGAGGAGGTAGATCACCTCGGCCTCGACCGCGGCCATGGCCTCTAGCTGCGCCGGCACCACGGGCTTGGCCAGCTCCTTGGCCACGAGCGGCACCGCGGCCTAGATCTGCCCCTTGGCCACGGGCAGCTCCTCGACCACGTACCATCTGCATGACGATGATCCTTAAAAATTATAACTAATTATGCATGCATGAGGCCAATATCAATTAAATCCAATAAAGGTAGCAACGAAACGCTTGTCATAAAAGATACCCAAAAGCGGCAACAGCCGATCAGTTTTACATCATACCACAAAAGTATTATCATCATGACAAGTACATAAGTCACCAATCATCTACTATGGCGAAACAAAAGACACATATCCCAATCTAGGTCAGTCTGTCTAGCTAACTAGCTACTCAAGGGCGGAGACGACGAGTGTAAACTATCACCGGTCTCCCTGCTGGGTAGCGGGTGGAAGCAGCAAGGAAGTCCTCCAATGATCACGAGAATGCCAAGCAATGGCGGCAGCAGAAAGTGGCTCAAGCTGGGGAGCAGGTAAGTCCACGGAGGGCTCCGAGTCAGAAGAGTACTCCTGCAGGGACAAAGAAGTCAGTGGGGAGGTGTCGTGACGAGGAATCCCCACCAAGGCACTAGGAGGGAGACCCCGTTTCCGCATGGTAGTCTTGGCGGTTAGGGTACTCGGCGGAGGCCGAGGACCCGGAGGAAAAGGAAGGGTCCTCGCTCTTTGCCGAGCCACCGAGCAAGCGCGAGTCCTCTGGCGTCTGCACATCGCCAGATTGCTGACGTAGTGGTGAAGGCGTCGACCAACCACTTGTAGGCGGTTATCTGCAGCCCGAAGAGAGTAGCGGAGGAAGCTAATCTCCTCGGTATCGCGGTCTGGTCTCCTCGCGCTTGGAGAAGGCGCACAACCCTCCAAGTGGTCCTCGGTGAAGGCGGGCACCTTTGGTAAAGCACGGGAGCAAGTCTGAAGTCTTTGGAAGGAAGGTCGGGCGAAAGAAGTGCCCTCCAAGTCGTCGTGGTACTCCTCCTGTAGCCCCTGTATCACCAATGCTGCCGCATCATCGATAGCAGGGTGCAGGTGGTCCCGGGGCGTCTCCGTCCTGTAGCTGTGGGCCACCGTGTCCAGGTGGTGGTAGTAGACTCGAACCTCCACGATGTACCCTAAACGAGGTAGGGTACGGACGAGCCTCCAAAAGTAGCAGGGGCGGTCGTCGAAGCACAGGAAGTCCGAAAGCTGGCGGATGACGAGAACCAACTGGCTGGTGTGCAAAGGGTCGTCGTAGCCGTAGGTAGCACGCTCCAATGAGAAGCTGTGGGAAACCTGGTCTTCCATCTACAAAATTTAAAGAAAAATCTTTTGAGTAAGAGATAGTATAGGTGTGAAATCAAGGTATCAGAAGACAAGATACACAAGAACAGTTTTGGGAAAGTATTGTATATATAAAATACACGAAATCCTTAGCTAGCGGCCAGGGTTTAGGGTTCCTATAGTCGTCTGCTCTGATACCAGCTCTTGTCGCGCCCCTTCTCGGCTTTCCTTGCGAGAAATGGTCGGACCTACACTAGGCCCTGGATCAGTAGACTAGTGCAAGAGTAACACAGTTGGAATCATTTCATACATCGGTTGTCCAAATATTACATAACAGCGATCGTCAGATCGCATTAGTAGCAAGCGGCATTTAAGCCTTAGTTACAGTTCAGAGTTCATCAAAGTAGCGGAATTCTCCCAAAAGGCAAATTGCAAGTTCAAAAGAACAACAAAATCACACCAGCAGCTGTGTAACCACACACGACTGGTGGAACGCACTAAATCCTATCTTAAGCAACTACTCTTGGTCCTGGTACTGAGGATCTCCTTCCTCATGACAATCGTAGGCATCTTCCTCGACGGGATCCTCCATATCTAAAGATAGATATTTATGCGACGTCAGTGTCATCCAAACACTGGCGAGCTAACACCCAACCCAATGCATTTAATGATAGAGGTTTCAAAAGAAAGGCTGGGTTTATTTATTTGCAGATTAAGCCAGTTTTAGAAATCAAAGCCTCTGATGTAGCAGCTTAACCAAATTTCTATATCAAATTGATTATTTGTCATATATCCATTTCAATACACAACCAATCCCATGGCAGTTTCCATGCACTCTGCCAAACGTTCTCCTCCCACTCCCACCATCATCTTCCGAGTGTGGCGCACTCATTGTGGATCACATTCCCCAGCAAAGTACCCGGTCTAGTCCTAGGTGGGCTGCCGACCCACGCTAGACTCACGGCTCCTCAGAAGAATGGACCTAGATCATCCTCGGATGACGACATGAAACCGTCTTCACCTCAAGCATGGCGGCGAGCAGATATGCCCGCAGGTCGTAACTACCCCTGAATCCCCAATACTTGTACTACCGCGCGATGGCCGGCGTGTTGTGGTGTTAGGAACTATCTCCGCAGCGGATAGTCAATAACGTCTGCTGTGCATCCTCGATGCACCGTCTGAGGAATCCTTGATTCAGCCCAGCCGATCTCTGAAGGGCCTCACCCTTATATACTTCCTTCTTGGCTAACTTCGCACCCTCCGTGTGAAACACACGATGTGGCGAAACCCCTTCTTTTGAGGCAACAAGACGGCATTACGCGGATCTCGCCGCGCTCTCTTCCATGCACTACGTATGTGGGCGATTAGCTCCTCAAATCATGTAGCCCACCTACTCCATCTCTTACCCAATGCGGACCCGATGCGCATTGCGACACATCACAACCATATACACACCGGCATGCCAGGCCCAAATTCCAGTTAACCATATTCATTGTGTGATCATGTCCGGTGGATGTCGGTTCACCGTTCCGAGGCAATTCTAAGCCTAAAATTATTAGTTGGACCTGAGCAATGTCTAAGCAAGATTTTAACCAAGACTTAGGAGTCTAAATCAGTTTATTTAAATTAACCAGGCTACCAAGGGTGATCATCAAAGCGATCAATAGCAAAGCCAAATGACAGATGATTAATTCAAGGCAACATCATCATGGTAAATTGATAGCAGGCAAGTAAATGGCATGATATATCATGATTGAATAAATAGGCATAAGTACTTAAAAGGGCATGCATTTTATTACTGTAAAATAAATACTTTAGAAATCTGGGATTCAATATGATATTATTGGATGTTAACCCGCACTAGGGAAAGCGCATCCTCTCCCTAGTAAGAGCAACACTATTAGAGGTAGGTATTAACTCGTCTTGAGAATTGAAGTCCGGGTTCTGTGCGGAGTCCTCGAACGGTGCTTCCGGATCCTCTACGTCTAATCGGAGAATCAACAATTCATCATAAACACAACGCGGCGAGGAAAAGAATGATGCATGAAATGCAATCGAGATCGCTTGTATTCGTTTGTTTACGATTCCTGTGTTTAACTATCTATATGAATCTATATGTATATCGAGAAAATTCCATGATCCTTCTAAGTAATGAATCATAGCGTAATGGCCGCGAAGTGCTAGCGAGATGATGCACATGATACATATATATATATATGTAGTGTAATTTCTACCCTAATTAACCCAATAGGAGAAAATATGGTTTTATCGTTTTTAAAGTACTTTAAATAGTTAGAATATGTTAACTCACATTTTGTTTGAAGTATTTCCTTCATCAACTTATTTAATATTTATTATTCTAGCAGAGTAGTGATTAAGTGGTGTGTAAGTGACTATGTCCATACTTGCTATATATATATATATAACCATGATATTGCATGTTGTGAGATTAAATCAAAATAACAGGTTTACTATGTTAATATGCTGTATAACATTTTACTTTGAACAAGTTCATAGGTTAAGAGGGTTAAGCTAATTATTCATATATACTAATTATGCCAATTTTGAGTTAACATGTAATTAGGAATCATACCTTAGATTATATTATATTCTCCTAGGTTCAAAAGTCATTTATCAACATCCATGATTTTCTTATGTTAAATTAGGTGTTAATCCATTTTTAATACACAACAATATATTTTTGCTAATTTTTCTATATGTATTAATACCCTAAAAATAAGCTAACGAATTTAATCTGGGAACAGTGTTCGGTTACTGTGTGAGGTATTATTTTTAATAAATCCATCACAAGCCCTAGTATTTACCATAATTTTTCCGAATTTTAAAGATCTCTACCTATTTTAAATAAATCGTTTCTAACTCATCGTTTTATTTTATTCACAAATTGGGTGAAAAATCGCGAACAGTTGTTGGGCCGACCAAAACTCGCGGCGAGCCACCACGTCGGCGTCTTTCCAAAGGCGAACGCCATGAGCTTAAAGCGCCGCGTAAACAGTGCCTCCACTAATCCTGACATGTGGGTCCGGAGGCCCACATGTCAGTGGCTCGGAATCTAACTCACGCGCGATTTAAAATCTGCATAGTGATGTGCACGCATCTTGGTGAGCATCCGACGGCCGAGACGTCGTCTTCTTCCCCCGGCCGGAGCGGCGGGGTGGCGTCATGAAACCGGCGAACATTCGGCGGTTCATTGGCGGCGCTACAGTGCATCTTATGGGGTGTTCTTGGGCGTGTTGGGTTCTACGTGCATAGCCCAAGAACGTACCGACGTGGTATTTGTCAGCGGCGGCTAGCAATGGTGGCTAGCCGCGCGGTGGCGGAGAACTTCCACGGGGATGTTTGGCTACGGCTCTACGAAGCGTCCTAAGCTAAACTAATGTATGCGTGAGTGAGAGAGGGACCCGAGGAGTCTCACCGAGCTATGAGTCAAGGTAGAGGAGGCGTGGATTATGCTGGCGACAGGGAAGCCGAATGCAGGCAGAACAGAGCCCACGCCGCCAGGGAGCTCCGGTGATCCTTGGTTCCGATTAACCTGGGCGAAAGAGGCGAGTGGGTGAGGTGATGCTATGTGCACGAGCAATCGACGAGGGACTCACCGAGACGGGAGAATTTGGGAAGGGGGTGCTCCCGAGTCGGCGGCGGTGAGAAAAGCTCAACCGATGACGCAGGGGCTCTTAGGTCGATTCCTTTGGCAGAGAGCAAAGTGGAGGTGAGACGAAGCGGATGCGCACACGAGCCAGGTGCGGTGAGTGTGGGAATGGGCTGGCGACGAGGAGGGGGCGAAAGGAAGAAAGGGGGCCGGTGCGGCGTGGCCATATTTAAGCTCGGCCGGAGCACATACATGGTCCTGGGGTCCGTGGGGAGGTCCGGTCGGTCACAAGGATGTCTCAGCGCCTATTGGCGGGCTTGGGCGGTGAGGAGGTCACGCGCGGCGAGCGTAAGCGCGCGACGGTGAACTTAGCGTGCACCGGCGACCAAGTCAGCCCGGGCTGCAACTGGAGCCAAGACCATCAATGGTGTGTCCAGGGCACCCATTGGGCAAGCCTGGCGGTGCCTAGGGACGGTGCGAGCGCGCGGGCCGATAGGGTGGTTTGATCAGCCGCGGCGGCAGACTGCGGCGGCGAGCAGTGGCGGGACGTCACATCGGAGCCGAAGTGGGGGCCACCAGGCCAAAACGACGCTCGTAAACTGTCAAGAGGGGGATCTTCGGGGAAGATTTGGCCAGTGGAGGATCAATGCGCCGGTGAGGGAGATGCACGGCAGAGGCAGCCGAGCTGCTTGATGAAATGCCCACAAGAGCAGGCAAAGGGAATAGGCTGCCAAGTGGGTCCCACCAGGGTTCCAATTGGTCAACAACTGAGTCAAACTCTCAATTAGGGTCTAAACTAATATATAGAATTTTCCTGGGATTTTTAGACCAATTTATCATATTTAAGCTTATGTGAATATGTGTGTACATATATATATATATATATATATGTGTGTGTGTGTATATATATATATATATTCTATATCTATATATATATATATATATGTGTGTGTGTGTGTGTGTGTATGGACATTTGTGAACATGTAAATATATTCCCAATTCAAGGTCTATTGGAATTTTTAATTCAACAATTTCCTAAATAGTGCTATAATTTATAAATTCCTATACAAGACTTATTAATTAGCTTTCTAGTGATTTATTCAAGTAAAATCATCAAATTCGATTGGCTTTTAAAATCTAAAAATTTGTGTTGTCACATAGAAATTTTAACGGAAGTCATCATATCCTTACGCGACAATTCAAAAGGTGTTTGCAAAATACGAATACAACTTTGAACATTACTGCTTCGCCAATCGCAGCCGCCACGTGCCCTCCGTGCTCCGCGCCTCCGCCTAATCGGACGCCAGCGTGGCTCGCCAAGCCGCCCGCCACGGCCGCCAACCGCTTGGTTTTCGGAGGTTTCTTCTCGGTTTTCGCGTGGTTAACCCACGGTTAACCGGAGGTTTATTCTTTTCAGCCTTTTCTTTTTAGCCCAAAACTTCCCCGAATTGTTTAGGGAGTTCCCGAACTCCAATTGAGATGGTTCCAGAGCCCAAAAATCACAAATAATCCCAAGAATTTTATATATTTTTACCATACTATTTTCTGTATGTTTGATATTTATTCTGTTTTATTACTCTTTCGCGTAGAACCGACGTGCACCTGTTGTCCGGGAGACTTTCCGGAGCCGTTCGAGGGAGGAGATCCAGAGCCTACCTTCTTCGAAGGCAAGCTAGATTCATGTTGAAACCCTAGTTTGCTAAATTTCAATTATTTCATGTTTACTTTAATTGCATGCTTAATTTATCATCATATGTGCCAGTTGCTCCGATTTCATATTAGTACTCTATTGATATGACATAGCCTTCCATTGATAGCCTACTTATTCTTATGTAGATGCTTAGCCTAGTTTCTGGGATTGGTAGTTGATAGGTTTCACATATTATTAACTGGTACCCGTGGAGTCTTGGCTTCGTGGTGCTGTTTTTGGTAAACCTAATCAACTAAAATCAACGTGGTGTGTGTTGATTTGAGGAGACCTAGAAGAGGCGGATTTGGCGTTTGTGGTTGAGACGTGCAGGTCTCCTCTGTCATATAAGGACCGAATACTTGTATTACCATACCGGACCTGAACCGTACAGCCACTTGTGCCTTCTGGTCCTGACCGTTTGTGGAAGCTTGTTTCCGCTGTACTTGTAGTGGACGGACGTGATTCGCGATCACCGGCTCCGAATGGCTTAAATGGGGGCTAACCTCATGCGGTGCGCTATCAGGTCCGGCCAAGAAGTCGCATATGATCGGCTTTGGTCGAAGTGTACCGTATGGGGCGCTAAACCTAAAGAAAGGGTACAAGATGTTGGGACAGTGGAAACAGGGAACGGTTTTGTACTGTTTCTTCCTCGGGATGAGACGGGGCTTGTGGGGAACGTGTACACACTCTGCAGAGTTAAAACTATCATGGTAGCCGTGCCAGCGGTTATGGGCGGGAAAAGGAGTTTAATTCAAGGTGGTCCAATTGGTTTTAAATAATAACTTAAAGGTAGTGTAGGCAGGGATTGTCTCTCTTGGAGCTGGTTAGCCGTCCCTTAGCTACGCTCGTGTGTTATCATGTGTTCAATGAATCAAAAACAAATAAACAAGTAGATAGGTGACATTTTAGCAAAATAATCATACCCATCTATTGACCTTGCATTCATTTATTAAGGACCGCTTGCTGAGTAGCCGTGTACTCATTATATGGACCACGGATCTTTGTTCCGGTCAAGAGTTCAGCAACGGTGCCAGCTGTGACCAGGAGGGTCAAGGTGATTAGCCGCGCGTTTCGGGTCAACCTCGGGATATCATCGCTTCAGTCTTCCGCTGTGTTTATTTTTATGTGCTTGAATTAAGCCCTGTGCAAGACTATGTATTTGTCTATGTCAACTGGGATGATATTTATGTTATGTAAACTATTAAATTCTAGTTAAATGCAATGCCTGCGATGATATTCCAAATGTCCTTGAGTGCAATATTAGCTATGGTCTTCTGGGACTAGTATTCGATCACTCAAGCCGGAAGAAATATCGGGGTGCATGACAGAAAATCTTTTACTTCCTTGATAACATCTAAGTCAGTCCCAAGCAGTAATATGTCATCTACGTACAGACATAGAATGACACCTTTGCCCTCTCTAAATCGATAATATACGCATTTGTCTGCTTCGTTTACACAAAACCCAACAGATGTCAATATACTATCAAATTTCTCATGCCATTGCTTGGGGCTTGCTTAAGACCATGCAAAGACTTAATCAGACGGCAAACCTAATTCTCCTGGCCTTTAACCACAAATCCATCAGGCTGCTTCATATATATCTCCTCATCCAGCTTTCCATTAAGGAAAGCGGTCTTTACATCCATTTGATGGACATGGAGATTTAATGAAGCAGCAACTGCAAGAAGCACTCGGATAGTGGGTAATCTCGCCACAGGGGAATAGGTGTCAAAATAACCCTCACCCTCCTTTTGAGTGAAACCCTTAACCACTACGCGGGCCTTGTACTTTTCTATAGTACCATCAGGTCTCCTCTTTCTTTTGAATATCTATTTTGCAACCCACTGGTTTGCATCCACTAGGAAGATCAGTGACCTCCCAAGTTCCGTTAGCAATGGTGGAGTCCATCTCGCTACGGACTGCCTCCCTCTAATACTCTGCATCAGGAGATGCATATGCCTCTGGGAGGGTACGCGATTCGTCATCCACGAGATAGATGACAAAATCATCACAAAATGACTTTTCAGTCCTTTGCCTCTTACTCCTCAGCTCCAAGTCCAGGAGAAATAGAGTAATGCTCATTAGAGCCATCTGGTGCGATTATCTCATTAGATCTCATAGGAAAGATAGACTCAAAGAATGTGACATCACGAGACTCTATAAGATCATTGACAGCGACTTCGCTCGTCTTGAATTTGACCACTAAAAACCTATAGGCAATGCTATTAATAGCATATCCTAGAAAGACACAGTCTACAGTCTTAGGTCCTAATTTCCTCTTCTTCGGTAAAGACAGGTCAACCTTAGTAAAGCAACTCTAAGTCCGAAGATAAGACATACTAGGTTTTCTCCCCTTCCAGCCTTTGTAAGGCGTCATCTCGCGATTGCGAGGCGCCACCCTATTCAGGACATAGTTAACTATGAGAACTACCTCCCCCCACCATTGAACCAATATACCTATACTTTGCTAAGCTAAGCTTGGGAGTGATATGATCAAGCTAAGCAACTTGGCAATGGCGATGCAAACAGCTTGGGAGTGGATAGAAGCCGTGCTTAACTGAATAACTGATGCAGCGTGGTGTGATTTGCGGAGCTAAAAGCAGGTTTGGTGTAGCAGCACAACATTAGCACTAGCACACACATTAAAAATAAACAAGACGCATGGCATCAACAGGCAGCACCACAAGGAAGAGTGCCAGAGTGGCAATTTTATTATTTCAAGATAAAACTCTGGTTTCTGATATTACCATGGTTTAAAATACAATGAGATGTTTGATATAAAATTAAAATTCCATTTGATGATTCTGTTTTGGTCCTAACCATGGTTTTTTCTTTGTAGTTAGTACATCCTCCTGATACAAATGAAACTATATATGTATGATGCAAACAATCAATGTATGTGGTTAATTACACCACATAGTGTCTTTACAAGTAAAGTAGCGAAAGATACGAGATTGAATCAAGCCATTGCATCAACAAACTTGAAAGGCAAAGTAGCAGGACCACCTCTGAAATCTGGACGAAAGGGAAGCACATAGCATAAATTGACTCATTGCAACAACAGTAGCACATTACAAGCAAAGCGCTCATAGCTGCTATGGGCACGTACGGCTAGTATAGTAGCAATAAATTTCTCGAATTTGATTCTTATCTGCGTTATCAAGAAAATAGCCAAACTGTTATTTTGGTTTGCACCGAAGATACACTATCCGAGATAACTATCCTTATCCGTAACCGTATCCGAAAAATTCTTCGAATATCCGAAAAACTATTCAAATAGCTATCTGAAAGATTCGATCGATCGGTCGGAAAATATCCGTTCCAATTGCACCCCTAATGCAAACAAAAGAACCACTAGCCTTTTCTTGGAGCTTTTATCATCACTTGCATTAGGAGGGTGCTAACTCGCAAGTATGGTTCAATTGTGCACTTATCTCCGCACTCACTTTTTTAGATGGAGATCAAACCAAGGATCCTTATGATTGTCATGAGGATAAGGTCTGGACTACGCCGGTCATGATGAAATATAGGGCGGCTCTCTAGTTGTTTGCAAGGTTGCATAGCTGCTAGATAATCTTTTGTTGTCTTTAAAGCTATACGCATTGTCATTGAACTTTGAACCTTCTTTTGGGATGTATTAGGCTAGGGCATCTGGCCTGACCGGCCCCGGTGTAAATTAATCGCCGAAAGGCGCTAAATCAGTTATGTAATGGTGAAACTTCTATACCGCTTGTATGCAAATGATCCGGCTATGTAAATATGTGCACTAGTCTACCGATCTAGGAACTAGTGCAGGAATCACAGTGGTCCTCAAAGACAGAATTGAGGGCTTACATAGACTACTTCCTATAGATCACCTTCTGCTAGCTCTTTGGTGCCATCAGATGGAGGACAACCCAGAATTATTTATGGGCTCATGAACAAAAAAAATGTAAGCAAGGACAACTGAAATCCAGATGCATTGAAATGGCCACTATAGCTGAAGGAAAATTTGCAGTCAAGTACACAATTCGTGAATAAATACATCCAGAAAGAAAGCAGCATGTAATTGAACTTTGGATCACTAGTACTCTTTCTAACTTTTGGTGAAGAAAACCATCCAGTTAAAAATTGCATTCATGAAACTGAACTGAGTATCTGAATAGCAGAATCAGTTAAACTGCATATGTTTAGAACATGCACTTCTTAAATTCATACAAAGTTTTTCAACACTATCCATTTTCGTAGTTTTTCCATGTATCTAACTAAATTAAACTGCTGCGGAGAGCAGATAGCAATCTAATCAACTGAATAGTTCTTCTAAGTAACTAACTAAATTAAATTGCTGTGGAGGGCAGATAACAATCCAATTAATTGAATGACTTAGCCAAGAAATCTCTTAATACATTTAATTGTTAGTTAGCTCAAAGTACCAGTACTTGTAAAAAAGTTGTTTTCCACAAAAAAGGAGGATTATTTCTTTTAAAAATTATGCACCCTTCGGTCAGAAGCAATAATCTGTTTACAATAGCATGTGAGGATCATAATTCAAAAAATATGGTTTCAGTTTGATCATCTGACCAGCAGATGCAAAAAAACTTGCTACCAATTCATTGGCATCTATCTTCTACTAGCTGTCTGCTATAGAGGCATTACACTTTAGAATTACCAGATGATAAGAAAAGTAATTATCTTCTATTTTATGCACAAGACAACAACATTCAAGTAGCTTGCTACAACTGTCAAACAGAGAAGTATAGTACAACAAAGCTACCAACAGTGAAACATTGATCTGGAACTACTACAAACTAGTTGATTAGTTGTCTATCCTGCTCTAAGAACATAAAAAAATTGACATAAACAAAAACCTTAACTACGCACTAGCTAGAGAGTCCACAACTCCACATGACTTCAGAAAACCAAAGTGTAATTTCAGGGAGTTCTAGAGTAAGACAGCAGTGATAAAATATCTGAAAGCACTATATTATCATCAGAATCACTGCATCAGGCTAACAGCACAAATCTGCAATGCAGACATACCACTAATAGCTAAACCACGCAACCAGCAAATGATCCAAAAAAATATTAAATAAACTTGAAGACTATTACATATGAACAAGAGCACAAGATTGAACCTGCGAGAACAATCAAAAGTCCACTTACTATGATAATTATGCTTATTAACCAGAGACTAGTAGTGGACTATAAGTCTATATCATTAGATTCCATAGAAAGTTCAGAAACTGTGGGAGATTATAGAGATGAACCATTTCCCACAGAGGTGCAGCAGCCTCTTGAGCTGCTCCACATGCTTCTTGGCCATCTTCTCTGTAAAACAGCTGCTGCTCAAGCCGAACACCCTTTTTTTTTTTTTTGAGGAGACAAGCAAAAATTCATCAAGTCAAAACTGAAAATCTCTGCTTATCATGAGTAGTCAGAACAATCATTATTACCTCCACAATATGACTATTGGGTAAACATCTGAAAGTCATAAGAAGTGGATAGACATACCGCACAAAATTGTAAACTCTAGTCACACGCACACTGATGAGCCAAACCTGGCATAGTAGCTTTGTGTCCCTTGGTAGTCACCACTTCCACATACAGTGAAACTTATTCAGGTCAACCCAGATGAGGTTGTACACTCTATGCATTCAGATTTTCTTCTGGACAACTTTGGTTGATGTGCCATCAGGAGCAATATTTGCTGACCTCACCTTCCTAGTTGACATGGTAGCTGTTAGATGTATATTGTATTGGGCCTTTTCTGGTTATTGCTCTCTCCTCTTGTACATCGAAGCATCCAATATGGTCTGTTCACAGTTCAGCTGCGCTCTAGTATCCCATGGCGGCCAGCACTTCCTCATGCTGGGAAAGGTGCTCTGTAGCGTTCACACTTGCATTGGAACAAGAGGAAATCTGTCATGTACAAGAATAAGCTGTAAAATTAATAACAACTCCTCTGAAAATGCAAGAAAAAATTATCTAAAATAAATGATGCGAAAGCAGAAATAAAAAAGGCAAGGATATTTACACTGCTTATCGAGAATATGCTCATGCCATGTCAAAGTAACACTCCAGGCTGCATTATCAGGCACCAAAACCATTTCTTAAAAATGATTCATCAATTTCTAGCTTCCAAAAGAAAACGATACTTTTTAGGTAGCAGCTTCACATGTTCCTGATATTTCCACTTTGAGGAAACTAATGTTAGCAAGGAAGCAGTCGAAGCCACAAGTGAGAAGTTATTCTCATCAATTTTCAAGAGGTAGGCCCCAGCCCTGCATATGTTATCTCTTTTCAACAATCTCCTAACTATAGCATTTAGCATACGTGAGTCTGGTGCACATCCACTCTTATCCATGGCTAGAAACAGGTCATGAGCCTCTTTTATCAACCCTTGTTCTATGAGATATCCTATCATCAAGTCATAGGTCACAACATCTGGCACTAAACCGTTCGATGAGAAAGCACCAAATAACACCATGGCTTCATCCTTTCTGCCCACTTTAAGCAGGGAACCGATTATAATATTGAAAGTCCAAAGGTCAGCTTGAAAATCTACTGAGCATAAATTCTGAAACATGTCAAGTTATGGATGCTTGAAAATCTACTGAGCATAAATACTGAGCATAAAATCTACTGAGCATAAATTCTGAAAGTCCAAAGTCCTGCTAGAATTACATTGTACATGCTAATGTTCAAATGCATTCCACTTTTGATCATCTTGTCATAATGTTCCTTCGCAGCAGTAGTACTCCAGGTCTGAAATAAACCATGCAATATTATGGTACATGTCATAACTCCGGGCTTGACTCCCTTGCTCAACATTCTTCTGAAAAGTGCAAGAGCATCGTCTGTCCGGCCAACTTTACAGTAGCAACTAAGCAAAGTATTATAGGTAACCATGCCAGGTTTCAAGCCAGCTGAGACCGTAGCGTCAACTAACTTAATTGCTTCATCCATCTTACTAGCTAAGAAAACCCATGTATAATTGTATTATACGATGTAACATCAGGCTTTGTGCCTACACGTACCATATAGTCAAAGAAATTTTTGGCCTCCACAACCCTTCCTTCTTTGCATAGACTGTCTAAAATTGTATTGAAGAATCTGCCGTCAGGATGGATAGCTCTATTCATCATTTCAAAAATAATTCTTCAGCCTTCTCCCATTTGTCACAGGTACACAGACCATGAAGAAGAGTGGTAAAATCTATGATATTGGGAGCTAATCCTTCATGTATCATCTGATTGAAGTGTGACATAGCATCGTCCACTCTGCCTATCCTGCATAATCCGTCTATTATCGTTCCATATGTGACAATATTCGGGTTCAATCCTTGCTGCCACATTTTTGTAAATACATGCATTGCTTCGCCAGCCCTTCCATGTTTACCATAGGCACATATTAATATGTTGAAGACATAGTGGTTAGGTGGAATACCATTCTGTACCATCAAAGCTAGGAGATCATGCATATCATCAAGAGCTTCTGTGTTTGCGTACCCATGGAGCAGGGTGCCATAGGTGACAATAGTAGGTTTTTGGCCCTTTTGACCATAGACTCAAAAATCTGTCTAGCTTCTGTGCATCTTCCATTCTTGCAAAGACACCGTATCAGCGACGTATAAACAGCAGCATCCGGTTCAGGACCTTCTCTGCACATTTTCTTGAAAATTCTGACTGCATCTCTCCACTGTTCCAAAGAGCAATATCCATGGAGCAGGCTACTGTATGTGAATTTATTCAGCATAACACCTTTGTCAATCATGTGTTGAAGGACCCCCTCAGCACTATCCATTGCTTGAGCTTTGCACAGGCCATCAATGATTGAGTTGTAGGTTACAACATCTGGTGAGATCCCCTGATCCAGCATTTCACGAAATAGGTTGAAAGCTTTGTCCATATCACCCTCCTTAAGAAAGCCATAGATCACGGTGTTGTAAGACACCACATCTGGTGGGCAGCTGCCTCGGTCATGAGTCATCAAGTGGAGCAGCTCCAGCGCCTCTTGACACCTCTTCTCTTTACATAGTCCCTTGAGAAGAATGTTGTAGGAGTCGACGATGGGCGTGCAGCCGAGCTCGGGCATTCTGCGAAGAGGCTGTTGAGCAGTGGACAGAAGGCAATGTTATTCGCCCTGCACCCCGTCTTGATGACGCGGCCGAATGTGGCAAAGCCAAGGTCCAAACGGCCGGCGCGGCAGCAGCAGCGGACGAGGAGAGCGTAGGTGCTTATGTCAGGAGCCACCCTGTGGGCGCCTGCTCGGGCCACGCGGTTGAAGAGCGAGACGGCGAGGGCGAGGCCATCCCTAGCAGCGACGGTGAGGAGGCAATCGACGGCGCGAACCGAGGCGCGCCCGTCCTGCTGCAGCAATTCGTCGAACAGTTGGAGCACGTCCCTGGCGGCGAGGTCTCCCGCGCGGAATCGGTCTAGGATGATGCGGCCCACGTCGGCGGGGAGGGCGCGGAGGCCGCAGCGGAGGTGGGGGGACATACTCTCTCTGCTGTGCCACGGAGGAGGATCGCCGGAGAGCCACCGAAGAAGCAGTACAACAGAGCTTGGGGCTAATTGGGCTTTGGGTAGCAGAGCGGAAAGGCTTGGGGCTAACACGTCACACATAAACATTGATCTATCTCGAGCTTTTTGTGGGCTAACATAAACATTGATTATTAATTTGTTGCCTAAAAATATTCATAACAACAATCAACCACATAAGTAAAGAAAATTGTAAAAAAAATCAATTGATATCATCATACAAATATTTTAAATTTATAGAATATCTTTGTACCAATCCTCAAACAGGAAGGTAATATTTAATTGCAACAAAAAACATAGTACTTCGTAGAAGGAAAAATATACTTGTTTATCCATATATGGTATGATTCACGAGCAAATATAAGGCAACAAACTGTCAATATGTTATTTCTATATTTAATATTGTAGTTCAAGCCATATCGAGTCTAAATGGAGCGAGTTGACATTAGCTCAAGATTGACTCGTTTTTTGTTCGAGCTATAGAATACGCGCAAACTCAGCTCATTTTCTTTTCGAGTTGATCTTGAGTCGAGGCAAAATATGAGTCGATCTTAAGCAGCTCACGAGCCTCGAGCTTTCTTTTACAACACTACACATATGTAGTTCCAAGCTTAGAGCCTCCATTTTATTTTTATTTTCTTGGGTGCATGATAAACGTGCACGCGTATGTCTGTGATTTGTGGATGTGTATTTACATTTTCTTCTTAAAAAAAGTTTTAGCATGAGCCAACAACCCATAGACTAAACTAGAGTTTCTAGTTTTTTTTTTTAAAAAAAAAGTCTCCAGTTGTGTGTGGCCTATGCGCATTCTGACTTCAAGAGAGCATGGGCCAAGCAATAGGGTCGCCCTCCTCTCTAGCGCTTACATCTTGAGGGTTTATTGTCGTTTTTAAAAACATTAGTTTATTGAGTCTATTATTTTTCTATCCTGAAACCACTTGGACTTGAAGTTTAGAGTTTTAACAGTCAACTCAGATTATGAGAGCAGGAATGGTGGTACTGTCTCATTTCTACGATTCTATCTATACCTTCCCAAGATATAAATGCACTAAATTAGGAAAATAAACCAAATCAATAAAGTGTTCTTACGAACTCTAGGTCATTTGTTGAAGGAAATGGATGGTCTAAATGGGTTACCACCACTGGCCTCTTTTTAACCCTATAGAGTTTTTCTTAGGCACAAATTAAGAAAGTCCTTTAAATACGCCTACAGGTGCTCTCTTCTAAAGATCTTGGGAAGGGTTTTCGACCTTTTGGGTCTCCTTGTGAATGTTAATAACATTATACACTCGTAAAAAGTTTCCACATGTAATTTCTTCGACATAAAAATACAACCAAAATTTCTTTACTTATTTGAGAAGAGTAATTTTATACACCTATGGAATGTTACCGCTTGTAAATGTTGTTTGGAAGTGACTTTCCAAACTCACAAGTACATAGGCTAAAGTAAAATTATCCAATACAAATGACAGCACAAATCTTGTATCAATCAACGCCATAGGTGCATATATTGATATCAATCAGCACAAACCTAATCCATATATTGATATCTTCCTTTCCTTTTAAGACTGAAGAAGTAGATGCATAATCGTTTCAGATGCATAATCCAAATGCAAATAATAGTCTGAGCCAATGTTCAGGTAATCAGATGTCTCTAGTATTTGCAGTTCATCCTTAGGCTGTCGTGGTATAAACTGAGCAGTTATATTAGATCAAATCAAGCACTGGCCAAGTATCATAAGAACCAGAATGCAAGATAATAAAGTAATCGATAATTTCGCTGTGACATATTTATTTTTGCCCAAGTATCGGCCAATTAATTCCGTTTATCTCTAATCCTTCTATAACTCTATCTTTCCCCTTATCTCGTTCTAATCCAACCCCAAAACCAACTTAATCTCGGCCATTAACGGGTTAATCCGTGTGGATTCTATCCTCAACCGAAACCACCTCGTGTTCATCCCGAACCCCCCTAATCCCCATCTTTCTTAACCATTTCCCATCCCAAATCGGCTGGGATTAACACCCCCATCAACCCCTATAAATACCCCTCAAATCCCCGGCGAGAATCCCACAAATCGAGCTCGGATTTCTTGGTCTAGCCATCTCAGAGCAGGAGGGAGGAGGACGAGAAGCTTCCGTCGTCGCCGTCCCGAGGTGAGGCCGCTGCCCTACCGCCGTCCTCCACCTGCGCGGACGCGCCAGCCACTACCAAGCACGCCACGCGCAGCCGCTCGAGCCGCACCGCTGCGCCGCCTAGCCGGGCCGCTGCCCCAATGCGTATGTCACTGCCACCGGCCGCCGCTTGACCGCACGTGCCGCCGGTGCCAGGCCCTTGCAGGGGAGCTCACGCGCGTGCGCCACCGTCTCCCACTGCCGCTGTGCCGCCGCCTTCTACCGCCGGAGCGCCGTTGCCGCCCCGCCGCGTGACCTCTCTCTCTCTTCTTCTCCTTTTCTTTTTCTTGTGCTCGTGGGAAAACAGAGCAGAGCTAGCCTTTAAACCAATCTGGTCAAACCTCGCGCAATACTGTTTATATGAACAGTGTTTCTTCGCAATTTCATATCTCCTAGTCCGTAACTCCGATTCGCGTCAAACCAGTTTCATTGATCTTCTTTTAATCTAATCTACCTACTATATTTATTTCATATTTTTCTGATTTTTATTCGCTGTTGTTAATTCGTCTATGCCTCTATTTGCGTGTAGATGTCGCGGAGGAGTCTGGAGGGGAATTAGCTGCCGATTGTCTAGGAACGAGCTACTTGGATCAAGGTGCAAGCTAGATTAATGTCGATCCCACTTGTTTTCTCTCACATTTACTATTCATATATCTCTTTTAAATATGCATGCTAATTTTAGTTTTATTTTAGATGTTTACATTAGTTACCTCCGATAACGTGTTAATCATCCGTTAGCATGGTTAACTTTCCATTGTCGCCTAGTATGAATTAATCTCGTATTATTGTCATCCTTGAATTTACTCATGCTAGATGCTTAGTTGCTTAGATAGGAAATCTAGATGATGATTATGAGGTGAAATCATTTAAAATTTTGGTAGAGAGAATCTACTCTTTATCGTGTGATTTTGGTTAAACTTAATTCAACTAAAATCAATGTGGCATGAGTAGATTCGAGGTGGTGGTTTGATTGGTGGAGGTTGGTTTGCGGAATGCCATCTCGGTCGACCTAAGGACCGAACATTGTGGATGGACTGACCGGGCAAAACCATACAACTATGGGTGTTAATAATGGTAATACCTTAGTTGTTACCTTGGGAAATCTAGTTTTGGTTTTTCATGGTGGTGTGGACGTGCTTGATCAGCACTGTATGTCCATCTGGCACACAAGGGGACTTCAGGCTTAATGATGAACTACCTGGGGTGAATCTTTAGTGAGATATCCTTAATTCTAGACGTATCAAGGATAATGGCTTCGTCTCACTCTCAGGTAAGTCACATGGATAAAGTGTACACACTCTGTAGAGTTAAAACTATCATGATAGCCGTGCTCACAATCAAGAGCGGGCATAGGCAGTTTTACTTGTTAGTCTCACCTCTTAATAATTAAATTGCTGTAGAAGGTAGGGGCAGGGATTGCCAGGCAGCGAATGCCGGGTAGTGAATACCGAGCAGTGCATTATAGGGAATACATTGTCAGGGTTTTCGAATAGAGTTGATAGCGAATGTCATTTATATTGCTATGTTGAGAAAACATGATTTAAGAAATGAATTTAAAATTGTTTTGAACTTTTGCTTTACGATTGCTAGGTTTTGTTTAAAAGTGCTCTCTATGCAAATAAACCATAACCATTCTTTGGATACCTTGCATTCATATGTAAGGATAAATATGTTTGCTGGGTATGGTTTATCCATACTCATTAGTTATTCTTCAGATTTGTGCGCAGGTGACGACACTGCCGAGTACGTCGACTACGAGGCAGGGTACGACGATGGAGCTTCCGGCTACTATTGTATCCATAGTCAGATGCATATGGCGTATGGATGGGTTTACCGAGCCATCATTTTAATTTCTATTTTTCATTTGCTACTATTTATATTAAGACAATTTTTGTAATATTTAGCGTTTGTTGCCAAGGTACTTTATTTTGTATATCGTTAATCAGCAAGGTATGATTCCAATATGCTCTAATTGTGTGACTAGCTGTGATCCATTGGGACTAGTACCGTAAGGCACATAAGGGTCGATTTTGCTAAGCCGGGTCCCGACAGAGTTGGTATCAAAGCCAAGCTGACTCTAGGAATCGCTAGATAGTTTTTGGAAGCCCTAAGGTTTAATTTTATAAAAAAATATTATCTCATCACTGTTCGACTGGTATTCTTTGCTTATGCTCTTCGTCTCCTTCTCTAATTATTGCTATTCTTAGTATTTTTGTTTAGATGTCGGTCGACACCTCCTACGCCTTGGATGAAGGTGGCTTTGTCGTGCTGTTGTGGGACATGCTGCAATACCTTGGCTACACCAAGAAGCCAGAGTATGTGCGGGATGTCATTGTCCAGAATGAAGCAGAACAATGGGTAGCTGCGGTTACTCTTCTGTCTCGTAGAGTAAAGCCTGAAGATGAGACGCACCAGTTTTGTGCGGTCAGAATAACAAAGGAGGCTGCTACGCAAGATGTGGCAAGAAGAGCAATACATCGAATGTCAGCCGTGCACCACGAAGAGCAAGCCAGGACACCGTTCTGATTGATGCCGCGACATATGGAGAACGAAGCCCCCTTCTGTGAGTTTCCTATGGTTCGCAACGAGAATGATCCTACGGTGGTCTACGAAGCAAAATACACGGAGTTTGAGTGTGGCATATATGATCAACTCTGTATAGAGTTCAAAACACTAGAGGAGAGCTTGGCGAAGGTCATGTTCGAGGCTGACGAACTGGAGGATGATTTGAAGGAATGCATGGAGAAGTTGCAAACAAGTCAAGAAAAGCTTGCGGAATATCAAGCAAAGGAGGAGGAAGTCCAGGAGGAGATTGCCGCAGAGCGAGTCGCTGGATGACGAATGCCAAGCACTCTCTAAAGAGAGGCCAGAGCTGGAGCAACAGAAAAAGGACTTCGACGAAAGGATGGCTTGTAGAGAGAAGGAATTAAAAGAGAAAATCATGGCCCTGCAAAAAGAATACACCAAAGTATGCAAAGTGGCTAGACACAATTTTGCTATTGTAGAGAAGTTGGAGAAAGGGAACCGGGAGCTGACAAACGCGGAGACAGATTTGACCAAAAGGAAGCGCGAGCTCATGGAGGAATATGAACTCTTTACAAAGAGAATCTATACATGCAAGTCACCGGAGATCAGCATTGTCAAGACTGTCAAAGCTGAAGAAGAAGAGGAAGACCCTGAAGAACGAGTTCAGGAGGAAGATTCAAACGAGAACACCCCCGAAGAATAAAGTTTAGACTATAGATCTTAGTTGTCGGAGTCAACGTTTAGTTAAATTTAGTTCGTAATTTTGTAAAAATTGGGTGGAATAGACTGTGTCAAGCATTTTGCTCTTTTTTGACACAGTTATTCATTATCTATCTTAGTTAAAAACTAAATGAAATTTCATGTTACGACAAATTGTCGTGTGTTACTGTTTGAGCAAATGCGATCCAAGAATAGGAGAAAAAGCTAATTCAACCAAAAAAATTTGGGCACTGTTCATTGCTACAGTACCACGGAAAAAAATACAGAACAAGTTCCCTGAGTGTATTTAGGAGCTAAAATACAGTAGGGAAAAAATGCGTACTGTTCACGCTACAGAGTCACGCAAAAATTGTTTTAAAATGAAAAACACCATTGTTATTTATACAAATTAAAAGATTTTTAGTAGTTATAAGAATATTGTAGCTAACATAGAGCAAAATAAATAAGATATTGTTCGCACGGAAAAATTTAAAAGATTTTTCGCAGGCGTGCCAGTGTATATAAATACACAAAAGAAAGAAAAAGGAACAGGAAAGCTGATATTCTATTATTGCAACAAAATATAGATTCCCATTGAATGATTGCGCGCTGTAGACATCTGTCTTGACAATCGTGGAAATTCTAGATCCTGAGGCCTCGGGAGGTCTCCCAATTAATTACATCCGGAACTGAACACGCGGAACACCTCCGATTAAGCTGCTGAGTTGTCTTCTTCTCTTCTTCACCTCGTGGATCACCGTGCTGATTGGTGTACGTCGGTGTGGCGACGGCAAAACACATGGGGTAGATTGGGCCCACGTGATGCCTAGTGTGGGCAACCAATTTTCAATATTTTTATATTGAAAACTAATCACCCTGAAGTTGCAAAACCTCAGAATTGATACAATAATAACTTTATTACATTAGAGTTTTTACAATACCAAAACTAAGTAATTTATAGTTTTATTTCTCCTATTTTACATCTTGTTTGAGTGTACAGGAAAAATTAATATTCTTGACCGAAGAGATCCATTTCTTCTTGAGAAAATTCAATATCTGCAGCGTAAGAAGGATCTATTCATTTTAAATGAACAGTTCCCAAATAATGGGTAAGTATAAAAATTATACCAGCAGGTTTCTTGAGAAAATAGTATTATTATATGTAGACAATATTCAAGGAATAGTTAAGGCTTTATGGTGATTATGCAAATTTTGAATTTTAAAAGTCTTATTTATTTCTAAAACAATTTTTCATAGTAATACAAATTCTATCAACTTTCTCCATCCTTATTCATTTACAATTCAGACAATATTTTCCATAGAATAAATTCATGGATTTTGATAAATAAGAGAGACATCATCCATTTGACACAACTTCATATACCCGAAGTAAGGTCCATCGATGAATTGGTTATTAGCTCTGCAGAACCTACCCAGCTTTACCCATATAGTGGCCAACTACATGGATGGGAGAAATATTTGTGTCATTCTTATTTATTAAGCCCAAGTTTTTATAGAAGCAAACGATTTACGAATGACCTTGTCATTCGCTGCCCTTGAGTGTTTCCACCAGCCACACAGGCTGTGACCCTGGCCCAAGACGGCAAAGATAACGATATTTTTGAATTTGCTTCTATATTTTATAGAGCAATGAATCCAGACTTTAACTCAATCAAACACCCAGTCTGGTGCCCTTGAGTGTTGCACCTTTTTCTCGGGGTGCCTTGCCCAAGCCAGCAAAGTAATCATTCCAAATTGCTCTATATAAATACAATCAATCTTCCAAACTACAGCTCTCCCACAACAAATAAGTTATCTAATCTAACTTATTTGTACAGATCAATTCTTCATTCTTTACATGAAATGATCAAATTTTAATATTTTTGCCTATTCTAGGGTTTTATCAGAGGTTGAGTATTTTTATGTTGCTTTTTAGGGTAATTGGGGCTTGGATTAAAAAAATTATACTAGGTGTGTATAAATAAGTAACTAAAAAGTATATGCAATAAATACAAGTAAGAAAATTTAGGTATATCAAAATGCGTCAAGGATAAGAAAACCTGCCTTCTTCGGTTGTCGGTTCAAATTCAAAAGACTCTTCCAAGAAATCCGACTCAGAAGTTTCAGGAAGTCCTAGGTCGTTTTCTATAAAAACAAAAACATAACAAAGATTCAAAAAGATATAAATTTAAATAAAATATGCATATATTTTTTAAATTGATAGAAAAATGATGAATTTTATGATTTTATGTTTTAAAATCATTTTCTTTATAAAATGGGATATTAGGAAAACTTTTGGCAGAGTTTCGAAAATTCCTCCGGATAGCAAGAAAATTTAATATTTAAATTTTGTGTTTATTTTAAAAAAATGGATCAATTGAGCTCTAGAGATCGGGGTCGACAACATTTCTCATGCTGGAGTTCCGAGATAAAGCCAATTAAGGGTAAAAAAAAGGGATTATTTTTAAAAGTTATTCTTTTTACCACTTTAAATAACTCATAGGAAAAAGGTTTTCAAAATTTTATTTTATTATAAAATTTTAGATTTAATAATTTAAATAAATTCTTTGTATTATTTTATATTTTTAAAAATTTTGGCAGAATTTTTGGAGCTATTTTGATATTTTAAACAAATTTTGAAACCTTCTCTGAATAAAGAAAAAGAAAAAGAAATGGGGATGAACAGTGCTAGGCCGAAGTGGGCTTGGTCCAGCCTGGCTCGGGGGGCGGCCTGACAGGCGGGCCCCATTGGCAGTGAGTGTAGGTGTGGGGGAAAGGGGAGCTCGTCAGGACGGCTTCGTCGGCGGCGAGCGGTGGCCGGAGTGAGGCGGCCGGTGGTCGGAAAAGTTAGGGGGAGTCAAGGGCTACCTGTTGGTAGTCTTGGCTAGGGCCGGGAGGCACTGACGGTGGCCGGCGACGAGGTTAAGCGGCGGCGCAACTTCGGGCTCCGGCGGGGAGGGTGCTCCGGCGGGGTATAGGTGTGAAGAAGTGGCGGAGGTGGTGGCTTGAGTCACAACGGGGCCGGAGGTGCCCTTATATAGGCGCGGGGTGGCTTGACGGCCAAGAAACCGTAAGGATGGCGGCGGCGGCGGCGCTGGCGGCATGTCGGCGAGCGATTCGTCAAGCTCGGCTGGTGGATGAAGTCGTCGACGTGGGGGATAATCTTCGCGGTGTCGGGAGGAGTCCGGAGAGGTCGAAATCAGGGGCGGCGGCAAGCTCCAACGGCGATTGCGTCGTTTTCCGGTGAAAACAGCGGCGGACACGGTGGCGCCGGGCCGGGGGAAGATGGTCCTGTGGGCTGGAGTCGAGGAAGGCGACGTGGACGTGCCTGGTCCGTCGGATCAAGTCGGATGGTTGAGATTAAAACCTTGAAGTGGTATGGCTATCGGCCGTTAGATGCAGATGGATTGATCTTGGCCGTAGATGACCACTTAAGGCACCGGCGGTTAAGAATGGGCCATTTCGGCCTTGGGCCTTAGGCCCTAGTGGACTCCGGGCTGAGGAAGGAAAACGCAATCCCAAAAGGGAAAGCGTATTTCCCAATTTCCAGAAAAGGGAAGGGATTCAGAAATTTGTAGAAAATTATAGGAAAGTCAGAAAAATATGAAATAAATTTCTAAATTCTTACAAAAATGAGTAGAATCTAAATATGAGATTTAAATTATCATTTCATAGGATTTTGTACCTTAGAAAATTAAGATGAGCTTCTTTCTTTTAGGAGAAAAATTAATGAATGAATGAAAAAATACTTAACCCTTTAGAATTGGTTTTAGAAAGGTTTTAAAGGAAATTGAATATTATAATTGAATATTTTGTGAAAAAGTTTTATGCAAAAAGGGAAATTTTTGGTTATGTTACAGACTTACCCCCTTAAAAGAATCTCGTCCCCGAGATTCACTCAGTTGGAAGAAGGAAGGGATATTTTTCTAGGATATCAAACTCTTTTTCCCAGGTTGCTTCTTCTGGTGTATGATGTTTCCATAGTATTTTGTAGTACTTGATGGTCCGATTTCGAAGTTTTCTTTCGGTTTCTTCTAGTATGGTTTCTGGTTGTTCTTGATAGGTCATGTCTGTTCCTAACTCAATATCATGTATTTGCATGTTTTCTGAAGGTTTCTTAAGGCATTTCCTTAATTGAGATATATGGAATACTAGATGAACATCTTTTAATTCCTCAGGTAGCTTTAATTCATAAGCTACATTTCCTTTCTTAGCTTGTATCTGATATGGTCCAATATATCTGGGAGCTAATTTTCCTTTGATTTGAAATCTTTGTGTATCTTTTACTGGAGAAATTTTCAAATAAACCATGTCTCCAATTTCAAAACTTAGGTCCTTTCTTCTATTGTCAGCATAACTCTTTTGTCTGCTCTGGGCAGTTTTCAACTTTTCTTTAATAATTTTGACATGTTTTTCAGAGTCTTGTACTATTTGGGGACCTAATACTTGTTTTTCTCCAGCTTCTGTCCAATTAAAAGGTGTTCTGCACCTTTTTCCATATAGAGCTTCATATGGTGCTATTCCCAGACTAGACTGAAAGCTATTATTGTAGGTAAATTCTGCAAAGGGTAAGCAGATGTCCAATGTTGATCCATAGATTAGAATACAAGCTCTCAACATATCTTCTAGGATTTGATTTACTCTTTCGACTTGTCCTCCGGTTTGAGGGTGATAAGCTGAACTAAAGGTTAATTGAGTTCCCATAGCATGATGTAAATGTTTCCAAAAGTTTGATGTAAATTGAGTTCCTCTATCTGAAAAATATCTTTTTGGGTACTCCATGCAATGGTACTATCTTGGTGATATAAAGTTCAGCTAATTGATGTCCTTTATATGTAGTCTTTATGGGTAAATATCGAGCTACCTTAGTGAGTCGATCCACTATTACCCATATGGCATCATATCCAGATTGAGTTCTTGGGATTCTTGTGATAAAATCCATATTAATTTCATCCCATTTCCATTCTGGAATAGGTAAGGGTTGTAACAAACCCGGTGGTTTTCCATGATCAGTTTTGACTTTTTGACAAGCATCACAGGAGTTCACATGTGTTGCTATATCTTTTTCATATTTTTCCACCAAAATGTCTTTTTCAAATCCTGGTACATCTTGGTACTTACAGGATGTATAGAAAAGAGAGATTCATGTGCCTCTTGCAGAATTAAATCTCTTATTTCCTTGGAATTTGGCACACAAATACGGTTTTTATATGTTATAATACCATTTTCTTCAAATTTAAAGTCTTCATTCTTAGGATTTTCTGCTTCATTTATAAACTCAATCTCTTCTTTTTGAGCTTCTTTGATCTTCTGCTCAAGATCTGATTGGAGTTCGAGGGCATTTAACATGCCGGGTTCTATAAATTCCAATTGTAGTTGTTGAATTTCCTTTTGGAGCTCAGAATGGTATTCTTGTAATATGGCTTTGTTACAATATATCCTTCTACTCAGGGCATCGGCAACAACATTTGCTTTGCTGGGATGATATTGTATATCTAAATCATAATCTTTTACCAATTCTAGCCATCTTCTTTGTCTTAAATTTAGATTTGGTTGTGTGAAGAAATATTTCAGGCTCTTGTGGTCTGAATAAATTTCATTTCTCTTACCCATGAGATAATGTCTCCAAATTTTTAAGACATGAACTACAGCTGCTAACTCTAAATCATGTATTGGGTAGTTTACTTCATGGGTTTTGAGTTGTCTGGATGCATAAGATACTACTTTTCCATCTTGCATCAAAACACAACCTATTCCATTCTTTGAGGCATCACAAAAGATTTGGAATGGCTTACTTGTATCCGGAAGGATTAGAACAGGAGCAGAAGTTAATTTATCCTTTAATGCCTCAAAGGCTTTCTCACATTTTTCATTCCAAATAAAAGGAATATCTTTCTTCAGTAACTGAGTAAGTGGTCTGGCTATTTTTGAAAATCCTTCAATAAATCTACGATAGTAGCCAGCTAATCCAAGAAAGCTTCTTATCTCAGTTATGGTGGTTGGAGTTTTCCATTCCATTACTGCCTTAACCTTTTCTGGATCAACTTGAATCCATCGACAGTAATTATATGTCCAAGGAAAGATATTTCTCTCATCCAAAATTTGCATTTGCTAAACTTTGCATATAATTTATTTTCTCTAAGCTTTTCCAATGTTAGAGATAAATGTTTTTCGTGTTCTTCTTCATTCTTTGAATATATAAGAATATCATCGATAAATATTATGACAAATTCATCAAGATATTCCATATATATTTTGTTCATGGTGCTCATGAAGAAGGCTGGAGCATTAGTTACTCCAAATGGCCTTACCGTAAACTGATATAATCCATATCTAATGGTAAATGCCTTTTTGGTCTGTCTTCTTTCTTAACTTTTATCTGATGATATCCAGATCTAAGATCAATCTTTGAAAACACCTTTGCTCCTTTTAATTGGTCAAACAGATCATCAATTCTGGGCAGAGGTTATTTATTTTTGATAGTAGCTGCATTTAATGCTCGATAATCAATACACATTCTGCGGCTACCATCTTTCTTGTCTACAAATACCATTGGAGAAGCCCAATCTGAGGAGCTAGGTTCAATAAAGCTTTTATCCTTTAGCTCCTTTAGTTGCTTCTTTAATTCTTCTAGATCTGGAGGTCCCATTTTGTACTGATGTTGTGCAATAGGTTCAGTTCCAGGTTTTAACTCAATGGAAAATTCATAACCTCGGTCAGGTGGTTGTCTAGGTAATTCCTCTGGAAAGACATCAGGAAATAAATTGACTACAGGGAGAGAGTCTAATCCTTGGGCAGATAATTGATAGATGGGATTGTGAAATTGATTTTTATGACAAGGTTCTATTTGATAATCTATGATTTGATTTGAAGGTGTAGTGAGGGTCAAAGTTTTTGTGGCACAATCCAACTTTCCTTTGTTGGAAAATAGCCAATCCATTCCTAAGATGAGATCTAAACCTTTTAGTTCAATAATTAAAGGATTTGCTGAAAATTTTTCTTTTTTGATTTCTATTTCAAGATTTTCACATTTAAGTGAAACTAAGATTTTTCCTCCAGGGGAAAGGATATAACAAGGGTTTTCTAATGGATAAGTCTTAATTTTATGTTGAGTTATAAAAGATTTAGATATAAAGGAATGAGATGCACCAGAATCAAATAGAATAACTGCTGGATGTAGTTGAATTGTAAAGTTACCTGTTATGACGTCTGATGCAGTCTCAACACTATCAGCTGTTACATAGTTCACTTGACCTTGTGGATTTCTCGGAACTTTTCCTTTGTTCATTGGATTTCCTCTTTTCATTGTCCTTTGATTAGTGTTAGGCTTCTTTTCAAAATTTTGAGTTTTTGCTTCAGCCTGAGCTGTTTCCATGGGTAAAGATATCCAAGGGCATTGGGGTTTTATGTGTCCCTTTTGATTACAATGATAACAAGTCACTTGACTGGGATGTGGACAATCTTTCTTTAGATGCGGTCCTCCACAGTTAAAACATCCATTTGAAGGAGGTAGTTAAGTACTAGAAGAGGGAGGTGTCCTTTTTATGGGCTGATTTCTAGGTCTAAAGTTTGAATTTCTAGATTTAATATTTCTGACTTTTGTCATAAAATCAGTCTTTTTTCTTTTGTAGTTTTCCAAATTATTTCTTTTCTCTTCTATGTCTAAGATTTTATTAATCAGAGTTTTGAAGTTCTGATATTCATGACCAGATAATTGATATTGCAAGGAGGGTTGTAGGCCATTAGCAAACTTTTTCATTTTTCTTTTCTCTTCCTTTATTTCATCGGTTGCATATCTGGCTAATTGATTAAACTGATGTAGATATTCCAAAACAATTTTGTTATTTTGTCTAAGCATGTCAAACTCTCTTCTCTTGGCTTCTAAAAGTCCTTCAGGTAGATGGTGTCATTTAAATTTATCTTCAAAATTTTTCCATGTGATGGCTTCTTTATCAGGATATGTTTCTTGAATTGTAAGCCACCGTGCAGCAGCTTGTCCAGATAGCTGATGAGAGGCATATAAAACTTTTTCTTTATCCGTGCATTGAACTGTATTTAACTTCCTCTCAATATCTCTTATCCAATCGTCAGCCTGAAGAGGATCGGTGGCAATAGAAAAGGTAGGTGGTCTGGTCTTTTGGAAGTCATTCCATCTACTTCCAAGACCATTTATATCAGATGTTCCATGATTCATTTCTAGAATTTCTTTTAAAAGGTGATTGTGAAATTCTGCAGTTTCTTTAGTTTGTTTTCTGAAATTAGCTAAGATTTGAGTTAAGGTCGCTTCAAAGTTTTGGCCTGAATTTCCCGCCTTGAAGAAAATTCAAGACTCTGCAAAAAAAATATAATATGAACAAAAATTATTGCACAAGATAAAGTACAAAAGCAGAAATTTATTTCTTCGGTCCAAGATTCTTATTACATTACTTATGTTACAATAATGTTACAAGAAAGGGAATTACAAAGTTACTTTCTTTTGGAAAATGAAAGTAATAACCTTGAATGTTGCTTTCTCTTTGAAAATGAAAGTAACATTCGGAAATATTAAAACAAGGTTATATCTACATTATTTTGATCATCCTATTAGTTATTTCCTAGGGGAAAATGGAAATAACTATGATTAGTTACAAAATATTTGTAGTGATATCCTAATCATCATCTCCAGTTAAGTCTATGATTTCAGATGGACTAGGGTTTACTACCTCTTCTATACTAGAGTCATGATTAGAGTTATCATCAAAATCTTCCTGATCTTCTTCTTCTTCGATTTGTCCGAAGAGAACTGCATGTTGGTAATCTAATTCATTGTTTAAGTTACATGCAAAGATGAGGTCACTCCTAAGTTCTTTGTTCTCTTCTTGTAGTGCTATAATTTGATGTTGTTGCATAAGGCTTAGAAAACCTAAGTCTCTAGCATGTGGACAAGGATTGTTAGAAATATCTATAGCTTGTACTTCTAAAGTAGTATCTCCTTCTTGTGGAAAGTACCTATATTTAGTATAATAAAGTTGGGCTTGATATTTTTTTTGTAAGATAAAGGGTAGCTTTCATGCATGCATCTTCTATGGCTTTTATCCTAATATTTCTTGTGGCTTCAAACCTAAGATGTCCATTGTCATGCATATCTAATATGAGCACAGATCCTAGAAAACTATGAGGAACAGTTTGGGTTCTAATGAAGTGAGAACTTAAAACAGGCTCCTGGGTGCAATGCAGAATATGCATAATATCTTGCAGACATGCGCCCCAAAGTTCAATTTCATCGGGTGTATGATAGACAGTACCCATTTCTGCAAAAATATACATTCAAGGTTAGAGTAGAATTTAAAATCGAGAATTTTCTATTCTCAATTTTATTTTCAGTTTAACCAAAAGAATGTGGTTTTAGAAAAATAAGTTTTCCCTACAGTCAAACCAGGGCTCTGATACCAATTCTGTGGGCAACCAATTTCCAATACTTTTGTATTGAAAACTAATCACCCTGAAGTTGTAAAACCTCAGAATTGATACAATAATAACTTTATTACATTAGAGTTTTTACAATACCAAAACTAAGTAATTTATAGTTTTATTTCTCCTATTTTACATCTTGTTTGAGTGTACAGGAAAACTTAATATTCTTGACCGAAGAGATCCATTTCTTCTTGAGAAAATTCAATATCTGCAACGTAAGAAGGATCTCAAATAATGGGTAAGTATAAAAATTATACCAGCAGGTTTCTTGAGAAAATAGTATTATTATATGTAGACAATATTCAAGGAATAGTTAAGGCTTTATGGTGATTATGCAAATTTTGAATTTTAAAAGTCTTATTTATTTCTAAAACAATTTTTCATAGTAATACAAAATTCTATCAACTTTCTCCATCCTTATTCATTTACAATTCAGACAATATTTTCCATAGAATAAATTCATGGATTTTGATAAATAAGAGAGACATCACCCATTTGACACAACTTCATATACCCGAAGTAAGGTCCATCGATGAATTGGTTATTAGCTCTGCAGAACCTACCCAGCTTTACCCATATAGTGACCTACTATATGGATGGGAGAAAATTTGTGTCATTCTTATTTATTAAGCCCAAGTTTTTATAGAAGCAAACGATTTACGAATGACCTTGTCATTCGCTGCCCTTGAGTGTTTCCACCAGCCACACAGGCTGTGACCCTGGCCCAAGACGGCAAAGATAACGATATTTCCGAATTTGCTTCTATATTTTATAGAGCAATGAATCCAGACTTTAACTCAATCAAACACCCAGTCTGGTGCTCTTGAGTGTTGCACCTTTTTCTCGGGGTGCCTTGCCCAAGCCGGCAAAGTAATCTTTCCAAATTACTCTATATAAATACAATCAATCTTCCAAACTACAGCTCTCCCACAACAAATAAGTTATCTAATCTAACTTATTTGTACAGATCAATTCTTCATTCTTTACATGAAATGATCAAATTTTAATATTTTTGCCTATTCTAGGGTTTTATCAGAGGTTGAGTATTTTTATGTTGCTTTTTAGGGTAATTGGGGCTTGGATAAAAAAAATTATACTAGGTGTGTATAAATAAGTAACTAAAAAGTATATGCAATAAATACAAGTAAGAAAATTTAGGTATATCAAAATGCGTCAAGGATAAGAAAACCTGCCTTCTTCGGTTGTCGGTTCAAATTCAAAAGACTCTTCCAAGAAATCCGACTCAGAAGTTTCAGGAAGTCCTAGGTCGTTTTCTATAAAAACAAAAACATAACAAAGATTCAAAAAAATATAAATTTAAATAAAATATGCATATGATTTTTTAAAATGATAGAAAAATGATGAATTTTATGATTTTATGTTTTAAAATCAGAGTTCCGGAAATTCCTCCGGATAGCAAGAAAATTTAATATTTAAATTTTGTGTTTATTTTTTAAAAAAATGGATCAATTGAGCTCTAGAGATCGGGGTCGACAACATTTCCCATGTTAGAGTTCCGAGATAGAGCCAATTGAGGGTAAAAAAAAGAAGGGATTTTTTAAAAGTTATTCATTTTACCACTTTAAATAACTCATAGGAAAAAGGTTTTGGAAATTTTATTAATTATTTTATTATATGTCGGGATCCCCCTGGCGGAGGTGAGGTCCCACCTGTGCTTTACGTGTGCTAGTCCCTGGATCAGTAGCTAGCACACACATACAACAGAATTTGGATCACAACCATGTCAATTAATTTACATAAATTTACATCAGAGTGCGCCTTATGGCGTGGTTACATAAGGGTGGCTCGAAGGCCTTACAAAAGCGGAAGTCTTGATTTTATAACTGAAACTGCAAAAGTGGAAAACTAAAACAATCCCCACAGGCAAAGCTGGAGGAACGCAATCCTAGGCGTCGGTAAACTCCTCGTCCTGGACTCCGTCGGCGAAGGCGTGGGCTTCGGGGTCTCCATCTTCAGGGTCGCAGGGGTACTCCACACACTGCGTTGAATCGAATCTTGCTCAAGCAAAAAGCGCGAGGGTGAGTATTGGTAAAAATACTCGCAAGTCAATTGACATATGCATATGTATGGTCTAAACAAAGGATAGGTAGGGCTCAGTTGCGAAAAGCAAGTTTTGAAATAGTTTTCCTAATGTTTTTAAAGCAATTTAGGGAATAAGTGAAGTGATCAAATTAATTGACAAAACATTTAAATCATCCGGCCCCAGCCGGCTCATGCCCCAAAGGCTGTCTCACGATACAAATCGTGGTTTTCACCAAAAACATTTTCCTTACGGCTAATCCACCGAAGGACCAATAACTCTCGACGGCTAACCACCATATGCATAATACCACACGTCGGCTAAACCACCGAAGTCATCTCATCACAGCTAACCACCGTAGGCTCCCAAACAAAACACGGCACCTGCCGGTTTTCTTCTTTAAAACTCTAAGAAAGAGAGGGAAGAAAACTACCATTGTGATCAACCCACCGTCGTCCGCCCTTGACCGTGGGCACGGCTTTCTAGAAAGTTTTACGCTCTGCAAGGGTCGCACGCTTTACCCATGAGAGGTGGTTTTTCCTAGGAATCACCCAAAGGAAAATAATCACCACAAGGCCTTTGACAATCTCGCTCCTAGTTTGGCATCCCCTCTAAGGTTTCCACCGCAGCCCTGGTATCTCCAGTTGGCTGAAGCCCCCTCTTGAGCCTGGTAGGTTAGCGGATGCTTCGCGCCTACTCCACCACACGGGATGTCCAAACTGGGAGTTCAAAAGCTACTCAGCCAGGTCCCGCCCATACAGGCACTCATGGCCGCACTATTGTACTTAGTTTTGACAACCACAAGGTATCGGTCCTTAGGGACTGGGGTGGTTCCCACACTGGACCCGATTCTCGTGCTCACTGCACCAGCCAAGCAATCCGTCCACCCCAATCAAGTTTTACAAACATTTTCAGAAACCCCTAGGTGACATACCCGCCACCTGGCACTAACAATTTTCCCACAGTAGCACCCTGCTACTGCTAATCAAACAAGCACTTTACAAACAGGGAGATAATTTGAATTAAAATAGATATTAAATTAGGGTAATTTGTTCATCATGTGGTAATTACCTAATGTGGCTAGTAGCATGACTAAGCAAGGTTAATTAGGCTAACCAAGGGGTGACCAGTAATTATGGGTTAATTAACCTAGGGTCATCAAAATCAGGATTAATGACATAATTAAAGTGTGCTAGGTTCTTAGCTAAATTTCCTACCAATATGATAGTGATTGATCAACATAGCCATGCATATTTTAATAAACTTCTAACAAAGCATTTGTAAAACTAGGTTTCAATATGATCAAAGATAATTAGGGGGAAAATGTCAACAATGACTTGCCTTGATCAGCACCACTTTGGTGATTGGTGATCCTCTGCGGAATTGATCCCAAAGCTATCATTGCTAGACCTAACAAATGAATTAACAAGAATAAACACAAATGCAAAAATAAAATATGAAATGATATGTATGCTCATGTTTGTGCAAAATTAATTTAGAAAGATAAAACTTGTCTCTCTAGTGAAAATAAGATTTATTGAAATTTCATCGAGACCTAATTTATCTAAGTAATCATTTAGAGATATTTTATTAATATATTAATTAGAAGAAAATGGAATATGTGCAATTGCATATGAAAATTTATATACAAACAGATTTCCATCTTCTAAACATTTTTAAAATTTGTCTCACAATTTTTGGAACTATAGTTCTAGAGATACAAAATTGGACTCTATTTGTTTGAAAGAAACTTAAATAATTACTAGCATGCATATGATGCAACTTTACAAGTGTCTCTAAAATAATTATTAAAGATATGAAAAATTTTCTGTTAATTTACTTAACATTTTTCCTAATAGTGGTTTAAATATTGGTTCTCTTGTTGTTCCCTTTGATCTCTGTGACTGCAGGTGTGCGGTGGCGGCCGGATGCCTTCAGGGCCATGCGCTGAGGCCATGCACTGAGGCCATGAGTTGAGGCCATGTGCTGAGGTGGCCCGGTGGGACCCGTGGCGCACTAGGCGAGGCTAGGCGAGGCTAGGTGAGGCTAGGTGAGGCGAGAAGGACTGGAGTCACGCGACAGCTGTGGATGCTCAGGATCCGGTCGTTCGGGTTAGCCGGTATCAAAACCCGGTCAGGTTCTCAGGTTAGCCGGTATCAAAACCCTGGTCAGGTTCTGGGTTAGCCCGAGAAAACCCTGGTTAAGGTTGTAGGGTTAGCCTATGTGTGAAAAACCCAGGTTGGGTTAAGGGTGAACCCATGTGAAGAAAACCCTGGTTAAATGGATGGTTGAGTGGGTTAATCTCAGCCCTCCATGTGTGGATGAGTGGTTGAGGCAATATATCGCGATATGGGTCAATATGTCGCGATATATCCTCACCGGTTTGCCTATATAAAGAGAGGTGGAGGGGATGTCTCCACCAATCTGAATAGGCTGTGTAAACACTTCAAAAATCTGAATACAAATCCTATTCCTCAATCCCTCATGTCTCTCTAGTGTTCTTTACTTGTTCATGATGAGTTTTGGTTTTGGTTTTTGATCTTTTATTTAGTTTCTTGATGTGTTCTTGGTTTACTTGATCTCTTCCTGGTTTGGAACCACACTTGTGATGTCTTGAGGATGTATAGATGGTTCTTAAACTAGTTCATGCATCCTAGGAAAGATTTGAAGTGGTTTTGGCCTTTAGTTGTTGCTGTCCAGAAACTTTCAGCCTGACCTATGTGAAGTGTTTTATTTTTCTAGAAATTTAGAAAAATCTTTTTTGAGTGATTTTTCTTGGAACTGTTTCCTGACTCCATTGGCTATCCACCATAAAAATTTCAAGGCAAGGAGATCTCTAGTTTGGGCGCGGTGATCTGTTCTTTGAGCCCCAAACTTTCTGGACGTGGCTGCAGACAGACTATGATTGTTTGATTTTTCGTGATTTTGTCACAAGGAGTTTGAAGTTACGATTTTGCATGGATGAACTAGGTTCATGAACCAGCCATGAGAAAAATCCTGATGAAGTTTGGAGCCTGAAATATTGGCTTCTTGGTTCATTGAACTTGATCTATTGCTGCTGGAAACTTCTGGATTACTTTAGCTAAAGTAACTTTTGACCTTTGTCTTGTTTCTCCATGGCTTAAGTGGGATTTCGTGTGGATTAGTTTCAGAGCACCTTGCACCATCTGAGTGATAGAAAACTCCCCATATTTTGGCCATGGTTCATCCATGAATACCCGGGGTACACTTGGTGCAAGAGAGTTCTAATTGCTGCTGTCAATTTGAAGCTATTGCGGTGCTCGTGTAGTCACTCGTGTGTAGTTTTTGCTGCTGCACCCTAAGTTCATCCTTGCCTTGTGGCTTGTGGTGAGTTAGGTGTGTTGTTTTGTGAAGAGAGGAGTGTTGGGTGCAAAGCAATAGGGCTGAAATCAATTTAGCGCCTATTCACCACCCCTCTAGTCGCCGAGACCGATTCTTCAACTGGTATCAGAGCTGTAGGTTGCGCTCTAGGTTTGATCTTCACAGGTCTTTGGAGCCTTTCCTTTGGTTCTTGGCAACATGGCGAGTGATAAGTACTCGACCAAGCCCCCTGTTTTTGATGGCAAAGATTTTGGGTTTTGGAAGGCCCGGATGGAGTCGTACGTGATGGCACAGGGATATAACATAAGGCTCAAGGTCAAAAATCCCTATGAAGTGCTCGATGACGACAAGATTACAGTGGAAATCTTGCTGATGTTGAGTTGAATGCAAAGGCTAGGAACTATTTGGTTCAGGGGTTTGAGTCGGATGAGTATGAGCGAGTTGCTCATATCAAGTCTCACAAGACACGATCTGGACTACCCTCCTTGCTTATCATGAGGGGACAACAAGGTTAAGACAAGGCGGCAGATCAAGACAAGAGGTTGTACAACAAGTTTGAAATGAGGCCCGGGAATCACTGGATGCTTGTTTCATCGATTCACCAAGGTGCTCAGCGATCTTCGCCGATTGAGACCACGCTCATCGACGCGGAGAATGCTCGCACTTTCTCTCTGCTTTTGGATCTTAAGGTCCGGGGATCAAGGTCACGACTATCCGAGAGGCGGTGATCTTGACAAGTCGACTCTTGATGGTCTCAGACTCAAATCTGAAAACACATGAGTTAGAACATCTGTCCAAGGAATCGGTTCTTCTTCCACAGCCTTTGATTGCCGATCCTCTTCGAGACGCTTCTCCGCTTCTTCCGTGTTGGATTCGAGTTTCTCTCTTCTCTGCTTTGGTTGAGTTGCTCGATGAGGAGTTGATTGCTTTGTTCCGAGGAGCTGCTGGCTTGCTCGCCTGGAAGTTTAGCAACTCCTGAGGAGGGTTCGAGAGAGAAAGAGGGTGGTCCTGTGAGATGCTTTGAGTGTGGTGAGCTGAACCACATCAAGCTCTCATCGCCCCAAGCTTGGGAGAGGCAAGAACGACTACACCAAGCGTAACGCCTACGCTGTCAACGCCTACATCAATAAGAACCGCAACAAGAAGATCAAGGGTGGCAATGACAAGAAGGGCGTCAAGTTCTTTAACGGGAAGAAGGTTCTCTCCAAGGTGCTCGCAGCCTTGGATGGGATGAACCTCGACGACTTCGGCGAGACATGGAGCGATGAAGGGGAGGATGATCCGCAAGTCGACAAGAGCAAGAGCGACGACGACGACGACTACACCGGCATGGTCTTCATGGCGGCGGATGAGAACGACGTCTCCGACTCCGAGCTCTACTACTCAGACTCTGACGACGAGGTACCCTACGACCAGCTCCTAGATGCTCTTACTAAATTGGAGAAAGCCTATGGCATATCTAGGAAGCGTTGTAGTAGTTTAGAGTCTGAGGTCGCGAGTCTCTCTAGCAAGTTGCAATCCAAGTCTTATTCTTGTCCTGCTGTTGTTGATTCTGATGGTTGGAAAGAATGTGATAAGCTTGTGGATGAATTGAATGCCTTAAGGACTCTGCATGATAGTGTATTTTCTGAGTTTGAGTTACTTAAGGCTAAGCATGCTAGTGTACTGTCCCAGCTAGAAGAGTCTAGGAATGCTTTGATTGAAGCTATTTCTGCACCTAGTTCTCTTACTGCTCCTGTTTGTCCTGATCCTTCTGTGCACCTCACTTCGACACACTTAAGGACCCAACGGCCAGTTGAGGGTTGTAGAGATCCTGTTACACCTAAGGATACTGTCAGTTCAGATGAGGACTGTAGCTTTCACTCTTGCAATGATTGTTCTCTCATGACACTAAAAAACTTGAACCTGCAAGCTCAAGTAGAGGAACTTAATGATACATTGGTCGCTCTTACTTCTTGTGCTAGATGTGGTGAGATAGATGATGATTTGGTTAGAATCTATGAGGACATGAGTAAGAGGTTTGAGGGTAGGTTAGCTATGGCTCGTAATGTTGAGTGCCTTTCCGTCGGTCTCTTAGGAGAGAGGTTGAGTTGCTCGGGAGCAAGGCTCAGTAAGTGAAGGGTAAGGACCGGTAGTGGACACACAGAGTTCTTCTTCTGCACCTTCCTCACCTGCTTCTTGCACATTCTGTCCTCAGCTTCATCAGGAGTGTGAGTACCTGATGAGCACTCTTGAGAAGTTTGTAGGTGGTAAGAAGAAGGTTAACCTGATCCTTGACCAGAGTAAGATCTCCCAAGGTAGAGGTCTAGGTTTTGACTGGCTTGATCATATCAAGCGTCACCCTCCTCGAGTTGTCACAGCTAGTAAGAATGGCAGGATGATAGAGGTGTCTCCTGGAGTCCCTAAGAAGACTGTGTTCAAGAGTGCTGGGGTCTTACAAGACAAGCCTACTCAGAAGGATGTGTCCTCTGCTGCTGTTTCTTCTAGCAAGGGCAAGGGTGTCCTTGTTGAGAAGAAGTCTCCTAAAATAGGTACAACTCCTAAGAAGCCCAAGGTAGTCCCAGCTCCTATTCCTAGGAAGACTGAAGTCGCTTCTGCCCCTATGAAGGTCAAGTACTCTTGCACTCACTGTGGCAGGGTAGGCCACATTGCTGAGTTCTGCTACAACCTAGTTGGTTTCCCTAGGCAGGCACCTAGTCAGTTTGTCCCTCAGGTTTCCTGTCGACCAGGTCTTGGATCACAGCGAGTTCCAGCTGTTGTCCCACCTAGGTTTGACCGTCCTCAGTTTCAACGCCGTCCTCAGAATGTGCCCTTTCCTGCTGCTCAGGGTAGACGCTCGCGGCGTGCTCCTTCACCTAGTAGAGGTGGTAGGCAGGTTGAGAGGTCTTGTGGTGAGATTGCTGAGTTTGTGAGAGTTTCTCGTGCTAGTGGTGTTGCTCAGTATTGGGTGCCTAGGTCTGCTCTTGTTTTCCCCAATACTGATGCACACTCTTCTCGTCGAGTTTGACAGGTGCGTAGGCGGGGCAAGAAGGAGGTGTGGATAGTGGACTCTGGGTGCTGCAGGCACATGACCGGGGAGTCTAGGTGGTTCTCCTCTCTTTCCCGGGTTCCCAATGGTGAGACCATCACCTTTGGGGATGCTTCTTCAGACGCGCGCTAGCTTCGTGTTCGATTCGAGTTAGTCCTAGGTTTGTCCTTCGACGTTGTTTTAGTCGACAAGCTGAAATACAATTTGCTTTCGTGTCTCGGCTTGTTGATGAGGGTTTTGAGGTTTCTTTCAAGTCCGGCTCTTGCAAGATTCTCGCCCTCCGTGAGTTTGTTTGTGGGATTTCTCGATTAGGCAGGGTTTTTCAGGCTGATTTTGATTCTTCCTCTGTTGGTTCTTCTCACTGTCTGATTGCTTTTGATTCTCAGGATCTTTCGTTTTGGCATAGGAGATTGGGTCACATTGGTTTTAATCACTTGACTCGAGTTAGCAGCCATGACCTTGTTCGCGGTTTGCCCAAACTCAAATTGGTCAAGGATATAGTCCGTGCTCCTTGTTGCCATGGCAAGATGGTTGCCACCTCTCACCCACCACTCACCCTTGTGATGAATAATGCACCGTGACGATTCTTGCGATATGGATATCGCTGGTCCCGCCGTGTGCGATCTGTGGGTGGGAAGTGGTATGTGCTAGTGATCGTGGATGACTACTCTAGGTATTCATGGGTTTTCTTCATGGTTACCAAGGACGAGTCGTTCAGCCACTTTCAAAGTTTGTACCGCAAGCTTTCAAAGGGAGTTTCAGTGCGCCAGGCCATTCAGATGCGATAATGGCACTCAATTCAAGAACTCGAGTTTGCAAGTTTCGTGAGAGGTCGTGTTGAGCATAAGTTTTCTTCTCCTCACGCCGCCAACAAAATGGCGCTAGGAGAGGAAAAATAGGACCTTGGTAGAAATGGCTCGCACCATGTTGGATGAGTACTCCACCCCTAGGTACTTCTGGCCGAGGTCAGAGTCTGCCGCTTGTCATGTGTCCAATAGGGTGTTTCTTAGATCCAAGTTGCACAAAACCTCTTTTGAGTTGCGCTATGGTAGGAAGCCTAGTGTCTCCCATCTCAGGGTGTTTGGGTGCAAGTGCTTCATCTTGAAGTCTGGTCACTTAGACAAGTTTGAGTCTCGCTCTGCCGATGGGATCTTCTTAGGGTACTCCACTTCAGCCAGAAACTACCGGGTTTGGAGCCTAAAGGGAAAGCGAGTGCTTGAGACGTGTGAGGTTACCTTTGATGAGGCTAGTCCAGGTGCCAGACCAGATATCTCTTCTTCTGACCTTTCTTCTGAAACAATCTTTATAGAAGAGCCTACTCCTGTAGATGATTCTGGTTCTGAGCATGAGTCTGTAGTGATATCGCCTCCAGATCCTCCAGTTGTTTCTGAGCCTCTAGACTCTTCTCACCAATACTGCTTCCTCCGAGTCCGTGTCTTGTTTCGATCCTAGTCCACTCGTGGTCTTGCTTCTTCTTCCGAGCAGAGGTCACTTCTTTGGGTCCGCCTGTGTTTGTTCATAGAGATCACCCTCCTCAAGAGATCATAGGAAACCTAGATGAGAGAGTCACTAGGTCGATGTCCGGTGTTTCTCTGCTCTGCTTTCTCTGCTTGCTTTGTTACTTCCTTTGAGCCCTCAAATGTCACTCAAGCTCTTTCCAAAGGAGCCTTGGGTGAATGCAATGCATGAGGAGCTAGAAAATTTTGAGAGAAACAAAGTTTGGAAGCTTGTTGAATATCCCATTGGTCAGAATATGATTGGCCCAAAATGGGTATTCAAAAACAAGTGCAATGAGGATGGAGTTGTTGTGAGGAACAAGGCCAGATTAGTGGCCCAAGGCTTCACTCAAGTCGAGGGTATTGATTGTGATGAGACTTTTGCTCCTGTTGCTCGACTTGAGGCTATTCGAATCTTGCTTGCTTTTGCTGCTTCTAAGGGTTTCAAGCTTTTTCAAATGGATGTAAAGAGTGTTTTTCTCAATGGTGTTATTGAGGAGGATGTCTATGTTAGATAGCCCCCTGGTTTTGAAAACCCCAAGTTCCCAAACCATGTCTTCAAGCTTTCCAAGGCTTTGTATGGTCTTAAGCAGGCTCCTAGGGCTTGGTATGAGCGGCTTAAGTCATACTTGCTTGAGAATGGTTTTTAGATGGGGCATGTAGATAAGACTCTCTTCATCCGGCGAAGCGGTGAAGACTTCCTCTTGGTTCAGATATATATCGATGACATAATCTTTGGTGGCTCCTCTGACTTGCTTGTCTCACAGTTTTCTGAGTTGATGAGTCCTGAGTTTGAGATGAGCATGATGGGTGAGCTTAACTTCTTTCTTGGCTTCCAAATCAAGCAATCTTCTGATGGGATCTTCCTTCACCAATCCAAGTTCACTCGTGATCTTCTGAAAAGATTTACAATGTCTGATGGGAAGCCAGTCTCTACTCCTATGGCGACCACCATTGCTCTTGACCCTGACCTTGGTGGTGATCCTGTCGACCAGAAGGAGTACCGTAGCATAATAGGTTCTCTCCTCTACCTCACTGCTTCTAGGCCGATATACACTTTGTCAGGTGTCTCGTGCTCGTTTGCCAGCCACCCTCGCGTCTCTCACCTTCAGCGGTGAAGCGATCTTCGCTATCTCGAGCCACCTTGGACCTAGGAATTTGGTATTCTTCAGCCTCTTGTCTGTCCCTTAGAGCCTTTTCAGATGCTGATTTTGCAGGTTGTAGGATAGATAGGAAGAGCACTTCTGGCACTTGCCAATTTCTTGGCACTTCTCTCGTTTCTTGGTCTTCTAGGAAACAATGAGTGTTGCATGATCAATCACCGAGGCCGAGTATGTTGTCATGCTAGTTGTTGCAGCCAAGTGATTTGGATTTGCTCAACTCTGCGTGACTTTGGGATTTCCCTCAGGAGTGTGCCACTGTTATGTGACAACACTTCTGCAATTAATATTGCCAAAAATCCCGTGCAGCACTCTAGGACCAAACACATAGATATTAGGTATCACTTCCTTAGAGACCATGTGGAGAAGGGTGATATCGAGCTCTGCTTTGTGGATGGTGATCACCAGCTGGCAGATATCTTCACCAAGCCCTTAGATGGCTCTAGGTTTGCCACTCTGAGAGGAGAGCTTGGCCTTGTGAGTTTGAGTAGCTTGGGTTGAGGGGGAGCTTTGTGCTTGTTCGCTTGTAGTATATGTATATACCTTGCTGTTTTCTGTTTTTGTTTTGCTTGTGTTTATCTTTCTTTGTTTGGGTTGATGCCTGCTTCCTTCAGTTAGTTTTGGTTCATGCTTAACTTGATAATTGCCAACTTGAACCAAAATAAGCTTAAAATTTGACTCACTTGTTGAGGGGGAGCTTGGTATCATTTTCTGCCTATGAGCTTTGTTTATTATGCTTGTGAAGCTCTGCTTGCTATGCTCATAGTGCTCTAGTGATGAACTTGCTACTATTGTCATATATGTGCTCATGTTTAATCATGCCATGTGCTTCAAATTAAAATTTTGAATGAAAACTTGGTATCACTTGTAGTTTTCACTAGCAAGTCTCTCTACTAGATGTGTGCTAGGCTTGGCATGATGTTGGACACTCTAGCATCCTAGTGCAATCTTAAATTGAGCTATTTATTTATATTTGGATCCTCATGTTTGTAAAGTTGAAAAATTAATTAAAATTTTAAAAAAAATGCAGAAACATGATTAAAAAAAATGTTTAGTTTGTGAACAAACATGAGGAGGGGAGTTAGAGGAGGCCTTCGTGCGTGGTTACCCTACGGGTTTGCCTTGCTAAACCTTCCCAAAATCTGACGTTCACTAATGATTAAACTTGTGTAATGTTTAAAATTGGGATAAACATGAGGAGAAGGGTAAGAGGAGGCCTTTGTGCGTGGTTACCCTACGGATTGGCTTTACTTGATCCTTTCAAAATCTGAGTTCCTTAGAAAAACACAAAAAGATTTTTGAGAATTCAAGTATACATATGTAGCTCTCTAAGCATTGAACTAGGTTTCTAGTCTTGTTCATTTGGTTCCTTGCCTAGTGTTACCTCTAGTCTTGTGATCTTACTATGTGATGCTCTTGTTGATAGCCTGCTCTTGTTTTGTGCTTCATTTTCCTAGCTATGGCATGATCCCTTTGAGCATTAAATGTGTACGAGGTAGCATGTTTATCTCTAAAGGTACTTGAGTTTACTTGCTTGGTTCTAAACTTGCATAATTCTCAAAGCTTGTTTATATTGCATCTTTTGGTACCTTGTCGAGAGAGAAGGGGAGTGAAACCATTGCCTTGCTGCCTATATTGCCAAAAGGGAGAGAGAGTTCGGCAATTTTGAGAAAGTTTGGAAATTGGTTTGTCTCAAACTTTGTGGCTCTTTAGTTTGGCAACATACTCATCAAGGGGGAGATTGTGAGACCATGTGGAGCTACCTCCCATGTTTGGTGATGAGTATATGTGCTAGTTGGTCAAAGTTTTGAGACATGATTGGTAACTCATTTTAAAAATCAACATGGCTTTGCTTGTGTCCCTTAGTGTGCTGGGACTTGTGGTGATATGATTGGAATGTTGGACTTACCCCAGGTCGAGGTAGTGACCCTCGGCTTGGTTCTCTTGTTGTTCCCTTTGATCTCTCTGACTGCAGGTGTGCGGTGGCGGCCGGATGCCTTCAGGGCCATGCGCTGAGGCCATGCACTGAGGCCATGTGCTGAGGTGGCCCGGTGGGACCCGTGGCGCACTAGGCGAGGCTAGGCGAGGCTAGGTGAGGCTAGGTGAGGCGAGAAGGACTAGAGTCACGCGACAGCTGTGGATGCTCAGGGATCCGGGTCAGGTTCTGGGTTAGCCGGTATCAAAACCCCGGTCAGGTTCTGGGTTAGCCGGTATCAAAACCCCGGTCAGGTTCTGGGTTAGCCCGAGAAAACCCCGGTTAAGGTTGTAGGGTTAGCCTATGTATGAAAAACCCAGGTTGGGTTAAGAGTGAACCCATGTGAAGAAAACCCTGGTTAAATGGATGGTTGAGTGGGTCAATCTCAGCCCTCCATGTGTGGATGAGTGGTTGAGGCAATATATCGCGATATGGGTCAATATGTCGCGATATATCCTCACCGGTTTGCCTATATAAAGAGAGGTGGAGGGGATGTCTCCACCAATCTGAATAGGCTGTGTAAACACTTCAAAAACTTGAATACAAATCCTATTCCTCAATCCCTCATGTCTCTCTAGTGTTTTTTACTTGTTCATGATGAGTTTTGGTTTTGGTTTTTAATCTTTTATTTAGTTTCTTGATGTGTTCTTGGTTTACTTGATCTCTTCCTGATTTGGAACCACACTTGTGATGTCTTGAGGATGTATAGATGGTTCTTAAACTAGTTCATGCATCCTAGGAAAGATTTGAAGTGGTTTTGGCCTTTAGTTGTTGCTGTCCAGAAACTTTCAGCCTGACCTACCTTAAGTGTTTTATTTTTCTAGAAATTTAGAAAAATCTTTTTTGAGTGCTTTTTGTTGGAACTGTTTCCTGACTCCATTGCCTATCCACCATAAAAATTTCAAGGCAAGGAGATCTCTAGTTTGGGCGCGGTGATCTGTTCTTTGAGCCCCAAACTTTCTGGACGTGGCTGCAGACAGACTATGATTGTTTGATTTTTCCTGACTTTTCCACAAAGAGTTTGAAGCTAAGATTTGGCATGGATGAACTAGGTTCATGAACCAGCCATGAGAAAAATCCTCATGAAGTTTGGAGCCTGAAATATTGGCTTCTTGGTTCATTAAACTTGGTCTATTGCCGCTGAAAACTTCTGGATTACTTTAGCTAAAGTAACTTTTGACCTTTGTCTTGTTTCTCCATGGCTTAAGTGGGATTTCATGTGGATTAGTTTCAGAGCACCTTGCACCATCTGAGTGATAGGAAACTCCCCATATTTTGGCCATGGTTCATCCATGAATACCCGGGGTACACTTGGTGCAAGAGAGTTCTAATTGCTGCTGTCAATTTGAAGCTATTATGTGCTCGTGTAGTCACTGTGTGTAGTTTTTGCTGCTGCACCCTAAGTTCATCCTTGCCTTGTGGCTTGTGGTGAGTTAGGTGTGTTGTGTTGTGAAGAGAGGAGCGTTGGGTGCAAAGCAATAGGGCTGAAATCAATTTAACGCCTATTCACCCCCCCTCTAGTCGCCGAGACCGATTCTTCACATATATACATATATAGCAGGCCTATATTGCAATTTAGAAGTTTCTTTAAAATAAATGCTAAGATGTTGAAAAACTTTTCCTAATACAGGTATACATATCTATTTATCTTTATCATCATATCTTATTAACAGAAAATTAATTGTGGTTATTTGTATTTTATAGGCTTCTAGTGGAAGAAAGCTTAGTTATCATATCTGGGCTGGTTAATAATTGAATAAAATTCACTAATAAATAGAATTAAAGATTCTAAACATTTTGTATTTTGGAAGTTTCTCTAGAACAGGTCTAGATATGTGTGAACCGGCCGGTTAGAGAATAAACCGAGGGTTTTTTCGGTTTTCCTGGACCGACCGTCTTCAACCTCCGTTCCCCTGTTCGGGTGCTCCGGCGAGGCTCGGTTTTGGCCAAAATTCGGGCAGCTCGAAGCATTACAGCTTCTAATTTTTGGTGGGGAGGTTCATAGGGCCATGAGGAATCCATTTTGTGTCTTATCTCCGGCCGAGGTGGTCCGGCTCGCCGGCAACGAGCTAGGGTTCTTCGCGGCGGCGGCGGCGGCGGGTTGAGCTCGTTCTAGGGCGTCTCCGGCCATTCCAGTGGGTGGGGGAGCTTCTAGGGACGATCTAGGAGTTGTATGTGGCATCGGTGAGACGAGGGTGGCACGGGTGCGAGCTAGCACCGTGCGCCGTGTTGCTCTAGCGGCGGTGGCCATGGCGGCGGCGGCTCCGGCCAAATCCGAGGTCGAGGTGGCTCGGGGTAGTTACTACGACGCTCGAGGGTGCTAAAGCATGCCTCAATTTGGATTAGAACACAACGGATAGGCGTGATCGCTTGGGTGGCCGTGGCGTCAAGAAGAAAGGGGGAAAACGGCGGCGAGGCTTACCGGCGAGGTTCCCGACGACGCGGTGGGCTCGAGGTCATTCCTGGAGTTCCACTGATGCGCCGGCGTCGAGTTCCCACAAGGGTCTTCGGCGATTCCGGTGCTCCTCGTGTCTCCTTGCTTCGGGCGGCGACGACGAGGAAGAAGACGACTCCAGCGGCGTAGCGCGGCGTCCTCCGACGTCGGCGGCGGTGGCGAGCAGAAAAAATGGAGCAGAGGGGACGATAGAAAGGGGGTGGCGGAGGGACAGGGCCGGGGAAGAGCTCCCCTTGCTAGATGAGGGAGGCGACAGTGAGGGAGTGAGGAAGGAGAGACCGAGGGGGAGAAAATGAGGGGGGGAGCTGCGTGAGGGTGAAGCAATGGGGGGCTGCGTGGCAGAGGAGGCTGCGTGGGAGTGAGGGGGGCAAGCTGGTGGTGCCACGGGTCCGTGGGGGGGGTGAGCAACGGGGGAGAGAGAGAGAGAGGAAGGAGTGTGAGAGAGAGATAGAGAGAGGAGAGGGAAGTGAGAGAGAGAGGCAGTGAGAAGGGAGAGGTGCATGTGAGAACGTGTGAGAGGAGGGGGTGTCAGTGAGAGAGAGGGAAGAGAGAGGAAGAAGAGAGTGACAAGGGGGAGGGACCCACTTGTCATAGAGAGAGAGAAAGGTTTTAGGGAGAGAGAGAAAGTAGGTAGGGGTTTAAATAGGAAAATTAATAGTTCATTTAATTAGTCACTTAGTTTGCAGTGTAAATTTTAATTTGGGTTTAGTTTTTTTTAAATTGTTGCTTTAAAAGTCTAATTTTGAAATCACAATTTTTACAAATTATCATAATGAGTTTTAAGTGAATAATTTGCAATTTAATCATTGTGAAAGCAAAAACTTTAAACTATAGCTTTTATTTGAAATGAGAAACTCAAAATTATTTCCTTCATGGGATTAAGATATTTTTAAAATTCATTTAGATTCTTTAATCTTGATAAATCATTTATTAAAGGTTTCGCTTTTGCAAGATTTAAGAATCTTGTTTAAAAACAAACATCCTTGCATTTAAATATGTTTTAAAAGCTAGGGTTAAACTCTTAACAAATCTCGTTTAAAACTTTTCTTTTACTAAGGAAACTAACTTATTTGTTTTGTAAGCTCAAAAATTATTGTAACATACTTATTTTCAAAAGTTTTAAATTTTAGTGAAATTTATTAGAATGCAATTGCATAATGCTCGATGATTTTTAGTTTTTGAAAATAGGGATGTTACATTATAAAATGTCAGATTTAATAATTTAAATAAATTCTTTGTATTATTTTGTATTTTTAAAAATTTTGGTAGAATTTTTGGAGCTATGTTGATATTTTAAACAAATTTTGAAACCTTCTCTGAATAAAGAAAAAGAAAAAGAAATAGGGATGAACAAAGTCTTTGGGTCAAAGTGGGCTTGGTCCCTTGTTTTCGGGCTCTGACAGCGGGCCCCATTGGCAGTGAGTGTAGGTGTGGGGGAAAGGGGAGCTCGTCGGGACGGCTTCGCCGGCGGCGAGCGGTGGCCGGAGTAAGGCGGCCAGTGGTCAGAAAAGATAGGGGGAGTCAAGGGCTACCTGTTGGTAGTCTTGGCTGGGGCCGGGAGGCACTGACGGTGGCCGGCGACGAGGTTAGGTGGCGGCGCAACTTCGGGCTCCGGCGGGGTATAGGTGTGAAGAAGTGGCGGAGGTGGTGGCTTGAGTCACAACGGGGCCGGAGGTGCCCTTATATAGGCGCGGGGTGGCTTGACGGCCACGAAATCGTAAGGATAGTGGCGGCGGCGCTGGCGGCGTGTCGGCGAGCGATTCGTCGAGCTCGGCTGGCGGATGAAGTCGCCAACATGGGGGATAATCTTCGCGGCATCGGGAGGAGTCCGGAGAGGTCGAAATCAGGGGCGGCGGCGAGCTCCAACGGCGATTGCATCGTTTTCCGGTAAAAACAGCAGCGGACGCGGCGGCGCCGGGCCGGGGGAAGATGGTCCTGTGGGCTGGAGTCGAGGGAGGCGACGTGGACGTGCCTGGTCCGTCGGATCAAGTCGGATGGTTGAGATTAAAACCTTGAAGCGGTATGGCTATCGGCCGTTAGATGCAGATGGATTGATCTCGGCCGTAGATGACCACTTAAGGCACCGGCGGTTAAGAATGGGCCGTTTCGGCCTTGGGCCTTAGGCCCAAGTGGACTCCGGGCCGAGGAAGGAAAACGCATTCCCAAAAGGGAAAGCGTATTTCCTAATTTCCAGAAAAGGGAAGAGATTTAGAAATTTATAGAAAATTATAGGGAAGTCAGAAAAATATAAAATAAATTTCTAAATTCTTAGAAAAATGAGTAGAATCTAAATATGAGATTTAAATTATCATTTCATAGGATTTTGTGCCTTAGAAAATTAAGATGAGCTTCTTTCTTTTAGGAGAAAAATTAATGAATGAATGAAAAAAATATTTAACCCTTTAGAATTGGTTTTAGAAAGGTTTTAAAGGAAATTGAATATTATAATTGAATATTTTGTGAAAAAATTTTATGCAAAAATGGGAAATTTTTGGTTATGTTACACCTAGCGGAGTCGTTGATTGTTTGGCTCCGCCCGCCTGTGTCGTCTGATCTTGTTTCGTCAAACGCCACATTGAAATTGGTGTTGAATGGGTTGCACGGCTCTACATTTAGCTTAGATTTGAAGTTGACGACTTCGCTAGTGTCATCGGAGATATTCTTGAGTGTTGGGTCTTGGGTATAAATGTTGATATGGTCTTGATCATCGAAGTTTACATATTGATCATTGATACAGCGGCTTGGAATAACCGTCGGTGTAGGGATTGACTGGAAAGCTCTCTGGTCTTTGGACTCTTGGTGAAGTGAACATCTGGGGAAAATCCTCCGAAGGTTGGGTGATTAACTGAGTGATCCGTGTCGAAATTCCTCTGAGCGGATAACCATCGCTTAGAGGGTGTTGATATAACCTTGAGCGGAATAACCATCACTTGAGACATGTCGAATTTATCCGAGGAGAATTTCTCCGATCAGCTTTTTCCCTTGCGTTCTGACTTGCTGCTCAATCTCCGTGTATATGCGTGCTGCCACTGCTGCGTGTTCCCTCCGCTTGGACTTGGTGCGTACTCCGGCTGCTGCCTTCCGTCCCTGCTCTCATTTTCTTCTCCATATGTACTTCTCTCCGCGCGAGGCTTTCCTTCGATTAGATCGATCTGTGCGCCGTCTCCGTATGAATCTGTCTGCCTTCCGTGTGTGCGTGTTTGCTCCTCCGCTTGGACCTCTTCCGGGGGGCGAGGCCGAGGCCGGCTTTTATAAGGGTTTTAGGGGTAGTTGGAAATTGAGACGGAGAGATAGGTATAGAGATTAGAGACAGCCAGATAGGAACGCGTGATTAGAGATAGAGATCATTAGAGATAATCATTAATTCCGTTTTAAATTAAAAACAAAATTAATCATTATCTTTTATTATTATATTTTAATGTTCCAGCATATACTTTTTATGACCCAGTACTGTACATGCTACAGTACTTTGCAAAAAATTAAAATAAAATAATAACAGTAAAATATCACTGTTATTGAGACGAGTTAAATGACTTTAAACATATTTATGGCTCAAAGTGGTTTGATAGGTAAGAATATTTATTAGTGCAACTTGGCTACTGTACATGCTACAGTAACCAAAAACTGTTAACAGTAAGCTACACTATGTGTATGCAAAGAAAAAAGTGTAAGGAAATTAATATCTTTTACTTGTTTTCACTAAAAAGAATTGTATCCCTAGTTATGTATGTTATAACCAATATATATAACTTAAGGATTTTGATGCCGTTTGCACGTATGAACATGGCTAACGCAATGATCGATGAGTGTATGTGTTGGAATTTTCCGCCATGCAACCCTAGTTGCGTGAGTAGGACTCGTAGCAACATAGGCATAAAACACTTTGTGCGTAGGGTTCAGATGTTTGAATTTTGTTGGTTCTTAAATTGCAGCATTTAAAAAAATTATTTTATTATCAGTCACTACCTCCTAGCATAGTTGCTTTTCTGTTAGTAACCCCTTTGTTCCTCTTATCTCTCAAGCAGTCAGATAGCCAGAGGAGCTCGAGGTCATGAACATGACCGTGGTGAGGCTGCCAACCAGGCGCAGCGTGGAGGCCGTGACCGAGGTTGTGGTCGTGGTCGCGGGCAAGCTACCGCTGCTCCACATCAAGAACCTGAGGAGAATGTTCAAGAGCAGCAAGAGCAACAACAGAACCCCCAGACACCGCAAGGAGCTATCGGTGTAGGAGATCTACCACCACCACCTGGTCAAGAGCCTACAGCTATGCAGCTAATGCAAATGCACCTGCAAGTGCTACAAGCTGTTCAACAACACTTCAACAACCCGCCAGCTGCCCCACACAATGCGGCACTGCAGTCCAAGTATGTTGACTTCATGAGGACCCGTCCGCCAACATTTGCAGGATCCGCAGAGCCGCTTGACGCAGAAGACTGGCTTAAAGAGGTCAAGCGTAAACTGTATTTGGCCAATTGTGACAACTATGAAAGTGTGTAGTACGTTGCACATCAGCTCAAGAGTAATGCTGCCAACTGGTGGGAGAATTACTGCGATGCTCATCAAGATGTCCAGTCCATCACTTGGGAAGAATTTTCTGAAGCATTTACCACTGCGCATATTCCCACTAGAATAATGGAGATGAAGAGGCGCGAGTTTCAAAATTTGCGCCAGGGCAATATGAGTGTATCGAAGTACCACAACTGATTCATTCAACTTGCTTGTTATGCCAAAGAAGATGTCGCGAATGACGTAGCCAAAATATGGAGGTTCATGGAAAGAATGAATCATGTTCTGAAGGTCAATCTGGTCTCTCATGGATGTCGTACTTTCCAAAAGTTAGTCAATATGACGCTGCTGCAAGAGGATGCTCAACATCAACTTAATGAAGACAATCGAAAGAGGAAGATGGCGTTTCAGAACCAGCAAGGTCCAAGCAACAATCGCCCTCGAGTAGGGCAATTCCAGCAAAAACAGTAGGGGAACAAGCCTTCAAACCTGATGTTCCTTGCACCTGTTCCACCCTAGCAGCAAGCGCCACGCAACAATTCAGTGGCACCATCAGCCAAGAACCCTGCAACTGCACCAGGAATACAGTGCTACAACTGTCAGCAAATGGGTCACCATGCTCATAGTTGCCCCAGAAGAAGAACAACCCGGCGCCAGCATAAACCAACACGGGAGGTACCGGATAGATGACTTGTTCGATCAGCTTAAAGGAGCGCGAGTTTTCTCTAAGATCGAATTGAGGTCGGGTTATCACCAAATCAAAATCAGGAAGGACAATATTCCGAAGACAACATTTACCACTCATTATGGTCTGTATGAGTACACCGTAATGTCTTTTGGCTTGACAAATGCACCAGCTTAGTTTATGACCATGATGAATAAAGTGTTTATAGAATTTTTAGACAGGTTTGTCGTGGTATTTATCGACGACATTCTCATCTATTCCAAAAATGAAGAAGAGCATGCTGAACATCTGAGGATTGTGTTGGAGATTCTAAAAAAGCACCAGTTGTATGCTAAGTTCAGCAAGTGTGAGTTCTTGTAACATCCTCATTTTCAAAACCAAAATCATAAGCATTGCATGGCGTGAAAATTTTAAAAATATAAAAATATTTGATAATGAGTATGTTTCTTCTTAAAATGCTTTGTAAAATAAAATTTTCTCAAAACCTAATTGCAAATGTAATATTTTTATTTAAAGGTTGCTAAAAGGCTTATTTGTGAAAAATAAAATGTTAAAAGATAATTTGCATTTTAATCTTCAAATGATTGTTTATATTTTGAAGACCTAGACAAATTAATTACTTAATTCTTTTTCTTTTTCTCTCTCACCGGTGGACCCCACCTTTCCTTTTTCCTTTCCTTTTCTTTCCTTCTTCCTCCCTAGTTTCCTCACGAGCAAACCCTGCTCCTTTCCTTCTCCCTCCTGCGCAGCTGCCAGAGCACCCCCTTCCTACCTGATTATGGCTCCCTAATCTCTATATAAACCTCTTCTCGCGAGCTAACTGTCTCTCTTTTCATTTTTCTTCTGCTGCAACCTAGGTAAGCCTCTATTCTCCAAACCCTCCGAGGACATCCTAGAGTTCTTCCTCACAGTTCTACTTTGCCTAGGAACTCACAGATCCGAGGTCCATAGCTCCGACAATCTAACGCTGAAGCTTGGCCACCCAATTCTTGGCCGCCTCTACTCTTCCTCGCCTCAGCTCTGCCTCGATACGAATTTCATCAAACCGTCCGAGGACGTCCTGGCTATCTTCATTGTGAATCCATCCCAATAAAGCGCTCGGAGAATCGTCGCCCAAGCGCAACGAATTCGATCGCCGAAAACTACCACAGCCCTAGTTCGTCCAGATTGTCTGTTTCCAGTGGTGAGACTCAGTTCCTCGCCTTCCTCTACCAACCCCACGTCTCACTCTTCCTCTCTATGTCCTGCTACTCCTTCTCCATGCCCCCGCTGAGCCGTCCCTTCGCCGGAGCGTCACCACAACAGCCGTCGCTGATCTTCTTGGATTCTTCGCCGCTGCTCGTTAATTCATCTTCCTCGTGGTCCCTAGAGCACCTCTAGAGCTACCTGTGATCGTTCCATGTGCCGGAGCCTCCGGATTTCAACTGGAGCTCACCGCCGGCATGAGCTCCCTCCTTCCCCTTTATTCTTTTTAATTCCAGAATATGCTTTGTATTGTTAATTGCATATAAATTCGTAGAAAATTCAAAAAAAAATGTGAAATAAATTTTATTAGGTCCATAAAATTCTAAATTATTTTTATGTACTATTTATTTACATATTTCTATTAATTTTAATTTTTAATAATTATCTTAGTGCTTAAAAATGTAGGAATTTTATGAAATAAAATATAGATCCAAAAATATCAAAAATTGTTTTCTAACGTTAGATATATTATAACATAATTTATGTAATGTTTTGGTGAATTCTTTGAAAATTTATTTATAATAATGTCTCTTTTATATCTTTAATATTAAGCCTATAAAAATCATAACTAATTATAGGAATTTCCAATAATTGTGAAATCAATTGCAGAAGTTTTATAAAATTATATTATACTGTTATGTACTGTTTGCATTCATCTCATATCATGTCATGCATGCATTATACTTTATTGCATATGGTTGTTATTGCCGTCTCTTTTAAACATTAGATTCGTCCGCTAAAGGAGACTGTGCTGGTGATCACTTGGACTACCAGGATCAAGGCAAGTCATTGTGTCATGTTGCTATTACCTAGTTTTCATAACTGTTTTATTAGACTTTGGAAAACCTAGATGCAAATTAAAAGTTAAAAACAATATTTAAGCTAAGTTGTAGATAAGGCCCTATATGAATGATATACACAGCCACCCTCGTCAACCCTAGCTAATTAATATTATTTAATCTTGCTGCCATCCTTGCTTAGTGATTTTTACATTACATGCTTAGCAATTGCAATCTAGAGACTTACTTTTGTGTTCAACCCTGACAAAAACTTGACTGCAAATTGAATGGCCGGTAGTGGGTGCTACCCCGGGCTTTTTAAATGGTTTCTCAATCGGGATGGATGGTTGCAAGGTGGTTTGCAACTGCTCGGTGGCAGTATGCTCGAGATTGGGTTAATAGTGGACCATACCCGTTTGACTTAAGGATCGATTCTTTGTGGTACCTAGACTAGTTCAACAGTGCGACCATCGAGTGCCTGTATGGGCAGGTCCTGGTTGAGTACCCTTCGAACTTTTAGTCTAGCATTCCTGCTGGAATAGAGAGTGGGCATCTGGATATATCCATAAGAACAGAACCTTCCTTTGTAAAACTCTCTTCTCCCTCTCTTGGTTTTGGGAATTGCCTTGCAATCGGTTACATGTGCGTAGTTGTCTTTATAGTGGGTGCCATGATGATTTGGTTAAGTCAGTAGGTGCTGTCTTTTCCCAAAAGAAGAATTATGAAGTTCAAACCTTAATTTCAAAATCGATTTCTCAAACTAGGTCTAAAAGTTTAAAACTTAGCTTTATGCAAAACTACCCCAAACCCTCCTTGAAACATGTATAACATCTAGGCATTGTCTTGCAAGTAATTAAGATTACTTACCTCGAGTTTATTCTCGGGCTGCTCATTCGAACAAGCAGGTTGTGATCAACAATGGTATCCCAGGAGGAGATGTACCAAGATGAAGATTTCACTGTTGGAGCTCAAAATAAAGATTCCTCGACGCCTAAGACGCTACTACAGTTCGCCTGTGGGATTGATTGTTGTATTTTGTCTCTTCCATTTAGGGTTATGGAAGATTGTTAAGACTTCCGCTGCATGTTAGACTTCCGCTGTGTAAGGCCTGCGTGCCTGAATTTTGTACTCTGATGTATCTTTATTTCGCACTCTGATGTAATATTTGTTCAAATCGTAATGGCAATGGTCCAAAGACCTAGAATCTATGCGTATTAGCTACTTGATCCAGGGACTAGTACAGGTAAAGCACAAAAGGGACTCGACTACGTTTTGCGGGTCCTGACAGAGTTGGTATCAGAGCCTAGGCTGTAGGACACAACCTAGATAGACTGACATAGCCTTAAGAATCTGTTTTATTATAAAAATCTATTTTCAAATTGTCGCAACCTCTTTTCTTCTATCTCCTCTACCTGATGTTCTCATCTTCTATCTTATTTTACCTTCTCCTCTAGCCTCTTGTTCTCGCATCTTACTCTTGCTTCTTGTGCTGCTCTATTTTCTTTTCAACAAACCATTGTTTCAAAATTCTTCTCTTATTCAAGAATTTAGTCAATACCCTCCCCTCTCATTGGAGATCCTTAAGCTACAAGTCATGGACGACTATAGCAAGCTAAAAGGAAGTATCGACGATGCAAGGCCACTTCAAAAGGTAGAGAAGCGTCAAAGAGGGAGAAGACTTTTGAAAAGCAAGAAAGTTGCTTAAGTCTGTAGGAGCCCTGTGACATCCTGTTATTTTGTCTAAATACTAGATGTAATTTTCTAATTAAAGATAATTTTTATGTGAAATTATTTCCTAATTGAACTTTAATCACGCTATCGTGCCCTAATCTTCACTTGACCCCACATCGAAGCAGATAGAGCAAATCCTGACCTTCCTAAAACAAGAACCCAAATCAGACCAAATCAAATCAATTCATGCCATTTAGACACACCAAATCACGCCCATATCGATCACAACTTTCCATAGCATCAGAGCCCCAATCCCGCCCCCAATCAAGGAAATCAAGACCAAAAATCCATCCTTGCCATATTACCTGCTTTCAAATTCGAGATCAAATCGACCCAAGAACCTGCCATATTCATCAACATGTCCACAAGATAAAAACCCCCAAGAACGCCGGTCAGTAGCATCCATTGCCGCGATCCTAACCCTAGAAATTCATCATAGAGCAGGAGGAAGGAAGGAGAGAGCCGACGCCGTCAGAGCTGTCGCCGAGGTGAGTCGACGCCGCCGCCGCCGCCAATCTCTGGCCATGGACCACATCGCCAGAGTCGCGACGGCCAAGGCCACGCTACTGGCTCTGCACCGCATCGGGCCCGAAGCTTAGGACTCACACGCCGCTGCTGCCGCCGGGAGTCACAGCGCCACCAAGGCCGCCGCCCGCTGACGATTGCTGCGCAGCAGTTACCACGTCGCAGCTGCCAGACCGTCAAGGCCTCCTCCTGCAGCCGCTGGCCGGCCGTCTCCGCCGCCTCGCGGAGCAGAGCCGCCGCCCTCTCTCTCTCTCTCTCCCACTCTCTCTCTTTTTCTTGCTCATCGCCTGCAGGCGTGAAGAACAGAGGCAGCTAGCCTCTTTATTCCTCAATTCTCGATCTGGTCAAAGCTTGGTCTTTCACATTTTTGTATCTCCTAAACCGTAGCCCCGATCCAGGTCAAACCAATTTTATTGGTTTTCTTTTAACCTAATCTACCTCCTGTAATTATCTCATAATTTTTCGAATTTTATTTGCTGATGTTAATTTGCATGCGCCTCGATTTGCGTATAGACGTCGTGGAGGAGTCCGAAGAACTAGCTGCCGGTTGTCAGGGGACGTGCTACTCGGATTAAGGTGCAAGCTAGATTCATATTGATCCCATCGGATTTTCTTTTAAATTTACTGTTCATAGATGTTTAACAGTGCATGCTATTTATACTCTTATTTTGTTCATTTAATTTTAGCTATTGCCATTGACGTGTTAATCATCTATCAGCACGTATCACTTTTCTTTTGATGCCTAGCATAAATTATATCTTGTTATAGCCATCCTTGAATTTACTTACGCTAGATGCTTAGTTGCTTCGACGGGAAATCCAGTACATATGATGGGAGGTCATTTACAAACTTGTAGAGAGATTCTACCCTTTAGTTCTAGTTTTGATTAAACCTTAATTCAACTAAAATCAACGTGGCATGAGTAGATTCGAGGTGGTGGTATGATTGGTGGATTTTGGTTTATGGTATGCCACCTCGGTCGATATAAGGACCGAACTTCGTGGATGGACTGACCGGGCAAAACAGTACAGCCATGGGTGTTAATAATGGTAATACCTTAGTTGTTACCTCGGGAAATCTAGGGTTGGTTTGTCATGGCGGTGTGGGTGTGGTTCATGCGCACCGTGATACTCACTGCACAAGAGGGGAACCTCTGGCTTAGTGCGAGACGGCTTGTGGCGAATCCTTAGTGAGGTATTCTTGACCCTAGATGGAATGGGGATAGCGGCTTCGTCTCACTCTCGGGTGAGTCCCATGGGTAAAGTGTACACACTCTGCAGAGTTAAAACTATCATGATAGCCGTGCTCACGGTTAAGAGCGGGCTTAGGCTGCTCCACTTGTTAGTCTCACCTTTTAATAATTAAATGGTCAGAGAAAGATAGGGCGGGGATTGCCCAAAGAAATGAAAGTGCCAGCAATGATTGCCATGCAATGCATACAGGAGTGTATTGCAAGGGTTTCGTGTAGAGTTGACAGCGAGTGTCATCTCGGTCTATGCTGAGACGGCATAATATTATAGTGTTGAGACAACATGGGTAAAGAAATCAATTTAAAATTGTTTTACACAATTGCTTTACAACTTATAGGACAGTTGCAATTGCTCTTTATGCAAAATAACCATCTTGTTTCTTTGATAGCCTTGCATTCATTATTTAAGGATATACATGCTTGCTGGGTATGGTTTATCCATACTCATTAGTTGTACTTCAGATCTGTGCGCAGGTGACGACACTGCCAAGTACGTCGACTATGAGGCAGGGTACGATGATGGAGCTTCCGGCTACTAGTGTATCCCCAGTCAGATGCCTGTGGCGTTTGGATGGGTTTACCGAGCCGTCACTTAAATTTTCTATCTTCCGCTTTCTTCTATTTAAGACAATTATTGTAATATCTGGCGTTTTGGCCAAGGCACTTTATTTTGTTAATCGCTGAACAGCAAGGTGTGATTCCAGATTGCTCTAACTGTGCGTACTAGCTGTGATCCATTGGGACTAGTACCGTAATGCACAGAGGGGTCGGTTTTACTAAGCCGGGTCCCGATAGAGTTGGTATCAGAGCCGAGCTGACTGTAGGAATGCCTAGATAGTTTCGGAAGCCTAAGGTTTAAGTTTATAAAAAGAAAATACAGTATATCTTAAGTACTCTATTTGTCTTCTTTGCCTATGCCTTTCATCACCTTCTCTAATTAATGCTGTTTTTAATATTTAGATGCCGGTCGACACCTCCTACGCCCTGAATGAAGGTGGTTACGTCGTGCTGTTGTGGGATATGCTGCAATACCTCGGCTATACCAAGAAGCCGGAGTATGTGAGGGACGTCATCATCCAGAATGGAGTAGATCAGTGGGTAGCCGCTGTTACCATCCTTTCTCGAGGGATTAAGCCTGAAGATGAGACACACCAGTTCAGTGCTGTTAGGGTGACAAAAGAGTTTGCTACGCAAGATGCAGCAAGAAAAGCAATGCAACGCCTGGCAGCTATACACCGGGATGAACAAGCCAGAACACCGTTCCGGTTGATGCCACGACGCTTGGAGAATGAGGCCCCCTTCTGTGAGTTCCCTTCTGTTCGCAGTGAGAACGATCCTACCGTGGTCTACGAAGCAATGTACGCAGAGTTTGAGTGCAGCATGTACGATCAACTCCGTGAACAGTACAAGATAATGGAGGCGAACGTGGCTAAGCTCGCGATGGAAGCTGATGTACTGGAGGATGATTTCAAGGAAAGCATGGAGAAGTTGCAAACAATTCAGGAAAAACTTGCAGAATATGAAGCAAAGGAGGAGGAAGTTCAGGAGGAGATCGCTGCAGAACGAGAGTCGCTGGATGAAGAACGTCAACTGATTGCTAAGGAGAGGGCAGAGCTGGAGCAACAGAAGAAGGACTTCGACGAAAGGAAGGCATTTAAAGAGGAAGAATTAAAGGAGAAGACCAAGGCCCTGCAGAAAGAGTACACTGAAGTACGCAAAGCGGCTAGACGCAATTTTGCCATTGCGGAGAAGTTGGAGAAGGAGAACCGGGAGCTCACACACGCAGAGAGAGATTTGACTAAAAGGAAGCGTGAGCTCACGGAGGAATATGAACTCATTACAAAGAGATTCTGTACATGCAAGACACCGGAGATCAGCGTTGACAAGACCGTCCAGACCGAGGAAGAAGAAGAAGAAGAGGAAGACCCTGAAGAACGAGTTCAGGAGGAAGATGAAAACACCCCCGAAGCTTGAAGCTTAGACTATAAATCATAGTTACCATAGTTGCCGAAGTCGTTGTTTAGTTAAAATTTCAGTTCGTACTTTCTAAAAATTGTGTGGAGTAGACTATGTCAAGCATTTTGCTCTTTTGTGACATAGCTACTTATTATCTGTTTTAGTTAAATGGCTAAAGAAAAGTTATGTTGGGACAAATATGGTGTGCTATTGCTTGAATAAATGCAGGAGAATAAGCAAAATTTTCTTTTCTTCTAAAAAAAAAAAAAAACAAACAGCTACTGTTCTGCTACAGTATCCGTGGGGAAACAGCGTACTGTTCTGCTACAGTACCCGCGAAAAAAAAAAACAAATTTCCCCTCTCAAAACCTAACGGGGCTGCTGAGTTTTTTCTTATTTTATTTTATTTTTTAAAAAAAGATACTGTTCATACTACAGTGAAAATTTTTGAGAAAACAGTAAGCAAATAATGAGCTAAAGCTTGCATATGAGATTATGTATAGGAAATTATTTTCTCTTATTTGTTTTTCTAAAGGAGAAGGAAATGTCAATCTAATAGTATTCTTAAAAGTGTAGTTTATCACCAAATTATACAGTAAATACTTTGCAGATGTTTGTATGAAAGCGTATATTTAACGCTATGACTGGTGATTGTGTATGTTGAAATTTTTCGCCATGCGACCTTAGTTGCATGAGCAGGACTCGTAGCGACATAGGCATTAGGCACTATGTACGCAAGGTTCAAATATTTGGATTTCATTGGTTCTTAATTGTAGTGCCTAAAAGTATTTTTAATAAACAGTCACTACCTCCCTGCATAGTTGTGTTGCTGATAGTAACTCTTCTTTTCCTCTTATCTCTCAGCAGACTTATGGCTGGAGGAGCTCGAGGCCGTGGACGTGGACGTGGCCGTGGTGAGGCTGCCAACCCGGCGCAGCGTGGAGGCCGTGGTCGAGGCCGTGGTCGTGGTCGCGGGCAAGCTGCTGCTGCCCCACATCCTGAACCTGAGGAAATTGTTCAAGAACAGCAGGAGCAACTACATCAACAGAACCCCCAGGTACCGCAAGGAGTTGCCGGTGGAGAAAATCTGCCACCACCACCCGCTCAAGAACCCTCATCTCAGCAGCTAATGCAAATGCATCTGCAAGTCCTGCGAGCGATGCAACAGCAGCTCAACAACCTGCCAGCTGCCGCGCACAACACGGCACCATAGTCCAAGTATGCCGACTTCATGAGGACCCGTCCTCCAACATTTGCAGGATCTGCAGAGCCACTCGATGCTGGTGACTGGCTTAAGGAGGTCGAGCGCAAGTTGTACTTGGCCAACTGTGATGACTATGAAAGTGTGCAGTACGCTGCACATCAGCTCAAAGGAATTGCTGCCAATTGGTGGGAGAATTACTGCGAGGCTCACCATGACGTGTAGTCCATCACTTGGGAAGAGTTTTCTGAGGCATTCACCATCGCACATATTCCCACTGGTGTGATGGAGATGAAGAGACGTGAGTTTCAAAATTTGCGCCAGGGCAATATGAGTGTATCGGAGTATCACAACCGATTCATTCAACTTGCGCGGTATGCCAAGGAAGACGCCGCAAACGATGCAGCCAAGATATGGAGGTTCATGGAGGGAATGAACCCCGTCCTAAAGGTCAACCTGGTCTCTCATGGATGCCGTACCTTCCAGGAGTTGGTCAATATGACGCTGCTGCAGGAGGATGCTCAACGTCAACTTAATGAGGACAACAAGAAGAGGAGGTTGGCATTCCAGAGCCAACAGGGACCCAGCAACACGCGTCCCCAAGACAGATGCTTCCAACCCAAGCGGCGGGGAACAAGCTCATACCCGATGTTCCGTGCACCTGTACCACCCCAAAGAAGAAGCGCCGCGAATAATCCAAAGGGCACCACCAGCCAAGAGCATAGCAACCGCGCCAGGAGTGCAATGCTACAACTGCCATCAAATGGGTCACTATGCTCATAGTTGCCCCCAGAAGAAGCCGGTGCCGGCACAAGCCAACGCGGGAGGTACACCTGCTCGTACGCCACAGCAAGGTCCAGCTCGTACAGTCCCTGGAACCCCAAGGACGCCACAAACAATGGGAATAGGCCGAGTGAATCATGTGACGGCCGAAGAAGCTCAGGAAGCGCCCGATGTTGTGCTAGGTACGTTTCCAGTTAATTCCGTACCTGCAACTGTTTTATTCGATTCCGGAGCTTCGCATTCCTTTATTTCTAAAGAATTAGTGGAAAAACATGGATGGAAAACCTTGCCTCTTAAGAAACCCCTAATAGTGCAATCCCCAGGAAAAGAATTGAGAGCAAGCTTTGCGAGTCCTTCTGTGGAAATAGAAATCGGAGGAGAAAAGTTCGTAGCGCACCTTATCTTGCTAGAATCACCTGGGATAGAAGTAATATTGGGAATGGATTGGCTAGGCCGATTCAAAGGACACATTGATTGTGCCAATAGGACCATCACTCTCACTAACACTAGCGGAGTTACAGTAAATTTTCTGTCCTCCTTGCGAGACCCCAGTGCCGGTATGGTGAATCGGATAAAAGGCATACACACAGAGTCGGAATTACCAGCTTTGGAGTCTGTTCCGGTGGTATGTGAGTATCCAGATGTGTTCCCTGAAGATCTACTTGGTCTACCACCAGACAGGGATGTGGAGTTTGTCATCGACTTGGTACCCGGTACTGCTCCTATATCTCAACGACCGTACCGGATGAATGCTAATCAGCTAGCAGAGATGAAGCAGTAGATCCGAGAATTACAAGACAAAGGTTTTATTCGACCCAGCTGTTCACCATGGGGATCTCTAGTCATCTTTGTGAAGAAGAAGGACGACACACTCCGTATGTGTGTGGATTACCGATCGTTGAATGAAGTTACGATCAAGAACAAATATCCGTTGCCTCGGATAGATGATTTGTTCGACCAGTTGAAAGGAGCTCGAGTCTTCTCAAAGATAGATTTGAGGTCGGGATACCATCAGATCAAAATCAGGAAGGAGGATATCCCGAAGACGGCGTTTACCACTCGTTACGGTCTATATGAGTTTATCGTAATGTCTTTTGGTCTGACTAATGCCCCAGCGCATTTCATGGCCATGATGAACAAGGTGTTCATGGAATTCTTAGATAAGTTCGTCGTGGTATTCATTGACGATATACTCATATACTCTAAGGATGAAGAAGAGCATGCGAAGCATCTAAGGATTGTGTTGGAAACACTTCGCAAACACCAGCTGTATGCCAAATTCAGCAAGTGTCAGTTTTGGTTGTCGGAAGTTTCCTTCTTAGGACATGTTATCTCAGCCGGAGGAGTGTCCGTTGATCCGGGCAAGGTCCGGGATGTGCTCAACTGGGAGCAGCCTAAAACAGTGACTAAGGTCCGAGGTTTTCTCGGTATGGCTGGATACTACCGGAGATTCATTGCTGATTTCTCCAAGGTCGCAAGACCGCTCACTCAGCTACTGAAAAAGGAGACCAAGTTCATTTGGACCGAAGCCTGTGAGCGGAGTTTTCAGGAATTGAAGAAAAGGCTGACCTCTGCACCAGTACTGGTTTTGCCTGACATTCACAAGGATTTTGAGATCTATTGTGATGCTTCTAAACATGGGCTAGGATGTGTGTTAATGCAAAAAGGGAAGGTCGTCGCCTACGCCTCCCGACAGTTGCGGCCGCATGAGTCAAATTACCCTACTCATGATCTAGAGCTCGCAGCTGTGGTACATGCCCTGAAAATCTGGAGGCATTATCTGATTGGAAACCGTACAGAAGTTTATACGGACCACAAGAGTTTAAAGTATATTTTCACCCAGTCCGACCTGAACATGAGGCAGCGAAGATGGTTGGAGCTGATAGCAGACTATGATCTCGGAGTACATTACCATCCGGAAAAAGCCAATGTTGTAGCTGATGCTCTGAGTAGGAAGAGCCACTGCAACCAACTGTTGGAAGAATGTCGAAGGTTTGATCTGGAGGTAGTCGGAAGAGGATATCTTAATACCCTAGAAGTGAAGCCCACACTAGAGGAACAGATCAAGGAGCACCAGCAAAACGACGAAATGACCATCGATGTTATTGTACGAATGATCCTGGAAAGAGCCCCTGAATTTTCTAGGAAGGTGTGGTCTGGTATGGGAAAAGAATTCTTGTACCAGAGGTGAAGGAGATTCGTGAGCTGATTCTTCGAGAAGCCCATGACTCAGCCTTATCCATCCATCCCGGGAGCACCAAGATGTACTTGGATCTGCGGGAGCATTATTGGTGGCCTAGTATGAAGAAAGAAATTGCAGAATATGTTGCAATGTGTGATGTATGCCAACGAGTTAAAGCAGAACATCAAAGGCCAGCTGGTCTACTACAGCCATTGAAAGTACCCGAGTGGAAGTGGGAAGAAATCGGAATGGATTTCATAACCGGTTTACCGCAAACAAGGTTGAAGTATGATTCTATTTGGGTCATCGTGGATCGGTTGACCAAATCAGCCCATTTCATACCATTAAGAACCGACTATTCGAGCGATAGACTTGCTGAGATTTATGTCGCCAGAATAGTATGTTTGCATGGAGTGCCGAAGAAAATTGTTTCCGATCGAGGTACTTAATTCACCTCCAGATTTTGGCAGAAATTGCATTCATTGCTTGGAACCAACCTAGCTTTCAGTACGGCTTATCATCCGCAGAGTGATGACCAGACCGAAAGAACCAACTAGGTATTGGAGGATATGTTGAGAGCATGCGTTCTCTCTAATAAGAAGGAATGGGACAAAAGCCTACCCTACGCGGAGTTCTCATACAACAACAGCTATCAAGCTAGTATTCAAATGTCACCTTTCGAGACGTTGTATGGGAGGAAGTGTAGAACCCCTCTATACTGGAATGAGACTGGCGAGAGAAAATTGTTGGACCAGAGGTGTTGCAAGAGGCAGAGCAACAAGTGAAGGCAATCCAACAAAAGCTAAAGACTGCTCAGTCCCGACAAAAGAGTTATGCTGACAAGCGGCGCAGAGAATTGACTTTCGATGTTGGGGATCATGTGTATCTGAGGGTGTCTCCTATGAAGGGTTTGCGCCGGTTTCGAATCAGTGGCAAGTTTGCACCAAGGTACATTGGACCGTTTCCGGTTTTGGCAACAAAGGGAGAAGTTGCATATCAAATTGAGTTGCCACCTCAATTATCAAATGTACATAATGTATTCCACGTTTCCCAACTGAAAAAGTGCCTGCGTGTTCCTGAGGAGCAGATGCCTATGGATGATATCAACCTGCAGGAGGATTTGACTTATCCTGAATATCCGGTGAAGATTTTGGAAGAGGCCGAAAGATGCACCCGTAGCCGAACCATAAAGTTTTGCAAGGTTCAGTGGAGTAATCACTCGGAAAAAGAGGCTACTTGGGAGCGTGAGGAGGACTTGAAAGCAGAATTCCCGAATCTTTTCCAAGGCTCTTCCGAATCTCGGGGTCGAGATTCCTCTTAAGGAGGGGAGGTTTGTGACATCCTGTTATTTTGTCTAAATACTAGATGTAATTTTCTAATTAAAGATAATTTTTATGTGAAATTATTTCCTAATTGAACTTTAATCACGTTACTGTGCCCTAATCTTCACTTGACCCCACATCAGAGCAGATAGAGCAAATCCTGACCTTCCTAAAACAAGAACCCAAATCAGACCAAATCAAATCAATTCATGCCATTTAGACACACCAAATCACGTCCATATCAGATCACAACTTTCCATAGCACTGTAGCCCCAATCCTGCCCCAATCAGTGGAAATCAAGACCAAAAATCCATCCTTGCCATATTACCTGTTTCAAATTCGAGATCAAATCGACCCAAGAACCTGCCATATTCATCAACATGTCCACGGTATAAAAACCCCCCAAGAACGTCGGCCGTAGCATCCATTGCCGCCGATCCTAACCCTAGAAATTCATCACAGAGCAGGGGGAAGGAAGGAGAGAGCCGACGCCGTCGTAGCTGTCGCCGAGGTGAGTCGACGCCGCCGCTGCCGCCAATCTCGCGCCCAGACCACCACATCGCCGAGTCGCGACGGCCGCGCCACGCACGCCTCTGGCTCGCACCGCATCGGGCCCGAAGCTTGGGACTCGCGCCGCCGCTGCCGCCGTCGGCGTTGCTGCCGCTGCCACGCCGGGAGCCGCCGCCAGCCACGCCGCCCTCGCCGACGCACGCACGCTGCCGTTGCGCCACGTCGCAGCCGCCGTACCCGTCGCGCCGCCTCCCCGCCGCCGCGCCGCTGCCGTCTCCGCCGCCTCGCCAAGCAGAGCCGCCGTCCCTCTCTCTCTCTCTCTCCCACTCACTCTCTCTGTTTTTCTTGCTCACTGCCCGTGCGCGTGAAGAACAGAGGCAGCTAGCCACTTTATTCCTCAATTCTCGATCTGGTCAAAGCTTGGTCAAAGTGCATGAACAGTGCACTTTCACATTTTTGTATCTCCTAAACCGTAGCCCCGATCCGCGTCAAACCAATTTTATTGGTTTTCTTTTAACCTAATCTACCTCCTGTAATTATCTCATAATTTTTCAAATTTTATTTGCTGATGTTAATTTGCATGCGTCTCGATTTGCATGTAGACGTCGCGGAGGAGTCCGAAAGAGAACTAGCTGCCGGTTGTCAGGGGACGTGCTATTCGGATCAAGGTGCAAGCTAGATTCATATTGATCCCTTCGGTTTTTCTTTTAAATTTACTGTTCATAGATGTTTAACAGTGCATGCTATTTATACTCTTATTTTGTTCATTTAATTTTAGCTATTGCCATTGACGTGTTAATCATCTATCAGCACGTATCACTTTTCTTTTGATGCCTAGCATAAATTATATCTTGTTATAGCCATCCTTGAATTTACTTACGCTAGATACTTAGTTGCTTCGACGGGAAATCCAGTACATATGATGGGAGGTCATTTACAAACTTGTAGAGAGATTCTACCCTTTAGTTCTGGTTTTGATTAAACCTTAATTCAACTAAAATCAACGTGGCGTGAGTAGATTCGAGGTGGTGGTATGATTGGTGGATTTTGGTTTGTGGTATGCCACCTCGGACAATATAAGGACCGAACTTCGTGGATGGACTGACCGGACAAAACAGTACAGCCATGGGTGTTAATAATGGTAATACCTTAGTTGTTACCTCGGGAAATCTAGGGTTGGTTTGTCATGGCGGTGTGGGTGTGGTTCGCGGCCACCGTATACTCACCTGGCACAAGAGGGGAACCTCTGGCTTAGTGCGAGACGGCTTGTGGCGAATCCTTAGTGAGGCATTCTTGACCCTAGATGGAATGGGGATAGCGGCTTCGTCTCACTCTCGGGTGAGTCCCATTGGTAAAGTGTACACACTCTGCAGAGTTAAAACTATTATGATAGCCGTGCTCACGGTTAAGAGCGGGCTTAGGCTGCTCCACTTGTTAGTCTGACCTTTTAATAATTAAATGGCTATAGAAAGGTAGGGCAGGGATTGCCCGGCAGCGAGTGCCAGGCAGCGATTGCCATGCAATGCATACAGGGAGTGTATTGCAAGGGTTTCGTGTAGAGTTGACAGCGAGTGTCATCTCGGTCTATGCTGAGACGGCATAATATTATAGTGTTGAGACAACATGGGTAAAGAAATGAATTTAAAATTGTTTTACGCAATTGCTTTACAACTTATAGGACAGTTGCAATTGCTCTTTATGCAAAATAACCATCTTGTTCCTTTGATAGCCTTGCATTCATTATTTAAGGATATACATGCTTGTTGGGTATGGTTTATCCATACTCATTAGTTGTACTTCAGATCTGTGCGCAGGTGACGACACTGCCGAGTACGTCGACTACGAGGCAGGGTACGATGATGGAGCTTCCGGCTACTAGTGTATCCCCAGTCAGATGCCTGTGACGTTTGGATGGGTTTACCGAGCCGTCACTTAAATTTTCTATCTTCCGCTTGCTTCTATTTAAGACAATTATTGTAATATCTGGCGTTTTGGCCAAGGCACTTTATTTTGTTAATCGCTGAACAGCAAGGTGTGATTCCAGATTGCTCTAACTGTGCGTACTAGCTGTGATCTATTGGGACTAGTACCGTAATGCACAGAGGGGTCGGTTTTGCTAAGCCGGGTCCCGACAAGCCCTATATATATATAACCGTATTAGATGTTATGGGATTTTCTTATTGGAGTTTGAGATGGTCTGCATCGGCCTGATCATGCAGCTATCGTTTATATATTTTCAAACCATTGCTTCTTATTGCATCTTAAGATGTTTGAGTTGTGTTTCTATGGTTTTTGTGTAGTTTTTAAGAAAAGTTTTGTTTCAAAGAAAAACTTTCAAAACTAAATTATTTTCAAATAACTATTTAACAAGAATCTTTCAAGAAAATTTTTCGGTGAATTTCAGGGGAAAACGTTTCTTGAACTTCATAAAAGATTCTTGCAACTAAACTTTGCTTTCAAAATATAAACGTCTTTATACTCTGTTGTGGAAAAAAATTAATTATAAAATCATTTTGCTTACTTTGTCTATTGTCATCAGCAAATCTTTAAACATTATATTTCAAAGAGAAAAATTTTACAAAATATGTTTCCATGTTTTTTTTTAAAAAGGTTCTTTTGAGATGGTCTTCCTAAAAATTTATTAACAGATTCTTTTAAAACAAGCAAAGTACAATTTAATAAATCTTCTTCTCAAAAGAAAGTTGCTTCCATATTTTGTTTTCGAAATAACATTCTTTTCCAAACAATCTTGGTTTCCTAGTTTCGCAAAGAATATCTATTTGCCTTGAAAGAGAGTAGTGTTTACAAAAAGAAAAATTTTCTTATCTTAGTTTTGTATTAAACAAAATCCTTACACATTTCATGTTTAAAAAGCTAAAGTCTGAAAATGGTTCAATTCTTTATTTTTGAATATTTTCTTAAAATCACTTAGTCTAAAAAGTTTTATGTTCATAAAAGTTTTGCAACTTTTAATCTCTTGCTAAACATTTACCTTTTTATAAAATCAAAAGCTTTCTTAAATGGTTTTTAAAAACAAAAGGGTTGCCTTCACGATATTTAATTTCGATTTGCACAAACATTTAACCAAGATGTTTACAAAAGGTTATTTATCCAAAAAAAATATTTCTAAAATATTTTTCTTTCAGAGTGTCGAAACATTTTTCTCAAAATTAGGTACATTTTAAGAAAAAAAGCATTATTCAAGCTTACTCCTTTTTTTATAGGCTTTTGTTTCAAAAAGGTTTGTTTTCCAAAGGCTAAAACCGTTCCTTGTTTTAAATATTTCTAAAAATAAAAATCAGAGTTTTTAAATTTTCATGCAGTCAAATACTTTCCATAAAGGTTTTTTTAAAAAAATTTAGACATTCTGAAAATCAAAATTTTATTTTCAACTAGTTTTGAGAAAGTGGCTTTCAAAATGATACCTTCCCAAAAAACACTTTGTTTTACCATAATTTTTTTTAATTGTTTTAGAAATTCCTTTGAAAACTAAAGTATCTTAAAAAAAACTGGTTCAAAGAAAATCTTTTTGCAAGAAGTTCATTTTCTCAAATGCAAAACTAGTTTGATATTCTGTTTTACTTCGATTTAATGTCTGAAAATTACCTTTTCAGATTTCTCTTCAAATAATTTGAAACCCACATCTACAAAAAAAAAATCAAAAGTTTATACAAAGGAGTATTTCATTTCAAAAGTGGATCAGTGTATTGATTTCATAAGCCTATTTCAAAAGCATTCTTTTGATAAAACCTTCTCATTCAAATTATATTTCTTGTTATTGCTTTAAAATGAAAAGTGTTTTAAAAAGGATATCTTTCCACCCATACTCCTATAACTTTTACAACTCTTTGTTTTAAGTTTAAAAATAAAAATATTTTGGCAAGGTTAACTTTTCATCCGTATTTCCTACTCCTTTAACAATTATTTGTTCTGAAGAAGTCTCTTAGAAATTTTTTTTTTCAAAACCCATTTGATTTACAAACAAAAGTTTTAAAAATCCAGTTGCTCAATCTATCCAAAATAACCACTTCGATTTTATTTTACTTCAAAACTAAGCATTATTTATTCTTGAGATTCTGTGTAGTATAAGACCTTTCTTCCTTATCTTACCTTGTTCACTTGCTGTTTATAGTTAGACTTCAATGCACTGCCTGGTCGTCTCTAGGTACACCTCGTAGTCGCATAGGAGTTATTATTACATTGTTGTGATTTGGGTTAGATAGATTAGTCTCCACCTATCTCTTTAATCTTATGTCATGCTTGTTCCCTTTTTCCCTTTGCTAAGACTCCTATCAAGAGCATTGGATGTTTCAGCCTAAAAGGAAGAAGCTCGATAATGGACGATATGATGGATGGATGTGTGTAGTAAAAGAGGAATTCATATTGGTATAAGTGAATGATGCTATTAATGGACTCTAAAGTTTAATTGTCAATAAGGTTATATTGAAGGTGCTTGATGATCCATAGTAATCAATTTGGTGGTGCACAAATAAAAGGAGATTGAAGAGATCCTTGATTGTTTAATATGTCAAACTTGGTGGAATAATTGGATTGTAGTTAAAGGGATATGATTAAATTGGATTGATGGATATCTAGAATTAATGAGTGTATATGAAAAATTTTGGAGAAAATTTGTTGGATCTTGATTAAATCTATATTAGACATTGGTTATTTATGAAAAGGGAATTGGTGGATCATATAGGAAGTGTATCAATCCAATGTTAGAGGATTTAATTTATTGATTTCGGGTTTGATAAGATGGTGATTTGAAATAGATTGTAATTGATCAAATTAAAGTGGATTCCATTTGGTGGATTTATAAATTTGTCAGAAGGAGTTGATTTTTTTCTAATACATGGAGTGATTTGACTCGTTGAAAATTCGACAAAAGCCATTGGATTATGAGAGGACTGTGATAGCGGATTTTTACAATGGGATTTAATGATTAATGGATTGGAGAAAGAGAACTGCATTCAGTTGAAATGTTGGAGCTATTGACCATAGTTTGGTGGATAAAACAAATGATTGGTCTATTGATTTCAATTATTGGTTAGATGATCTTATGTCATGAGATGGATTCATAGGGTAATTATGATGTGAAAAAAAAATTGGAGTATGATTTGTATATGGAGTATTTACGATTTCATCTTATCGGATTTGTAGGAAATTAATGATTTTAACAAGTTAATTTTTTTAGATGGAATAAGAAGAGTTTGGATTCTTGGTTGGTCTCGAAATGATGTTGGAATTGACCGCTTCCTAGAATTTATGGTGGATAAAAGTAAAAGTATGTTATGATCAGTTGGATTACTATGGAATGATAATATATAAATATTTTGAGGTGGTTTCAAAATATGAATTGTATAAGTGGAATCAAGGTTGGAATATGAGTTATCACTTTTGGATATATGATTGAACCAAATCTAGTGGAATGACATGTAAATTTTTGTTTGAGAATCATTCTTATGTTGGTGGAAAATTCATTTAAGGGGGGTAGATAAATTGTTGGATTTCAGTCAGGTCTCTTGATTATTGATTACATATATTCTATTGGAAGAATTTGATTGCCCAAGATGATATAGACAGAGATTTGATTGGATACATGGAAATCAGTGGAGAAATAAAATTTGGACACAAAAAAAATTGTGTTCAAAGAGCTTATATATGGATAAAGGATATTGATTGTCAAGCTCTATATTTCGGTAGTATATCAATTAATAGTAATAGATTTTGAGCGGATATGATTTGACATTGTGATAAATAATGAGTAATTGGATTGATAATATAAATGGATTTCAAGTGATACATAGAGTTTTGTTGATATCGTATTACTCGGTGGATTGGAAACTATAGGGGAGTAAAATTCAATAGGAATTGGATTTTATAAGGTTAAAATGTTGGCATCAAAGAAGATACTGTGAGTTTCTAGAATACTAAACCACCTACCCATCCAAAGAGTTTTCTAGGATACAAAGAAATCAGACTGTGAGATTTACACCTTCTTGATAGCCGGAAGAAATGCATCACAAGAAAGAAGCAACGCACTAATCTACAAGTGGCAGAGATGAAGTTTTCTCTCTTATTCTACTCTGATCTTTTCACCCATTGCACTCTTCTACCCATACTCCAATGCTATTCCCTCTTATCTACTATTCTAGCAATCTGGGATCAAGAAGATTGTCAAAGAGAGAAAATCCAGGGAGTGCCAAACAACACCAGAAGATCAAGATTCTCTTCCCCAAGGACAAATTTGGTGAATCGTTGTGAATCAAGACGACCAAGTGTTCAAGAAAATGATCGACGAATCCGCCATCCTTCTATTCTTTCTTTCTTCTAACTCTTTCAAATCTCGGGGTTGAGATTCCGTTTAAGGGGGTAGGTTTGTAACATCCTCATTTTCAAAACTAAAATCATATGCATTGCATGGCATGAAAATTTTGAAAATATAAAAATATTTGAAAATGAGTATGTTTCTTCTTAAAATGCTTTGTAAAATAAAATTTTCTCAAAACCTAATTGCAAATGTAATATTTTTACTTAAAGGTTGCTAAAAGGCTTATTTGTGAAAAATAAAATGTTAAAAGCTAATTTGCATTTTAATCTTCAAATGATTGTTTATATTTTGAAGCCTAGACAAATTAATTACTTAATTCTTTTTCTTTTTCTCTCTCTCACAGGTGGACCCCACCTTCCCTTTTTCCTTTTCTTTTCTTTCCTTCTTTTCTTTATCCTACTCATGATCTGGAGCTCGCAGCTGTGATTCATGCCCTGAAGATTTGGAGACATTATTTGATTGGAAACCGTACAGAAGATTACACAGATCACAAGAGATTAAAGTACATTTTCACTCAGTCTGATCTAAACATGAGGCAACGAAGGTGGTTGGAACTGATAGCATACTACGATTTGGGAGTACACTACCATCCAGGCAAAGCCAATGTTGTAGTTGATGCTCTGAGCAGGAAGAGCCACTGCAATCAACTATTGGAGGAGTGCCGAAAGTTTAATCTAGATGTAGTCGAGAGAGGGTATCTTAATACCCTAGAAGTAAAGCCCTCACTAGAAGAACAAATCAAGGAGTACCAGCAGAACGATGAAATGACCATCAATGTTATCGTGCGGATCATCATGGAAAGAGCCCCTGAATTCTCTATGGATAAGGAAGGTGTTGTCTGGTATGGTAAGAGGATCCTTGTACCAGATGTAAAGGAGATTCGCGAACTGATCATGCGGGAAGCCTATGACTCAGCCTTATCCATCCACCCCGGGAGCACCAAGATGTACTTGGATCTACGGGAGCGATATTGGTGGCCTAGTATGAAGAAAGAAATTGCAGAATATGTTGCAATGTGTGATGTATGCCAGTGAGTAAAAGCAGAACATTAAAGGCCAACTGGTCTATTACAGCCATTGTAGGTACCTGAGTGGAAGTGGGAAGAAAACGGAATGGATTTCATAACCGGTTTACCGCGAACAAGGTTGAAGTATGATTCTATTTGGGTTATTGTGGATTGGTTGACCAAATCAGCCCATTTCATACCAGTGCGAACCGACTACTCGAGCGATAAACTCGCCGAAATCTATGTCGCCAGAATACTATGTTTGCATGGGATGCCGAAAAAGATTGTTTCTGATCGAGATACTCAATTCACCTCCAAATTCTGGCAGAAATTGCACTCATTGCTTAGAACCAACTTGGCTTTCAGTACGGCTTATCATCTGCAGACTGATGGCCAGACCAAAAGAACCAACCAAATATTAGAAAATATGTTTAGAGCATGTGTTCTCTCTAATAAGAAAGAATGGGACAAAAGCCTACCCTACGCGAAATTTTCATACAACAACAGCTATCAAGCTAGTATTCAGATGTCACCTTTCGAGGCATTGTACGGAAGGAAGTGTAGAACCCCTCTATATTGGAATGAGACTGGAGAAAGAAAGTTGTTCGGACCAGACGTGTTGCAAGAGGCCAAGCAACAAGTAAAAACAATTCAGCAAAAGTTGAAGACTGCTCAGTCCCGTCAAAAGAGTTATGCTGACAAGCGGTGCAGAGAATTGAGTTTTCCTATTGGAGATCATATATATCTGAAGGTGTCACTGATGAAAGGGCTGCGTCTTTTCAGAATCAGTGGTAAGCTAGCACCAAGATATATTGGGCCGTTTCCAGTACTAGCAAAACGGGGAGAAGATGCCTATCAAATTGAGCTGCCACCACAGTTATCAAATGTGCATAATGTGTTTCATGTTTCCCAATTGAAAAAGTGTGTACGTGTTCCTGAGGAGTAGATGCCTATGGATGATATCGACCTGCAGGAGAATTTAACTTATCTTGAGTATCCGGTTAGGATTTTGGAAGAGGAAGGAAAATGCACCCGAAGCTGAACCATAAAATTTTGCAAGGTGCAGTGGAGCAATCAGTCAGAAAAGGAAGCCACTTGGAGCATGAGAAGGACTTAAAAGCAGAGTTCCCAGATCTTTTCCCTTGCATGTCCGAATCTCGGGTTCGAGATTCCTTTTAAAGGGGAGGTTTGTGACATCCGGATTTTATTTTTGCCCAAGAAAAATTTATTTTTAATATCAATTAATTCCGTTTATCTCTAATCCTTCTAGAACTCTATCTTCCCCCTAATCTCATTCTAATCCACCCCAAAACCAACTTAATCTCGGCCATTAACGGGTTAATCCCGTGTGGATTCTATCCCAACCAAAACCACCTCGTGTTCATTCCGAACCCCCTAATTACCATCTTTCTTAACCGTTTTCCATCCCAAATCGGTCAGGATTAACACCCCATCAACCCCTATATATACCCCTCAAATCCCCGTCGAGAATCATTACAAATCGAGCTCGGATTTTTCCCCAAGAACCCGATCCCAAAACCCTAGCCATCTCAGAGCAGGAGGGAGGAGGATGAGAAACTGCCGTTATCGCTGAGCCGAGGTGATGCCGCCGCCCTACCGCCATCCTCCACCAAGACGGACGTGTCGCCGCTGGCCGTCGCCCCACCGCCGCCACCGCCGCCCGAGCCGCACCGCCGCCGCCGCTAGCCAGGCCTCTGCCCCACCACGCAAGTCACCACCGCAGGGCGCCACCTGGCCGCTGCTGCGGTGCCAGCCCTCGCATGGGAGCTTGCGCACACGCTGCCGCCGCCTCCCGCCGCCGCTGTGCCGTCGCCGCAGCCACCTTCTGCCGCCGGAGCTGTCCCGCCGCACGCTCTCTCTCTCTCCCCCTCTCTCTCTCTCTTCTCCTCCTTTTCTTTTTCTTGTGCTCGTGGGAAAATAGAGCAGAGCTAGCCTTTTAACCGATCTGGTCAAACCTCGCGCAATACTGGTTATATGAACAGTGTTCCTTCGCAATTTCATATCTCCTAATCTGTAACTTGGATTCACGTCAAACCAGTTTCATTGATCTCCTATTAATCTAATCTACCTACTGTATTTATTTCATAATTTTTTGATTATTATTCGCTGCTATTAATTCATCTGTGCCTCGATTTGCGTGTAGACGTCGCGGAGGAGTTCGGAGGGGAATTAGCGGCCGATTGTCCGGGGACAAGCTACTCGGATCAAGGTGCAAGCTAGATTCATGTCGATCCCACTTGTTTCTCTCACATTTACTATCCATAGATCTCTTTTAAATATGCATGCTAATTTTAGTTTTATTTTATATGTTTACATTAGTTACCTCCGATAACGTGTTAATCATCCGTTAGCACGGTTAACTTTCCATTGTCGCCTAGTATGAATTAATCTCGTATTATTGCCATCCTTGAATTTACTCACGCTAGATGCTTAGTTGCTTCGATGAAAAATCGAGATGATCATTATAATGGAAAATCATTTAAAATCTTGGTAGAGAGAATCTACTCTTTATCGTGTGATTTTGGTTAAACTTAATTCAACTAAAATTAACGTGGCTTGAGTAGATTCGAGGTGGTGGTTTAATTGGTGGAGGTTGGTTTGCGGTATGCCGCCTCGGTCGACCTAAGGACCGAACATTGTGGATGGACTGACCAGGCAAAACCGTACAACCATGGGTGTTAATAATGGTAATACTTTAGTTGTTACCTTGAGAAATCTAGCTTTGGTTTGTCATGGCGGTGTGGGCGTGCTTAGGCAGGTCTACTTGTTAGTCTCATCTCTTAATAATTAAATTGCTATAGAAGGTAGGGGCAGGGATTGCCAGGCAGCGAATGCCGAGCAGTGTATTATAGGGAATATACTGCTAGGGTTTTCGAGTAGAGTTGATAGCGAATGCCATTTATATTGCTATGTTGAGAAAACATGAGTTAAGAAATGAATTTAAAATTGTTTTGAACTTTGGTTTTACAACTGCTAGGTTTTATTTAAAAGTGCTCTTTATGAAAATAAACCATAACCATTTTTGATACCTTGCATTCATACTTAAGGATGAATATGCTTACTGGGTATGGTTTATCCATACTCATTAGTTGTTCTTCAGATCTATGCATAGGTGATGACACTAGCGAGTACATCAACTACGAGGCAGGGTACGACGATGAAGCTTTTGGCTACTAGTGTATCCCCAATCAGATGTCTGTAGCGTATGGATGGGTTTACCGAGCCGTCATTTTAATTTCTATTTTCCTTTTGCCACTATTTATATTAAGACAATTTTTGTAATATTTGGCGTTTGTTGCCAAGGTACTTTATTTTGTATATCGTTAATCAGCAAGGTGTGATTCTAATATACTCTAACTGTGCGTACTAGCTGTGATCCACTGGACTAGTACCATAAGACACAGAGGGGTCGGTTTTGCTAAGTCGGGTCCCGACATTAGCTCACCTAGATAAAGGGTCCAAAATGGTGAATCTTGGAAAACAAAACAACACAGGAGATGGTCAAGGGATATGAGCTCCAGTAGCTGCGGGTCTTGTGAAGGGCAGTGCGCGCTTCCTCCTCCATGTATGACATATCCCACAACATGCTACTATCACGAACTAGGTTAGATCATTCTGGACCGAAGGAGCGTGATCACGCCGATGCCAGCGACCCACTCTTGTGGCAGGGGATAGATAGTCTTAAGACTAATCTCATATATTTCTTGATTGATGACATGGATACAATACCCTCCTTATATAGAGAGCTTGGTCCTCAATAGATAGACCCAAATCTCTAACAAACTCTAACCTTATCTTAACTACCTAATCTAATAATCCACCATGTCCTACAGTACCATATGAACTGTTCACATGGCTACAATACCCTGCGAGTACTATTTACACGGGCCATAGGTGGCCCATGGGCTGACACCCATGACAGCTACCTTAGCAATCAATGGTTCCGCCATTACCTCTACAAATCTCACAGAAGTTCCAATCTTGAACAAAAAGAAGGTAGAGGATACTTCAGCTATGAAAATCTTTAGAAAAATGCTAAGCTTTTTAAGGTGCAACGGCAGATCTGAAATGTTGAAGAAAAAGAATCTCTTCTCAACACCTTGAGCTCGAAGAAAATCGAGTCGGAACCTGTCAGGACCCGGTCAAAGAGACCAAACCCCTATGTGCATTCCGTACTAGTCCTAAGGATCAACAGCTCGTACACACAGTTCAAACAGAGTGATACATCACCAACTACAATAAATTATTATATAACAGAGACATAACCCCAGTCTAGTACAAACATGGCGACACGTAGGTCGCGAATCAGAGTTTAGCGGAATACAACAAAGGGTCCACATACATTAACACATGCGTGCCACTAGACAGCTACTACTATTTCTCCACAAGCAGGTAGGTAGACAGGCAGTGACCCTAGTCTTTCGGGAAGTCCTCGTAATCACCCGCCTCGTAGTCAGCACTGGCGTCGTCGTACTGTAGGTCTTCGGCGAACTGCTCCTCGACTGAAGTTGAGAAAAAGAGACAGGGAAAAAGCAAGGGTGAGCACAATTGTACTCAGAAAGTCAGGGGGATGAGTGCAGAATGGGGTTCAGTACAACAGCGGGCTTGGGAAAATTTGCAGAAAGCTAGTTTTTCCAAATTTTGTTCTAAGAGAGGGAAAAGCAGTTTTTAAAACTATTGCGGTAAACCAAACCATTTGAAATAGGTTTTCCTTCGCTAATTCAGTTTTGCAAATTCGTCTGCAAAATCCTTACTCACACCTAAACCTGTTTTAAAAAGGAGCTACCATATGATCAGTCCCTTCGCATGCTTTTGACCATGAGCAAGGCTAAAAGAAGGAGCTACCATATTGTTGGGGAAGTACGTGGCCTATGAAGTTTCGGCCCACTTACTTACCAGCGGTCCCATAGGAGGCAAGCTCGGGGCCAGCAAGCTCACGCCCGAGCTTGGTAAGCTCGAGCCCGAGCTTCCCCGCCTTGAAAGCTCGGGCCTCTTGGTTCCTCCGGGCTTCGGAGGTTCAAAGGAACAGGACCCGAGGAAAATTGTGCCACGCTGCGGACAGGATATGCTTCGGGTCCTCAGAGTCGTCAAGAATTAAATGCGCGCACTGTACCGAGGAGCGCCTGGCGGCAGCTTCTGACGGGTTGGCGGTCGGTCCCGTCAACCGCCCGCATGGGCAAAGATTACACTCGATTACTCGGTGGATTTCGTACGCTACCGGCATGGCAAAAAGGCAACGACTAATTCAACGGACCAGCGCAAGCTACAGTGGCCGGAGGACGCCTATAAAAGGGGCGTACAGGCCACAACGAAGGGACACCCCGCTTCTGCATACACACAACACATTCGAAGAATAGCTACTGTAGAACAAGAGCACTTGCACCCTCGTAGGAGCTCTAGTTCCCGGCGGTAGTTCTCCGCTTCCAGGTCACAGTGCCTTGAGCACTTATTGTACTCGAGGCCCGGGCTTCCCAAAGCCCGGACTTCACCCCTTGTACTCGTTTAAGCTCGGCATTAAACGAAGACTGGACGTAGGGCTGTTATCCCACAGTGGAGGCCTGAACCAGGATAAAAACACTCGTGTTACTCGCCCCCAATGATCCGGTCTCGACGCGTCCAACCGCGTTGGGACTAGGTCTTTTCCTTCGGCAGCGTCCGGCCAAGTGGCCGGGCTTCGATCCAGAGGAAAGGGCCGCCTTCGGGCCTTGCACCCTCTTTCCTTGCTTATTGGCGCCGCGGAGGCTCGCCTTCCGGTCGCCGACAGCTGGTGCCCACCGTGGGGCCCGATTGCGGTCTTCTCCTCTCGATCGAGTCGAGGATGGCCTTGTTGTCTTACGACGACATTGATACCGTGGACCTCAACTACGACGATCGCGACGATCTCGACAACGTCAACGAGTCGTATGAGGAGTGGCAGGCTGGTATCCTCGCCGGTGCTCAGTCCGACGAGATGGAGGTGGAAGCAACACCCACCTCGGGAGTAGTTGTTCTCTCCCCAGCTTTGCTCGGCCAAGCCGGCACTTCGCTGACTCACGTCAGCGAAACCCTCATGGAGGGACTGGAGGCACCGCCACCAGGTCGCATATCCGAACGAACGCTGCAGCGTCTGTGATCGCGTCGAGGAGGAGGACCGATCTGCTGCATAATCGACGCCCCGGCCCGTCAGGGCCGGTAGTAGACCAGTGCGTGCCCATGATGGTGGAGGGTACCGACGGCACCGTCTCCATGGATGACACCGACATGTCTCCTTCGCGGGAACCTGCCTCACGCCATGTCTTTGCGGCGTCAGGCGGAGCAACCCCACACCAGCCATGCACTGACCTAAGCGGAGAGCACCAGCGGCGTGAAGCCGCTCGTAGCCTTTTTGCCGGGCCAGTTGGGCGGACTTTGGCGGACATCCATCGCGGGCCTACCGGCCCGACACCCGCCGCTCGCGCCGCACGTGCGCACTCGCCTACCACCACTATCACCAACCCAAAGGTCTTTGCGTAGTCGGCAAAAGGTTAAGCGATGCCAGTCATGCGTGACCTGGAGAAGGACCCGCGAGGGTTCACCATGGCCGACCTAGGCGCCGTTGTTGTTGACGGCCTAGAGGAGCTCGCTGGGGATCTCGGCGAGCACCTCGAGCCCAGATCACACCGATGGCTCCTCGAGGCGGCGGCGCTAAAACGCTGATCGCGACCGACGAGCAACCACGCCCACGGGCGGCGCTCCTTAGCGCACCCCAGGCGGAGTTTTTTACCACCTCGGGCCACTTCCAGGCGGTAGACCCCCCGTTGGAAACAACGGGGCCACCCCTGGATGCCCGGCCTTCTCCCGAGCTTTGCGTGAGGCCCGTGGCCTCGCAAGTTCAAGCCCGGAGCATCGAGATTCGGCGGGAGCAAGAATCTGACGAATATCTCATTGTCTATACTACCGCCATCTGCCGCAGCGTAATGAGGCCGTAATGGTCAACTACTTCCTACCATCTTGGAGGAATGGCCCGAACTCGGCTGTTCAACCAGCCGAGAGGTTCGATCACGCACTGGGAACAGTGCGAGGCGCCTCAGACAAATTTTCGGGTCGCTCACGCGACGCCTAAACCTCGGGACCTCAAGCTTGTGGTCCAGAGGGCGGGAGAGGCCTGCATGACTATATCCGCAGGTTCGTCCAAGTGCGCAACACCATTCCGTCGATCTCCGACGAGGCCATCGTTGAGGCCTTTAAGGAGGGAGTGCGGAATACCCGTTTCACCGAGAACCTTGAGCTCCATCCGGTCCACACCGCAGCCGATTTATTTCGTGCTGCGGAAGGATACATCAACGCCTCCGAGGCGGTGGAGCGCAAGCGAGGAAGGACGGAGGAGAAGGCGGCGGCCCGGACTGGCACAGATGCCAAGAAGGGCAACGACGAGAAGAAGAAGAAGGAGCCTGCCGTCCCGAACTACGTCGCGGCGGTAGAACCCGAGAGGCCCGCTCTTCTGGCGGCGCCTCCTGACCAACCGCCCGGCAGTGGCGGAATGGCGGGCGCGAAAGGGCGGCGAGCTCCCGGCCCGACCTCGACCTGCCGAGGCTAACCCTCCGAACAACCGCTCATCGCCTTCTCCATCGGCGATCGGTCACGACTCGCAGCTCGCGGGGCGTGGGCGCTGTTGAGGACTTCTCGCCGGGCGGGCCCATGCCCGAGCTCCCGACCACGGGTGCGGACGACCAGGCGCCTCAGGCGCCCATGGCGGCGCCTTCCCAGAGGCTCACGCGCGCGCCGCCGGTGATCTTGGCGGCGCTTCGCCTCTGACTCGCGACGCGAGTTTAAAATCTTTGCTTGAGAGGTTTACCACCTCGAGAAGGGTAAGCCCGGAGACGCACCCCTGCGGTGGTTTCATCAGTCGATCACTTTCTCCGGAGAAGATTGTCCCCCCGAAATGACTAGGCCCCAGCGCTTGCCGCTGGTGCTCTGCCCGACCATCAGCAACACGCGAGTCGATCGCGTGTTGGTGGATGGCGGAGTTCATGGACATCGCCTTTGCCGAGTTCTCGGCGCGATGCAGTCCCACGGTCCAAGATCAAGGACATTTCCATTCCCTTTCATGGCATTGTCCCTGGGTCATCCCTACAACCGATCGGGCAGATCATGCTGCCCGTGACGTTCGGGACCCCCCAGAACTTTCGGACGGAGTACGTCATCTTCGAGGTGGTGGACTTCGAGCTCCCATACAACGTCATCCTTGGACGCCCCCGCGCTGTCCAAGTTCATGGCGGCCACCCAACACGGGTACCACTGCCTGAAGATGCCGGCCCCTCACGGGTTCATCACGATCAAGGGCAGCCACAAGGCCGCAATGCCCTGTGATGAGGGCGCCTTGGCCATGGTCGGACAGCTTCGGCGTGGCGGCCAAAGGCGAACGGCCGCCACCGCCGCTAAGGTGGCCTGCACCGCAGAGCCCTCCAAAGATCCCCTCTCTGAGGACGACCAGCCAAGGTTGTCCATGTAGGGGTCAACCTCGAGTCCAAATAGGAACTCAGGCTCGTCACTTTCGTCCGGGCTAACGCAGACGTGTTCGCGTGGGAACCGTCCGACGTGCCCGGAGTCCCAAGGGAGGTCATTGAGCACAGGCTAGCGGTTCAGCCTGACAAAAAGCCTGTCAGATAGGCCCTACGGCGCTTCCCAAAGTGAAAGGCCGACATCATCCAGGAGCAACTCGGAAAGCTCCTCCAAGCCGGCTTCATCTGAGAGGTCGAGCATTCCGACTGGCTCGCTAACCCAGTCGTCGTCAAGAAGAAGGGCAGGAAGTGGCGAATGTGCGTCGACCATCGCGACCTCAATGCCGCCTGCCCCAAGAACAATTTTTCCCTGCCACGCATAGACCAATTGGTCGACGCAACGGCGGACTCGGTGCTCATGAGCTTCTTGGACGCCTACTCCGGCTATCACCAGATCGCGCTGGCAAGGGAAGACGAAGAGAAGACTGCATTCGTGACGCCTTTTGGTACCTTCTGCTACACGATCATGTCCTTCGGTCTAAAGAACGCGGGAGCCACGTTCCAGCGACTAATGTAGAAGACGGTCCTTGATCAGATAGGGCGCAATGTAGAGGTCTACGTAGACGATGTTGTTGTAAAAAGCAAAGTCCCACAGGACCATGTGACCGACCTTCAGGAAACTTTTGCTAATCTTAAAAAGCATCAAGTTAAGCTGAATCCTGAAAAATGTGTCTTTGGTGTCCGGTCTAGGATGTTGCTCGGCTACGTGATAAGAAAGGCGAGCATCGGGGCAAACCCCGAGAAAATCGAGGCCATCGAGAATATGAGGTCGCCATCCTGCACCAAGGAGGTGCAAGCCCTCACCGGGCGGATGGCGGCTCTCAGCAGATTCATATCTCGTCTCGGCGAGTGCAGTGCACCTTTCTGCAAGATCCTGCGCAAGCACGATGGTTTCGAATGGACAGAGGAAGCCGAGGCCGCTTTCAGCGAGCTAAAGCGTTATCTGTCCACATCTCCCGTCCTAGCCACGCCAAAGCTCGGGAAAGATCTACTCCTCTACTTGGCGGTTGCCCCGCAGGTTATGAGTGCTGTACTAGCAGTCGAACACGAGGGCAACCAATAGCCTGTCTACTACGTAAGCGAGGTACTGCATGGACCTAAGGAGCGATACCCCGAGGTCCAGAAACTCTTGTACACCTTGCTTATGGCCTCGCGAAAGTTGCGTCATACTTCCAAGCCCATCCGATTACGGTCCCAACGAGCTTCCCGCTAAGGGATATCATCCGGAACCCCGACGCAAACGGGAGGATCGCAAAGTGGGCAGTCGAGTTTGGTGAGTTCGACATCAAGTTCGTACCCCGAACAGCGATCAAATCCCAAGTCGTGGCCGACTTCTTGGCTGAGTGGACCGGCCCGGCCGACCCTTCGAGAGGCTCGCCCGAGCTCACAAGTCAAGAAGCGCACTGGACCATGTTTTTTGATGGGTCACGCCAATTCGAGCGATCAGGCTGCGGGTTTGTTCTCATCTCCCCCAAGGAGAACAAATTCAGCATATAGTACAGCTCCATTTTTCATAACGAACAATGTTTGCGAGTACGAAGGCCTCCTAGCGGCCTCTGAGCATGCATCGCGCGACAAAAACGACTAACAAATAAAAGGGATTGAAGTTGGTCGTCTGCTAGGTAAACAAGGAGTTTCAGTGTTGCGACGACTCAATGGCACGATACTTGGCAGAAGTGAGAAAGCTGGAGAAACACTTCACGAACTTCGAAGTGTGTTACGTTCCCAGACTGGCTAATAGCCTGGCCGATAGGCTCGCGAAGCTTGGCTCCACACAAGAAACCGCCCCGGCGGGGGTGCTCGTGCAGCACCTACTAAAGCCCTCTATTCCCTCCGGAGAAGAGGCCCCCGAGAAGACGGTTGCCTCGACCCAAAAGACCGGTACCGTTTCGTTCCTAGAGCAGCGTGACACCTGGATGACGCCATTCGTCCAGTTCTTGACGCATGGGACACTGCCACAGGACACAGCCGAGAAATCCCGGCTCTAAAGACAAGCCCGACTTTACTGATTACTCGGGGGCTTGTTGTACTGAAGGGGTTCTAACGGCGTACTTTGCAAGTGCGTGACCCAGGAGGAAGATAAATTTATCCTCCAAAATATCCACGACGGGATCTACGAGGCCCATGCCTCTTTCAGAACCCTAATTGGAAAAGCCTTTCGCATGGGGTACTACTGGTCCACTGCGTTGATCGACGCAAGAGAGCTAGTAAAACGTTGCCCAGCCTGCCAATATCATGCCCGGGTGTCCCACCAGCCCGCATACAAGCTGCAGACTATCCCGCTAATCTGGCCATTCTCAACACGGGGAATGGACATACTTGGTCCGTTCCCCAGAGGCCTAAAGGGCTGCACGCACCTGTTCGTCGCCATCGACACTTTCACTAAGTGGATCGAGGCCGAACCAGTGTCGAGCATATCCGCCCAAACGGCCAAGAGGTTCCTTAGGAACAACATCGTGACCAGGTTCGGCGTCCCGAGTAAGCTGATCGTTGACAACGGGACACAGTTCACAAGTGAGCTATTCTACGATTACTGTGAAGAGCTCGGCATGAAGGTCGCCCTAGCTTCGGTAGCTCACCCACAGAGTAATGGTGTAGCCGAACGCGCGAATGGGCAGATCATGCAGAGCATCAAGCACCAAGTATACGACGCCCTTGCCGAGCAATATCACAACTGGGTAGAAAAGCTACCCTCGGTGCTTTGGGCAGCTCGGACAACCTCTAATCGGGCTACTGGCAAAACCCCGTTCAGGCTTGTATACGGCTCAGAGACGGCCTTGCCCGCCGAGGTAAGACTTGGTTCAGCTCGTGTTGATTTTGCAGGACAGATCAACAACGACGAGGAGCGACTGCTGGATCTCAACCTATCCGAGTCTGCGAAAGCAAGCACTATCATGCAGTGGCGACATACCAAAATCCTGCGACGGCATGCGGCTAAAAAGGTACAGACCCGGACCCTGCAAGTGGACGACCTGGTTCTAAGACGAGTTCAGAACCTAGCTCATGCCAACAAGCTCACCCTAAGGTGGGAGGGTCCATACACGGTCGTATCAACCGCACGCCCGGGGGCTGTAAGACTGGCTATGGCGAATGGTAGAGTTCTCAACAGCTCCTGGAACATCGCTCAACTTCGGAGGTTCTACGCCTGAGAAAAGGTCGTAAGTCTCCATTCCCCCCTATCTCTTTTTCTTTTGACCATGCTACCATTCCCCAGAGAGCCCCCAAACTAACCCCAGCGACTCAAACTGTCGATCGGGCTTGGGAGAAAGCCTGGGCTATTCTAGTATACATCGGCAGGATAGCGGCTACGCAGAAGCCAACCCCCGGGATTCCCTTGCACACGGATAAGCCGATATCCATCGCACCTCGCAAGATCCCGCGCGGGCACACGCTTTTCGGCCCTATATCATAAGCCCGCATAAACCTACCATAGGCCCGGGATACCTCTAGAGTCCAACACTCTGCCTCTCGCAAAGAGACGGAGCGAGGGCCACAAGCTTCGTACAAGGCATACGGTCTCTAAGCCGCGCCCGAGCTTCTCTTGACGTGGCTCGGGGACTAGGGTCGATTTTTCAAAAATTGATCTCTCTAAACCACAACCGACCTTCTATCGAACCAGAAGCTCAGTCGTGGCTCGGGGGCTAGGGTCGATTTTTCAAAAATTGATCTCCCTAAACCACAACCGACCTTCTGTCGAACCAGAAGCTCGGTCGTGGCTCGGGTGCTAAGGTCGATTTTTCAAAATTGATCTCTCTAAACCACAACCGACCTTCATTCAAACCAAAAGCTCGATTAGTGGCTCGGGGCTAGGGTCGATTTTTCAAAATTGATCTCTCAAACCACAACCGACCTTCGTGGAACCGTAAGCTCGGTCGTGGCTCGGGGGCTAGGGTCGATTTTTCAAAAATTGATCTCTCCAAACCACAACCGACCTTCTGTCGAACCAGAAGCTCGGTCGTGGCTCGGGGACTAGGGTCGATTTTTTCGAAGGGTCGATTTTTTCAGGGTCGATTTTTCGAAGGATCGATTTCTTAAAAGTTGATTCTCCAAGGTTAGATACCCAGGCAAGGTCTTCCGATCTTCTCTAAGCCACGTCCGAGCTTCTATTCAGAAGCTCGGCCATGGCTCGGGGGCTAGGATCGGTAGGACTATACTGTGCCTTCGAACTTTTTCTTGCCTATATGACTACTCGTGATCGTTCGCATGCAGGAAAGAAGGCAAAAATAAAAGGGAGCAGCAACAACCACAAACAATTTTATTAAAAGACTCTGGAATGGCCTGCAAGCCAGTTACACAGAGTCCCAGCGGAAGGGCCCCAGAAACCCGACAATCTCATCGGCCACCTCGGCAAGCACAAGGGCAGCCTCGATCAAAGCCGCAGCGGCAGCAGCGTCGCGGGCGCGGGCACTGACTAGCGCCTCCACGAGCAGATCAAAAGCCCCGCGGAGCCGCGGGACGACTACAACCAGCGCCTCGACCCTGGCGACGTCGCGGGCGCGCGCTTCCTCCTCCGCGATCTCGGCCATGGTGAGGTCGAAATCCGCCCAAAGCTCCGCCAACTCTGGATCGCGAGCCATGGAAGCAAGAGGAGAAGAAGGTGTGGAAGAAAGAAGACTGGAATGAGAAGTGGCCGCCGCATCGGTCTCTTTTTATAGCCAGAGTTCGGGAAGCCGAAGCGATCCCAGAAGTAATGGCGTCGGGAAGCAGTTCTGGCGCGGAACTGTTTCCAAGATTGAACGCGAATGTCTCTTGGGACATGGCGCAAACAGTCAAGACGACGATCGGCATTCCAGGGAAAGGGTGAACCGAAGGAAAAGAGTCAAAATAAGTCAACCGCATTAATCAAGAGTATTTACAAGGGCGAGCCGGATTACCGCCCAACAAAAGGAAAAAAAGATGAAAAGGCCTCTGACTTAGGTCGACACGAGCTTCGCGGCTTGGCAAGCAACTCATCATGTTGGCCCTGAAGATCGAGGAATTCCTTCTCTCCAGCCCGGGCGGTCTACATCTTGACTCACAGGGCTTCATTGGCCGCCTCCAAGTCTTGCACGGCATCCCGGTGGGTCTTCAGCAGATCCTCTGTCGCGGCCGCAGCTGACTTCGTCCGGGAGAGCTCCACGGCGAGGAGGTCGCGCTCCTCCACTACGCGAGCTACCTCAGCCTCATGGGACGCCTCCACCTACCGGAGGCACCCTTCGAGCTCGGTGGCACGGTCACGTTCGGCCGTAAGGACCTCCAGCGACGGGCGCGAAACTTCCCCGGCCTCATCCCGCGCCGCGGCTAGGGCCGCCTCAGCTGCCGCGACTCGAGTTTCCAGAGCCATTGCTTGGACCAAGCTCGAGCAAGTTTCGTCAAGCTCGGCGCGTCTGATGTCGACGCTCATTGTCGCTAACGCAAACCCCACCATAGGCTTCTCGTTCAGCATCATGCTTAGCCCTAAATAAGCAAGCAATGCCAACGACCTCGCGGTAGAACTGCACCAAGAGGATGGGCTAAGGGAAAAAGAAAAACCAAAGCAGGGTCAACCAAGCAGTAAAAACCAAGCTCGGAGACACTTACCCGCCTAGCGGCCGCTGTAACTACGGCTTCATATTGGGCCTGCAAAACGCCCCTAGGCGCGGGCAGCGCCACAACCTGGTGGCCCGGGCTATCGTCCGAGCCACTTGGCCCTTCGGCCGCTTCCTCTTCAGGCCCGGCCGAGCCTCCCGCAGGCTCGGCCACCTCTTCTGCAGGCCCGGCCAAGCCTCCCGCCAGCTCGGCCACTTCTCCCGCAACCTCGCGATTTCCTCCTGACGGCTCGGCTGATTCCCCTACGAGCCCAGCAGCACCTACGGCATGAAGGCACGGCTCGAGGGGAAATCAGTCTGCACCGCGGCATCCACCATCGGCCCTTTCCCCATTCGATTTGCCAGCCACTCCTCGAGCGACTGGCCTGGGACTGGCCGGAGCCGGATGGAATCTTGCCGGCTCCATGCGGCGAGCAAAAGGTGGTGCTCAACCCACGCCGGTGTCCCCGAGATCCATCCCGAGACAACCAGCGGAGCCACGCTCCACAGCTTCACCGGGACGACGCTGGCGGCCGTGATGACCCGGACGGGCCAGTCCCAGCCGAGGAGGAGGGTGTCGCTTGTGTTCAGTGGGGGAACGGGTATGCTACTCCCGTCGAAAAGCTCCTGAATGCCGCGGAAGTCGATTGGGTGCCACCCGGTCGAGGTCCGTCCCTTGACACGGAGCGGCGGCAGGCGCTCGGTGCCGTCATAGGTCTCCACCTTCACAAGCACGGCCTGGGGATGCACGTCCTTGCGCGCCACCAACGGAAGGACGAAGGGCCCCAAGCCCCGGGGCCCGGATTTGCCCTTAACAGGGTTGTTCTCTCGGGCCACCTCCTCCGGCAGCACCGGGATGAGTTCCCCCGCTTGGGGAGACAGCGCGACTGAGAACCAAGGAAGAATCAGGGCACGATCGGCTCAAGGGCCATGGTAAATAAAGAAAGGAGATAAGAGAAACCAGCAAGCACGAGTGACTTACGTGCGAGCTTGACGTCCGTCTCGGCCAACGCATCGTCCGAATCATCGTCATTCAGCACCAGCCGACGCTTTTTCAGCGCCGGCTGAGCATCTCGCGTGCCGGCCGGATCCTGAGCCCGGGAACCTCCAGCCCGGGCTAGATCGGGGGCGGAGTCAGTGGCTCGAGGCGCCTGCCGCCACGCAAGAGCGGCCTTGCCCGGGAAGCGACCGGCTGGTTTCTTCGAAGGCGGTCGCTTGCTCCCAGCCTGTCCTTTTCGTGTCGGGGCCGAGCCCGTGTCGCCGTCGACTGCCGAGCTGGCAGCTCCCGAAGTCGCCGCCAGCGCCGGCGTGGCGAGCCCAGCTCCCGCTCCCGCTTCCCTCTGCAAAAACATGTCATGGGACGTCAGCCCACGCCCACAAGAAAACCGCTTCCAGGGGCGCCTAAGCCCGCAGAAACACGTACCTCGTCCAGGGCGTTGCGGACGTCCGAGCCTGATGGCTCGTTGTGGTTTACGGGCAGAAGAAGCCCCACGGCCCGGGCCACGTCATCCTGGGGCAAGGCTGCAAAAGAAAAGAGTGGGAACATTACAAACGCGCCTAAAGGAAAGCTCGGGCAAAGGACTGCAAGATCGAGAACAAAGACTTACGGGAAGTGCCTTCGCGGGTGAGATCGTCCCACCCGCGGATCTCGAAGAAGGGGCGAACTCGCTTCCTCAGCGGGCTCACCCGGTGCCTGGTGAAGTCGGCTACGATGTCGTAGCCGTTGAGCCCCCGGCTGGCAAGATCCCGAATCTTGGCCGCCAGGGCGACCTCCATTGGCTCCAGCGAAGGTCGGGGCATCGTCACCTTCCCGAGGCTCGCATTCGCGAACCATAATCGGCAATCGTTAAACATCTTGGCGTAGTACCACCGCGACGCCCACCCCCGACGTTCTCCTTGGCTTTGAACACCGGGTACGAAGGCTTCATGTCGCGGCGGAGCTTGAAGTACGCGTACCCCGCCACATTGTTTCCGCCGGTTGTGGTCAGCTCGTAGAAGTAGAGGAAGAGGCTGACCGACAGCTCCACTCCGACGAACGCCTCGCAGAGGTGCGCGAAGATCGTCAGGAACAGGATCCCGCACTGGGCCAAGACGGCGTCGACGAACTCGGACTCCGGAACCCGGAGCCCATGAACCGCAAAGAGCTCGAAGCAAACGAGCTCCTTGCTCTCGGGCGAAAGGACCTGCTCTTTGCCGGCCGCCCTCCATCCTCCGACCTCGACGAAGCCGGCGGCTTCCAGCCCCTTCAGGTCGTCCTCGATAAGGAGGCTCCGTGTGAAAGGCACCATCGAAAAAGGAAGGATCGAAGAGAAGAAAGACGGCAGAAAGGCGGGGGAAGGAAGAAGGCAAAGGAACGCAAGTAGCACAAGGCAAACAAGTAGTACAAGAGGGCGTGAGAAGAGACGGCGAAAAGGGAAACTGCCTGATATAAACCGGCAAGGGGAGACGAACCGTCGCTCTGTCACCGGAGACGATGAAACCAGGAGGAGGAACTGGCGAATCACGCCCGATTTAGGATTCCCGCCGGTATGGGGGGCTCAAGATGCGGTAAAGGCGAGCATTCGCCGAAGGCGATTACGAATAAACCTCTGAGTGGCACGTCATTGTCCAGCTCGAGACTCGGGGGCTAGCTGTTGGGGAAAGTACGTGGCCCATGAAGGTTCCGCCCACTTACTTACCCGCGGCCCCACAGGAGACAAGCTCGGGGCCAGCAAGCTCACGCCCGAGCTTGGTAAGCTTGAGCCCGAGCTTCCCCGCCTTGGAAGCTCGGGCATCTTGCTTCCTCCGGGCTTCGGAGGTTCAAAGGAACAGGACCCGAGGAAAATCGTGCCGCGCCACGGACAGGATACGCTTCGGATCCCCAGAGTCGTCAAGAATGAAATGCGCGCACTGTACCAAGGAGCGCCTGGCGGCAGCTTCTGACGGATTGGCGGCCGGTCCCGTCAACCGCCCGCATAGGCAAAGACACATGCTAACCGGCAGCGGTCCGGCGCGGTGATCAGGAGATTACACTCGATTACTCGATGGATTTCGTACGCTACCGGCATGGCAAAAAGATAACGACTAATTCAACGGACCAGCGCAAGCTATAGTGGCCAGAGGGGGCCTATAAAAGGGGCGTACAGGCCACAACGGAGGGACACCCCGCTTCTGCATACACACAACACATTCGAAGAATAGCTACTGTAGAACAGGAGCACTTGCACCCTCGTAGGAGCTCTAGTTCCCGGCGGTAGTTCTCCGCATGCAGGTAACGGTAGGAACACACACAGTGCCTTGAGCACTTATTGTACTTGAGGCTCGGGCTTTCCAAAGCCCGGACTTTACCACTTGTACTTGTTTAAGCTCGGCATTAAACGAAGACTGGACGTAGGGCTGTTATCCCGCAGTGGAGGCCTGAACCAGGATAAAAACACTCGTGTTACTCCCCCCCAGTGATCCGGTCTCGACGCGTCCAACCGCGTCGGGACTAGGTCTTTTCCTTCGGCAGCATCCGGCCAAGCGGCCGAGCTTCGGTCCAGGGGAAAGGGCCGCCTTCGGGCCTTGCACCCTCTTTCCTTGCTTATTGGCGCCGAAGAGGCTCGCCTCCTGGTCGCCGACACATATGATCAGTCCCTTCGTATGCTCTTGACCATAAGCATGGCTATCTTGATAGTTTTAACTCTGCAGAGTGGGTACACTTTACCCTCAGGGAGTAACACACCAACGGACACCCTATGGGGGATCGGCCCACGGCCCAAGTCTTCATGTTGTACAAGAAGGCTGAGAAAACGAGGCCTACGACGCCGACGAACAAAGATATATCTTCCCTGTCCGTACAACCTAGATGTCTACAAGGGACATCACCACCTGCAAGTAGCTACTAGAGGTTTAAGCTTAATAGGCCAGGTCCGTCCCATAATGGAACCTGAGGCTGTACTATGAGGCTTAGTTCATAGGACCATAGGAAGGACTGTCCTTAGACTAGGGGAGGAGTACCAACACAAACCCGAAACCGTGCATCACCTGCACCATACCGGCAACCGGGTCCTCCTTAGTCAGAGCATTTTTAAGAGGGAGAGTAGAAACACATCCCAATCCCTAGCATCTACCCCGATGCCGTATTTTACCAAACCACACAGTTGCAATCATGTAAGATCATGGTGAAATTCTATAATCATGTATAGCATTTTTATCCTATTGCAAGGGAATTTATAAGCAATATAGTTATAGATATCCCTAGGGTTCAAAATTTATAAAGGGACAGAACGACATTTTAATTTCTAGTGATAACTAAGCTCTACTGATTACTTGTTTTATAATTAGCATGCAGTTTTCCAAATACTAACAAAACCTTCAAATAAGATAATGGTTCGTTCAATATGCATCAAGGGACTTGCCTTGGTTGGGCTCCTAGTATGGGTAAGCGTCTTCGGCGGGGGTCTCCACGAGCTCCTCGGGGTCTATCCTCGCACAAGCATCATACCAAAATTAAACCTTTGAAAAACTTTTTCTAAAAGATTTGTCCTAATAATCTTTGTTCATAGAATGTAAAAATTCCATTTTTACTATTTATCAAATAAGCATAAAAAGAGGTTATTTGATTTGCATGAATAACATTCCTATTGGAGTGGTGGGGTTTACATTTTTATTAAATCCAAAACTTCACCTAGTATTTTACAGAATTTTTCTGGAATTTTTGGAAGCCATTTTCAATTTTTAATAAATCTATTCTCTTTTTTCTGGTTTTCTAAATTAAGAATAATGGGAAAACTCTTCTTGTGAATGGCAGCGTGAAGGCTTACCACTCACAAGACGGATCGGCCCAGCGCTGCTGCGCCAGCTGCTGGGGGCGTACTCTCCAGTACGTCTCCACTTAACCTGACGGGTGGGTCCAGAGGGCCTACCTGTCAGCGACGGGAAGACGCCACGCAGGTTAACTGCATGGCTTAAACGCCACAGGCCCACGGGTCAGCGACGGCTTATCGGTTAACCACCGACTCAACGGCTAAGCTAGTGGGCCCACCGGTCAATGGCACTGACCGGCACGACGGAAGGGAAAGACTGGCGGCGCGCCGGTGGCCCGGGCCGACTCTGGTCGACGAGGTTGGGGAATGGGCACCGGAGCTCAAGGTGAACCTATGGGAGGTCGGGACGCCACCGGTGGTGGACGAAACCGGCGTCACGACGGGGACTGGCGGCAGCGGCCACGGATTGCCGTGGCGCCGGCCACTGTAGTGCTAAAGGCTATGCTAAATGGGTGCTTGAGTTACGGGGAGGGTCTAGGAGTTTACCTCGAGCGACGGCGGGAAGGGAGGGGGCTTGGTTTGGCTGGGAGTAACGGAGGTCGGCGGCGGTCCGAACAGGGGCCACGCCGTCAGCGAGCTTCGGTGAATCCTAGGGCACGATAGCAACACAGGGGTGAGGGCGACGCTCACGGGCTGCTCCTTGTGCAATGGATCGGACCCAGACTCACCATCGGCGGCGGGATCGCAAAGGGGGTGATTTCCGGCCGGCGGCGCTCCACGAGGACTCCGACGAGCTACAAGGCAGGAGAGCTCAATTAAGATGCGGACGGGGTGGAGGGGAAAGAAAGCTTGCAAGGGAGTTCGGGCCCGCGCCAAGAGACTTACCGGCGCTCGCCTGGGGCTGGACTGGGCGCGGCGGCGGGGTGGCCGAAAGGGGAAGAAAGGGATGAGGGGCATCCGGCTTTATATGGCCCCCGGAGAAGTGAAACGGTGTAAGGGACGAAGGCAAGAGGAGGTCTGGCCTTGGCCAAGACAGCCCGAGGGAGCTGGTCGTCGGAGACAGGTAGCAAGGCCGTGGCATTGATGCCGCGGCGTCGAGTAGGTGAGCCACTGGGCGGAGGAGAGGGATGAGGGGAGTAAGGGTGATGCGACCGCCTCGCAGTGGCAGTGCTCATGGCAACACGCTGAGCGGGGGTCTTGGCCCGGCTGGCCGAGGGCAACCTGACGGCGCTGGTGTCGCAACGCTGATCGAAAGCAGCGACACGCGTCGACACGCCAACCTTGATCGGCGAGGCGACAAAGGGGTCGGCAGACGGCTAGGCAGATCGTAGATCCGGCGGTCGATGACGACCTCAGCGGTGTCGCGTCGCACGGATCGGGAGCGCGCGCGCTGCACTGAATATGGCGAGGCCGCGCGGCGGACGAGAACGAGGAGAAGCGGCTACTGGGGGGCCAACGCCACAACCTGACGCACGCAGCTTGGCTGAGCCAAGCCCGAGCTGGGGCCGGACGCAAGATGCTGACCAGCAAGGCGTCTTTCATGAGGACGGGCCGAGGGAGAGTGTGGGCCGGGGCAGGATTTGATTTTCTTTTTATTTTCTTGTTTTTCTCTTTTGTCTTTCTTTTTCTTTTTATTTATCCCATTAAGCAAGGGGTTCTTGGGTAGAAAATATTTAATGATTTTCTGAAGTAGTACCTGATAGAGTCCAACTTCTGATTGTTACCATTAGGGGTTTTTTTTAAATTTTTGAACATTAAGTTCCTGCTGTTTATGTTTTTAATTAACTCGTTTCTCTTATTTTTATTTTTAAACAATCCAAGTTTTGTTCTTTTAATAAAAATTGGAATGTTACACACAGAACCTTGCATCTCAACACTCAAGAGCTACAGGCCTGCTTATATTTCAGTTCTGCAGGGTTGGATCGAACAACGAAGACGACACCGACGAGCAGCACGTGCGGCAAAAGACGATCTCAACGCTCCACCTGGCTTCCTCCCTGCATACAAACCCCCAACTCTTATTAAACCAAAGAACACAGTTAAAAACAATAACCAGATTGAACCAAAAGATAATCACGAGAGGGCGCAGATAGGACTAAGTTTGCTTGGATACGAAACAAGCCTTCACTTGGCTACCACTGGATAATCTAATGTTTACATGGCCAACTGGGGAAGAATGTTGGATAGCAATGACGGTAGGTTCGCTCACGGTCAATTTTCCTTTACTATCTCTATTATTAAAAAATATGTTATGATGAGTGCCAAGTGATGACTGATGAGTTCTATTACCAACCACGGCCATCACCCATTTATCCACTTTATACTTCGTAAGGATATTATCTATTTATTTTCACCTCTTTCTTATTTTAGTGTGTAGTATTTTTGGAAGCTATCAATCAGTATGAAAGATATGAAAAAAAAAACGTGGAGCTAAGGGTATATAGACAGGGAGCAATCGAGTATGGAAGAGTAGCTCAATTCTTAAGGAAAAAAAGTCAAACCTAAAGTGTACATACACATGACACAATCGAGCGTACAAAGGTAGTTGAATGCAAGAGCAAAATAACACTCGGCTAATTTAATCGTAGTTTAGACAAATGCAAGAGTGAAAGCATTCATCCCGCTTAAACCATTTTGCAAGTTTTTATTTTTTTCTCACAAAAAGCTCCATCCTCAAAACTCTGTTGTGTCCCTTAGTGTTTTGTTTGACCTAGGTTCCTCGAGTTCCTAGTCGTCCTTCACCTCCTCTCTCTATGTCTCAATCTCTCCTCGAACAAATCTGGAGTTCCAGCAGCGGCTGCCTTGATCTGTCATTTAGCACCAGATATGCTGCCTTCTAGTCTCTAAACCTTCTGTGAGCACACGGTATGCAGTCTGTTGAGCTGCTCCACATGCTTCTTGACTTTCTTCTCTGTAAAACAGTATTGTGAGTACACAGTATATGTTGCCCAATAGCTCCTTTGCAACTACAAGTAAATATTACTGAGAAATGATGCAAAAGCAGACAATAAAAAAGACAAGGATATTTACACTTTGCTTACTGAGAATATGCTCATACCATATCAATGTAACACTCCAGGCTGCATTATCAGGCAAAACAACCATTCTTCGAAATGACTCATCAATTGCTAACTTCCAAAAGAAAACGATACTTTTCAGGTAGCAGTTTCACATGTTCCTGATATTTCAGCTTTGAGGAAACTGATATTAGCAAGGAGACAGTCGAAGCTTCAAGTGCGAAGTTATTCTCGTCAATTTTCAAGAGGTACACCCCAGCTCTGCATATATCCCCTCTTCGCAAAAGTCTCCTAACTATAGCATTTAGCATTAGCGAGTCTGGAGCACATCCACTCTTCGCCATTGCTAAAAACAGATCATCAGCCTGCTCTAGTCATCCTTGTCCCATGAGATCTCCTATGATCAAGTTGTAGGTCACAACATTTGGCACTAAACCATTCGATGAGATAGCACCAAATAACTCTATGGCTTCATCCTTTCTGCCCACTTTAAGCAGGGAACTGATCATAATATTGAAAGTCGAAAGGTCAGCTTGAAAATTTACTGAGCATAAATTCTGAAACATGCCAAGTGCTTCATCAACACAATTATTTTGACAAAGTCCTGCTAGAATTACATTGTATGTGGTAATGTCCAAATGCATTCTACTTTTGATCATCTTGTCATAAAGTTCCTTTGCAGCAGTAGTACTCCCGGTCTGAAAGAAACCCTGCAGCATTATGGTATATGTAATAACTCCAGGCTTGACTCCCTTGCTCAACATTCTTTTGAAAAGTGCTAGAGCATCGTTTGTCCGGCCAACTTTACAGTAGCAATTAAGCAAAGTACTATAGGTAACCACGTCAGGTTTCAAGCCTGCTGAGACCATAGCGTCAACTAATTTAATTGCTTCATCCATCTTACTAGTTAAGCAATACCCATGTATAATTGTATTATACGATCTAACATTGGGCTTTTTGCCTACACGTACCATATAGTCCAAGAAATTTTTGGCCTCCACAACATTTCCTTCTTTACATAGACTGTCTAAAATTGTATTGAAGAATCCGACATCGGGATGGATACCTCTATTCATCATTTCAAAAAATAATTCCTCAGCCTTCTTTAATTTGTTACAGGTACACAGACCATGAATAAGAGTGGTAAAAGCTATGATATTGGGAGCTAATCCTTCATATATCATCAGATTGAAGTGTGACATAGCATCGTCCACTCTGCCTATCCTGCATAGTCCGTCTATTATCGTTCCATATGTGACTATATTCGGGTTCAATCCTTGCTGCCACATTTTTGTAAATACATGCATTGCTTCACCAGCCCTTCCATGTTTACCATAGGCACACATCAATATGTTGAAGACATAGTGATTAGGTGGAATACCATTCCGTACCATCAAAGCTAGGAGATTGTGCATATCATCAAGAGCTCCTGTGTTCGCATACCCATGAAGCAGGGTGCCATAGGTGACAATATTAGGTTTTTGGCCCTTTTTGACCATAGACTCAAAAATCTGTCTAGCTTCTGTGCATCTTCCATTCTTGCAAAGACACCGTATCAGCGATGTATAAACAACAGCACCCGGTTCAGGACCATCTCTGCACATTTTCTTGAAAATTCTGACTGCATCTCTCCACTGTTTCAGAGAGCAATACCCATGGAGCAGGCTAGTGTATGTGAATTTACCCGGCATAACACCTTTGTCAATCATCTGTTGAAGGACCCCCTCAGCACTATACATTTCTTGAGCTTTGCACAGGCCATCAATGATCGAGCTGTAGGTTACAACATCTGGTGAGATCCCCTGATCCAGCATTTCACGAAATAGGCTGAAAGTTTTGTCCATATCACCCTCCTTAAGAAAGCCATAGATCACGGTGCTATAAGACACCACATCTGGTGTGCAGCCGTCTCCATGACGAGTCATCAAGTGGAGCAGCTCGAGCGCCTCTTGACACCTCTTCTCTTTACATAGCCCCTTGAGAAGAATGGAGTAGGAGACGACGTTGGGCGTGCATCCGATCTCGGGCATTCTGCGAAGCAGTATGTCCATGGCCTCGGCCGTCCTCTCGGCGGCACAGAGGCCGTTGAGCAGTGGACTGAAGGCAATGTTATTCGCCCTACACCCCGTCTTGATGACGCGGCCGAATGTGGCAAAGCCAAGGTCCAAACGGCCGGCGCGGCAGCAGCAGCGGACGAGGAGAGCGTAGGTGCTTATGTCAGGAGCCACCCTGTGGGCGCCTGCTCGGGCCACGCGGATGAAGAGCGAGACGGCGAGGGCGGGGCCATCCCGAGCGGCGACGGTGAGGAGGGAGTTGACGGCGCGAACCGAGGCGCGCCCGTCCTGCTGCAGCAATTCGTCCAACAGGTGGGGGGCGTCCTTGGCGGCGAGGTCTCCCGCGCGGATGATGCGGCCCACGCCGGCGGAGCGGAGGCGGCGGGACATAACCATGTTGTCTTCTCTACTTAGCACGCAACTAACAGAAGAGAAGGCTGCGACCGCCGCCGGAGCAGCAGCACCATGTGCAGGCGCAGAGGAGGATCCCCATTCTCTAGTGGCAAACGACTTTGGAGTGGTGTGTGATTTTCACATCTGATCTGCTATTTGGGCTTTGGGTATCTGTATAAGAGCATCCACCCGAGAAACTCTATCTCTATTTTCTCTCTCTTCTACTCTATTTTCTCTCTCCATTACTCTAAAATTTCTTCACACTTTACACTACACCCTAAAAGATTCCTTCCCTCACCAGAATTTCTATCTCTAAAACTCTATTTTATACTACTATAGGGTTTCTGCTACGGATGCTCTAAGACCTCGTTTTGAAGACCATTGAGTTTCTGCAATCGTTAGGCCAGGATATTGTATAATCGGTTCAAATGCATACAAACATTACAGAGCTGTCTTAGTTACTTAACTGAAATAGCACTTTTCGGCGGGTAGTTTACAATAAGACCAATCAGGCCCAATTGTCATTGTACATCACAGAAGAAGGTTCAAGGTTCAACGTTGATGCGGAAAATTTGAAGACAACAAAAGATCATTCAGCGACTATACGATCATGCAAACAACTGCACGACTGCCCTAAATTTCATCATGATCGTCGTAGACCAGATCTTCGTCCTCATGGCACTCATAAGGTTCCTCGGGTTGATCCTCGTATAAAAGAATGAGTGAATGCGAGTGTAAATGTGCAATTAAACCACATTTGTAAATTAGCACCCTCCTAATGCAGATAATGATAAATCCTCTTTTCATAAAGCCAGTTATACAAACATATGACTTAGCCAATTTAAATCCTTTTTAAATAGTCATGTATTTATTGAATGAGTCGTGGTTCCCACATTAACTTTCTACCCTACCTCTTTCCACCTCTATACCAACCCCTTGTTACATCCAAACCTACTTTAAGTGAGCTGCTTCCATTGTTCCAATCTTCCTTGTTTCTCTCGCCATCTTATTCGGGGATTTAGGCTTTCTTGTTGTGGATCATCACTCTACTAGATTGTCGGTCCAGCAAGTACATGATCTAGACCACCATCGGTGACGGTGCTCTTTCGTCTTTGTCTTGGGCTAGAGTTTGTCTTAGGGTCTCCTTGGAGCAGGCAACTGGACTCCAACACCCGCACTACCGCACGATGGCCATGCATTGTATAAAACCATATCCAACACAGTTCAACTTTAAGGGACCACTTCTAGTCCCACTTCTCATGTCCCAAGAGACGAAGGAGGGGTTGAGTGTGCGGGACAGCGAGGAGCGGTGTGGAACAGCATGGGAAAGTGATGTGTGCGACGTTGGCAGGGCCTGCGCAGCACGGTGCAAGTCTAGAGCGGTGCGGTGCGGTGGCAGGCCAAGGGTGACGAGGCGACAGGCCTGGTGATGCTAGCTTGAGTGTGGCCTAGTGTACGGCGGCGCGGTGGCGGTAAATAGGACACCAGCATGGCACGCACAAAGTGGCGGCGGCAGCGTCTTGTGCGCAAAGAAAGAAGGGAGAGGGATAGGAAGAGGGAGAGGGAGAGGGAGAGAATGAAAGTGAGAGGTGGGCCGTTCAGGGCCTAAGGTGGGCTAAGCATGGTGGGCCAAGCCCAAAAACCTAAATTTCAATTTATAGATGAATTTCGTTGACTTGGTTTGAATTTGAAACAAAATTTAAATTTTTGAATGGTGAATAGAAAATACTTTGAGTTTGTTTCAAATTTGAGAATTTTTTAAAATTTGCCCAAATTTAGGCTGTTACTGAACGGAACGAGTAGGCTCTGCTAACGCAATTTCAAAATTTTCTACAGCGAGCACCTAGGACATCATGCAAGTTGAGGATCACAGATTGTTATCCTTGACGCACAATCACAGTGGAAGGAGAGTCGGAATAACTGAGTCCGACGACGTGCGCTTCGAGGTACAGGAAGAAGTTGTTCATGTCGAGTCGAATGTCCCCTCCTCATCGATCACAACCACAACAATGTCATACGTACTACTATAGAGAAAGTAGTCGATCACACCGACCTTCTCTTCCTTGTCGCTGATCAGCGCCGCAGCAATGCCTCTACGTTATCCACATGTTTAGGGACAGAACACCGTGTGCCAGTGTGCTAGCACCACATGCATGCGCTAGGGTTTCTAGAAGTCGATGGGGGCGTGACAGCCAAAATTACGTGGTGGTGAACTCGTATATCCGCACCACCCACTGCCTCCCCTTCTATAGAGCGCACTAATGGGCTTCTATGCTAGAAGACCATTATGACTAATACTACATAGATCAGTATCCATGAAACTAATCCTACACAAATCAGTATACGCAAATCTAATCCTACACAGATTAGTATTTGCAAAACCCACTAATGAATCCAATCCATTAGACATGTTTCAACCCGTTAAGTGTGTGACCCGTTATGTTCATGCACAAGTGGTCGTGGCCTCAAAAACATTTTTTCGAAAAACCACAGGTCAATAGCGATTCCTAGCAGGATATATTGACCCCAAATGCATAGAATGATCGTATCGGCTGAACCTTGATATACTCACATACTGATCTCTTTGTTGCATAATACTAGTCAACTCAAGGCGAGATGCGTGCCACCCTTATGATAGCTCGACTATTCACTCGATCTTGTGATGGATTCTAAACTGTGATTAACTCTTTAATCATATTGGCATGGCCATGTACTTTCCAATCCAATCACATCGAGGGGTCTAGAGATATCTTCTGTTATCAAGAGAGGACAAATTCTAGCTTGATCGCTCACACCCCACGACCTGTTTAATAGCATACCCGAAAGCTGTCCTTATAACAACCTAGTTACGGTATAGCGGTTGATAACCCGAAAGTATACAACTACATATGTTGGGATTCAATAATGATCTTAGGTCCAAGGATCATATATGTATACCACTTGAAACTACAGGCCGATGACACATTAAGATAACAATCTCTGCAATGTCTCGGAGTAGGTCTATCCAACACCATGTTCTCTAATATGTATCCACATTATTGATTTGATATCTCTATATTTATGGTATGTGAAACATTACCATCAATCAATACATGTGCTAATCAAATCATTATTGTCCCACATAATGGTATGAGACCAGGAATCATTTAGAATAAAATCATATAAAAAAACGTCTCACAAACAAGTCGTACTTGATGAACAATGTAAACAACATTTATTCATGGAACTGATAACATATTATCCATGAGTATATAAACATAGATGTGATACAATCATATTATATGATTGCCTCTAGGGCATATCACTAACAATCTCCCACTTGGCTCATGTGTGTGCCTCATGCTTTGGCTGTCGAAGAGGTTTCGTTAGTGGATCGGCAATGTTTAGATCTGTGCACTTTACAAATCTTCACATCACCTCTGCCAATGATCTCTCGAATGAGATGATAACTCCTAAGTATATGTTTCTTAGCTTGTGCAATGGCACCACTATTGTCACAACAGAGGTCTATTGGACCAGACGCACTAGTGACCACTCCCAACTCGGAAACAAATTTTTTGATCCAAACCGCCTCCTTTGCAGCTTCAAAAGCCACAATATACTCGATCTCCATCGTGAAATCAGTACTGTCTCTTGCCTAGAACTTTTTCAGATCTTTGCAAGTATTTGAGGATGTTCTTTACAGCCACCCAGTGACTTTCACCAGGGCTCGATTGATACCTGATCGTAACACTTAGAGTGTAGAAGACATTTAGGCGAGTGCACGATATGACATACAAGATGGATCCAACAGTGGAAGCATATGGAATCATACTCATTTTCTTTTGCTCATCAGGTGTTAATGCACACCGAATCTTGCTATGATTAATACCATGTGACATTGGCAAGAAACGTGTAACAGCCCGGATTGGGATATTTTGAAAATTTGAAAAATATTATTGTGGTCAGGTATTTTGGCCCCAAAATTTGGCAAACTGGATTCAAGTCAGGGATTATTCGCATATAATTATATTTTAAAAACCCACATACACCCTCATACAGGAACCTACTTGTATATACCCAAATACATATAAATGCTTATGAACTTGTATATACCTATATATATATATATGTGTATATCAAGGTTTCAAAAATTGATTTTACCCCAAAAATCGCTTAGGTCCGATTTTCGATTTGCCATGATTTGCCGTGGCAAATCGTGGAAAATCGGTTGAAATTCGAGTTTTGAATTTTAAATCAACCGGAGGTTTAAAAAATTAGAAATCACTTGTTTTTTGATAAAACGATCGATTTCTTCGATTAATCGATCGATTTCTTTGATTAATCGAAAAATCGGTATTGGAATTTTGAAATCTTGAGCCAAACTTCGAAAAATCACGATTTTTATCGATAAATCGATCGATTTCTTCGATAAATCAACCAGAGGTTTAAAAATCAGAAATCGCTTGTTTTTTCAAGAAATCGGTCGATTTTATCGATAAATCGATTGATTTCTTCGATAAGTCGACCGATTTCTTCAATAAATCGACCGATTTCGAAATCTCAAGCCAAACTTCGATAAATCGACCGATTTCTTCGATAAATCAAAACAAACCGATTTCAAATTTTGAATTTAATTCGTGATTTGTCGATATCGAGCCGCCGCGATTTCGCGGTAAATCGCGATTTGCCACGATTTATCAATGATTTTTGAAACCTTGGTGTATATATATATAGATATTTATATGAACACCCATACACCTGTATATATACATGTATGTATACCTTGAAATCCCTTAAAATCCAAGGTTCCATTTTGTGTCCCATTTTTGGAATTAGGCCTATGAGTGACATACACACTCTCTCTCTCCTCTCTCTCTAGCCTCCCTTCTTGGCTCAGCCTGAGCCGAGCTGAGCTCCTTGGCTCGCTCCCTTCCTCACTCACTCTCTCCCTGCTCTCTCCCGCATCCCTCTCTTCCTCACTGCTCCTGCTCTCTCACTCTCTCCTGAGCGTCTCTCTCTCTGATCTCCACCTTATTGAGCCAAGCAGCTCGCTGGCTCGCTCTCTCTCCATCCCGCGTCCTCTCTCTCACTCAATCGCACTCTCTCTGCCCTGGCCCAGCTCAACCCTCCTTTGCCCACAGGATCGAACCACGCCTCTCCCTTCACATTGCGCTGGCACGTGAACCCTGCCAAAACCGCCTCGTGGTGCTCTCCTCTCTACCGAGCCGCCTAATGGATCCCACCCCTGCCACTGCCGCTTGCCTCCGCCACCTGTGCAAGCCCCTGACTGGCCGTCCCGTCCTGCTTAATTGGGTTGCCAACCCCCTCCCTTGCTGCCTCTCAGCTTCTTAAGCCCCACCGCACCTCCCATGCTCTCAATTTCTCCATTTCCTTCCCGACTCAAATCTGGTGAAACCTTCAACGAAGTATAGCCGCCTGTCTGGTGGACCATTCCGTCCCTTCCTAAGGTCATTGGGTGGCTCTCTACCCTCTCTACCTTGCCCTCAGCCCAATCGGGCTTGGAGGCCCTATAGAGCTCAGGAGATCGCATGGACCACTGCTGGCCACGTTCTACCCCTCTCTAGATTTCCCCCGCTACGGCGAGCCTCATGTCTATTCCTTACACCCAGAGCTTCCCTGGCGCATGCTAACCAAACCCCTACCCCTCCATTGTTTTAGGCCCCGCCAGTTTGAGCTGTCGACATGCTTTATGCTTCGGCCGCTGCCGGCCTCCACGTCGCCGGGACACTCAGGACCTTCCCCTGCCGCTCCAACCCTGCAAGTAGATCCCACTTCCTCCGTAAATGGCATCGGACCCTTTTTCTCGAGCCCCGAAGCCCTATCTCACCGGCGCCTTGTAAGGTCGTGACCGTAGCCGCGATTGCTCGTCGCGCTGCTGCTTCAGGCTGCTATTGGCTTCATCGGGTACACCTTCGAGTGTGCTGGACATTAAGGGCCCTATTTTGGGTGGGTGCCCGTGCTGCCAAGGCCTTCCCCGCCGACGCCGACCTCCGTCCAGGCCGCCCATGGCCGCTGTGCCGTCCGACCTGTGGTAGATGACAACAGCCACCGTTGTTCGGCTGACCCAAGGATCCTCGGACCCACCGGTCAGTTAGCAAAGGCGCACTATCGGATGTACGTTTTCCTAACTGGAAAGCGCCTCTCAGCAGAACGCGTCGCGCGGGCCGCTCTCGGGCCGTCTGGGCCACGCGCATGCGCTCGGCCTACCGCCGGTACTGGGTTCGGCCCAGTACTATTCATGGACCTTTTCCAGCGTTTCTAGCATTTTAGATAATAGCAAAAAATAAAATAGATTTCTATAAATAGTTAGACACCTCTAGAAATCCTAGAAAATGTTTGATAAACATTAGATGACATGCTGGCTTTAGTAAAAATATTTAGGTGAACAGTAACATAGATTAATGCCTCCGTTTAAGTCAAATAGCCCTATTATGAGGATTTTCTTTTAAGAAATAATTCTGAAAATGATTCATGTTTATTTAGAATAGTCAATAACTTAATAAAATTCTAGAAAATGTAGAAAAACATTCTAGACCAAATAAAAATATCAAATTATAGCACACTAATATTCCATCCCTAAGTAAGTATTAATCACACTGTAATTTTATCCTTTTAACCCTAAATAAAGGCCTAATCAACGATCAATTCCTAATCAACGATCAATAATAATTGACATCAACCCATCTAACCTAAAAATAGTAAGCGAATTGCCTTGAGTTGATGAAGGAAATACTTCAAACGATATTATTTTCCATATACGATTATTTACTAAACTATGGGTAACCAATTTTGGGAATTATTAAGCATCATCATCATCATACATTCACTACCACTCATGCCACCGTTGTTTATTCGTAGGAATATGAATATTAGTAGACTCATGGAGCTTCCTTGATACGATAATTGGTTTTTATCGACAATTCCTGAAAGCTAGAATAAGCATGTTGCATTACATGCATCATTCTTCTTGCTGCACTTTGGTTATTTATTGTCGGTTACATTCCGTTATTAGACGCCGAGAAGCCCGACGAACACCTCGAAGAGCAGCAAGAAGATCCTCACTACTCTCAAGACGAAGGCGAGTTAATATCCAGTTAGATCATATTGATCCCAGTGTTTATTAAATTATTTCCTTTAAAAGTATCAAATTGCATTCTTTTCAATTATGAATACCTATCTTGTTAATCATGATATATCATGCCTGCTTTGCTAAATGATGATACCCATGATGATTGTGTTGATAATTATTGCTAGTTGAATCACACTTTGATCGCCTTGACGATCAGTCTTTAATTAACCTGGTTTAGGAACAAAACAATTACTAAACTCTTAAGTCTATGATTTAAAACTTGTTAGACTCCTAAGTCTGGTTAAAAACTTGCTTAGCTATGCTCAGGTCTCAATTACTACTTTTAGGCTTAGTCGCCTCGGAACGGTGAACTGACGTTCACCGAGACATGATACACTTATACTTGAAATCTTGATACATCGAATTGGGGCCTGGCATGGTAGTGTTTGTGTTTGGTTGAGGTTGAGGATTATGTTTTGTGCGAACAGGGTCCGATACAGTTGGAGAGCATAGGCTACGAATATGGGCTATTGTTCACAGACGGTGCGTTAAGAAGCGCGGAGTCACACGCTTAGCGGGGTGGCGCTACCACTTGCCTAAGGGGATGGTTCTGACACATCGTGTGCCGAGGCACACGGAAGAACGATAGCATGAGAAGGAAGAAATTTGGGAATTGTGGGCTAAGGCCTAAGTGGACGGGCTAGGGTGAAGTTGAGCTCACCCAGACGGGTGCATCAAGGATGCACAGTAGGAAGTCACTGACTATCTTCCTATGGGGGATAGTTCCTAACACCACAACGCATGGCCATCGTGCTGTAATTCGAGTATAAGAAGGGTTTGGGGATAGTACGATCGGAGGCTCTCAGAGTGGACGTACCCCAAATGCTGTTATACTTGAGGTAAATACGGGATGGAGCCGTCACCTGCGGGTGATCTGGATCGCACCCACTTGAGTTACGAACCGTATTGTAACATACCCAAAATTTCAAATTCAGTATAAAATTTTTTTCGCAAAAGTCATAAGTATATTCCTGTAACCATTCCTAATTTTTTTAAATAATTTTAAACAAAGCACCTATTTATTCTCTAAAGAAAATACCCTATTTCTCTTTCCTAAAAATAAAAATCTCATAAAATAATAAATATTATTTCATATTTGAATTCTACTCATTTTTATGAATTTTTAGAAATTTATTTGATATTTTTCTGAGTTTCCTACAGCTCTCTATGAATTCTCAAAACTATAAATATATTCTGAAAAATCCTTTTCTATTTAAATCCGAGACCTTCCTTTTTAGGCAATCCCGAGAAATACGCTTTCCTTTTACGGAAATGCGCTACCACTTAAACCATTAAGTAACCGTGCCAATCTTGGACCATTGGATCAAGATCCAATGGATCACCGATCATACCACCATACCGATTCATCTCTTCTAATCTTAACCGTTCATTTTCAAATCAACCACCCTGATGTAGCCACGTCGTCCCTTTTTCCATCCTCCGCACCGGCTCAATACGGAGAATCCAACGGCGCCCAAGGATTTAAAATTTCAATCCAATGGCTGCCGCCGTTCTTCCTCCTCCCGTTGATTCATCCTCTCAGTGACCGCCGCCGGATTTCTCACCGCCCACCGGAACTCACACCACCGCCGCTCCTGTCCAACCTTTGGCCCCCGTTTCGCCGCCACAGATGAGCCCACGCCGCCGCCGACATCCGCCGCCGCGTCATCATCCTCATCCATCCACCGCGACCTTCCAATCCATCGCCGCCACCTCATAACGCCGCCGCCACTATTTCTTGCTCGCCACTCCATCCCTTGCCTATAAAAACTACCTCCTCGACATCGCACTCCCTCAAGCTCTCATTTCCGCTCCTTCCTTGCCCCTCTACTGCACGACATCGCCGCCACCACCACTTTCTTCCCTAGCTCTGACGAGCTACCTCCTCACTACTCCGGTCATCCTATGGCCTCGACACCTACACACAAAACATCCCAAATCCCACTATGAACTTAGCTCAAGCATTACCTAGCACTAATTCTTACCGAAGCCCTCTCCTCGTCGTTACCCTATTCCGCCGCCGCCTCAACCTCGCCGTCCCGCCGACTCCGGCCACCCCGAGCACCCCAATGACCACCAAAACAACCCCCATGCTCCCAATTTCACTAAACCGCCGCCAATTCCTTGCCGCCGGCCTGCCTCGCCGTCGCCGGTGAACCCTCCCGCCGACCCTCTTTTCTTCCCCTCTCTCTCACCGACGCCTCGACCCCACACGTCAGCCACCCGACTTCACCCCCTCACACCCGTTCCCTTCCACTGCCACCCGGGACCCTCATGTCAATCCAGCCTGCAGCCATATTGGGCCAAGCCCATTACATATCAGCCCAAGCAAGGATTTAAACTATTTTCTAAATTTTATTTCCATTCATAATACTCGAATATATTTAAAATATCAAATCACTTTTATAAATTCTACAAAAATTCATAAAAATCCAACATAAAATAAAGAATAATATAAAAATATAAATTATCATATTTTTCTAGTAAAATAACCCTAAACAAATCCTTTTACTCTCTTCTTTATATATTAAAGCATTTTAATTAAAGAATATAGGAGTAAAAAAAGTAAAACTTCCAATATAAAAGTTACTCAGAATAATGTTTTATATCTAGAAATAATATTTCTATATTTTTAAAACCTATAGAAATCCAAATTTAAACTTAAAACCCTTTCTTTAATTAAATTAGAACTTTCCTTAAAATATAAAAATTAATATGAAATCATGCTAAATAAAATTTACATGTCCCATTCAATTTATATAAACATTTTCATATAAAATTATAATGACAAAATAAATTCTTTTTAATTACTATCATTTAAATAGAAATATTAATTTTCCAAAATTAATAACAATAAAACTCTCCATAATCTCTATTTATAAACACCAATTAAAAATCATATATATTTAAACTAAACCTAATTATACCCTAAATTAACAAATCCATGCACTAACCCTAACTTTATGCTGTCCAAATTACCTATTTTATATAAAAACTCCTACCCCTTTTTCTTTTAGAAAATATTTTCAAACTTCTAGAAAATCGTACAACCTATCACCCTTTTACCCCAGACCCTTTTATTTTGTCGTTTATTTAAAACTTTTCTTATTTGATATTTATTGGAGTTTCTCTCTTTTTACAATATATAGACGACAAGATACGCCCCCGGAAAGAATGTCCAAATGATACAATAAGTGTGATCCGATCTTCAAATAAGGCAGGTTTTCTTATTCTTAATGCATTTTGATATACCTACATTTCTTCTATTTATTATTTATTACATATATTTTCTAGTTATTATTTATACATTCCAAGTATAATTTTTATCCAAGCCCCAATACCTTAAAAAGCCACCTAAAAATAATCAACCCCTAATTAAACCCTAGTATAGGCAAAAATACAAAATTTTGATTATCTCATGAAAGAATAAAGAATTGGTCCGTATAAATAAGTTGGGTTGGATAACTTATTTGATACGGAAAGGATTGTAGTTTGGGAGATAAAATGATTTCTCATATAAAGCAATTTGGAAAAAGCAGTTGTCGGCTTGGGCCAGGTACCTTGGGGTTAGAAGGTACACACTCAAGGACACCAGGTGGGCGAGGGTGTGAACTCCCTGGAATCATTGCTTTATAAAAATATAGAAGCAGATTCAGAAATATCGTTATCTTTGCCGTCTTGGGCCAGGGTCACAGCATATAAGGCCGGTGGAAACACTCAAGGGCACTAGATATTTGCTCTGTGATAAGAGGATATCTAGATATCGTTTGCTTCTATAAAAACTTGAGTTTAAAATATTTAAGAATGACATAGTTTACCACCCATCCATGAAAGTCATGAATCCATGGGCAAAGCTGGGCAGGTTCTGCAGAGCTGAAAACAAATACATCGATGGACCCTACTTCAGGTATATGAAGTTATGTCAAATGGGTGATGCCTCTCTTATTTGTCAAAACTCATGAATTTATTTTACAAAACTTGTTGTCTGGTTAGCAGATAAGTAAAGATGGAGAAAGATGGTAGAATTTGTTCTATTATTATTAATTGTTTAAAATAATGATAGGACTTTTATAGTTTAAATTTGCATATTCACCATAAAGCTTTACTATTTCTTGAATCATGTTATCATTTATTAATAGTGATATTCTTTTAAAAAACCTGCAAGTACGATTATTACTTACCCACATTTTGTGGGCAATTTATTTCTTTTACAAGATCCACTTTATAATCAGAAATGGACATTTATGAAGAAGGAAATTCGCATAGGAATTGATTTCTAAGGTTTACCTTATGCTCAGGCTCTGCCTGTGGTATATGGGCATGTAATTTTCTTTTTATTACCAGGTTAAATTTCCATTTTCGCTGTAAAATATTTTAATATGTAATAAATTAAGCAAGTTGTACTATTTCTAAATGCAACTGAAATCTTGGACAGTTGGCATTCTGGACATTTTCTGGTAAATTTTTATCGAAAATTTGGTCCGTCACACGTATGGCAACCCAACTATGGACTTGGGCTCTCGTGGGGTAGTGTGATCTCATAACAGGTCTGTCGCACCTAGAATAAGATAGCGAGAGTAAGATGTTGGTTTGGCAGAGTATATGGAAACTGCCATGGGATCGGATTTGATTATGATATGGAACTTAAACTCTGAAATGACACATTAAAGTAGAACTTTGATTAAAACTGCTAAGTCATAGGCTTTGATTTTAAAACACTAGCTTTCTGCAAATAAACAAATCCCAACCTTTCCTTTGGAACCTCTATCACTAAATGCATTAGGCTAGGTTTTAACTCGCCAGTGTTTGGATGACACTGACCTCGCATATATCCCCTCTTTTAAACGATGGAGTCGATGGTAGTAACGACGCCTACGAGTGACACGAGGATGGAGATCCTTAGTACCTGGATCAGGAATAGGATGTTGGTTAGGGCTTAGGGCGTTCCACCAGTCGCCGCTATTGCATAGCCGCTGTTGTGATTTTGTTTAAGACTTTCGCAACTCTAATGTGTTTCATTTGGATCTTGGTATGTAACTAAGGCCATGTGCCGTTTGCCTACTAATCAGCCTGAGGGCTGCGAATGTAGTAAAGACTTCTCGATGTATGAAATGATCCGGCTTTGTAACATGTGGCACTAGATTACTGCTCCAGGGACTAGTGCAGTGCAGGCCGCCTCTAAAAGACGGGCCCACATGAAGCTGGTACCAGAGCATACGACTATAGGAACCCTAGACCTTGGCCATTAGCGTGCTGTAATTTAAAACTAAGAAAAGGAATTTTTCCTAAATATACTATTTTATTATAAAAATCCGCGGTATTCTGTCCTCCTGTTTGAATTCCAATTCCTTACCCTTTTCAAAAGTTTTTAGGGAACTCTTCTCTCCTATCTCTTCTTACCTGACATTTTTAGCTTCTATCTTGTCTCATATTCTCCTCATGTATCTTCGTAGGTCTTGTTTGCTTCTCAAAGCAACAGTCGCTTCTAAATTCTCTCCTGAATTAAAGGTCTAGTCGACCCCTCTTATTCATAATTAGAGACTTGAAGCTGCATGCCTCGACAACATACTCAAGGAGCTTCAAGAATAGTAAGGAGACATGACGATAAATGGTCAAGAGACTCCTCAATCAGCCATCACCCCTACAACCGACTGTAGAGGATTTGAGAAGACGTCAGCATCCGCGACCAACTCGGAATATGTAAACACATCACTTCGCCATCTATAGGCAACTCAACCCCAAACATCTACTCTAATTAGAGGAAATCATGCACAATATCCGTAACCAAAACAATTGGTAATAGTGCCTCGTAGCCTTAAGTATAACCCCTAGTCTTTCTGGGTATCGCTTTGAAAGGCTTGTTAGTCTGTTAACCTTCAAACTCATCAAGTCCGATGTGGGTAAGTGAGATTAATTAAGATATCTCAGCTTTAGGCTGTTATTACGACTTTTAGGTAAAACGTTATCCTAGCCTAAAATCGTAAATTATTGTAAGCTATAGGACGCCTTATTTAGAAGAATGGTTCCTTAACCCCCTTACAAGTTAAATTTGAGCTTTATTAATGCTGTTTGATCTTGTTTACATTTGTTAACTTGGTTCTTCTGACCTGCATATCATGCATATAGGCATATAATTTAAAACAATTATAAACTGCCCTAGATGCCTAGGGATGTCTCTTAAAGGATCAGTGCCGACGACCGTCGCTGTAAAAATAATAGCTTATGGCCATCGGAGTCGTGCCTGAAGGTTAACACCTCCTCTCACACTAGAGACCCCTAGCATGACCATAGTTTGGGCAAAATAGACCCTGCTGCTCCAAGCCCTCGTCGCTGTCCATCAAGGCCCTATTGAAACAACATTTTGATTTACAGCGAACTATAAGTAATATGTTTCAACAAATATCTTTCTGGAGAAATTGTTTGTAAAACCTCAATACACTTAATACCCTAGTCAAAACTACGTACCTTTTTGGAAAACACGGATTCAACTTTTTAGGATTTTGTTTAAACTTATCCCCTTTTCAAAGCATCAAAAATTTGTTTAATATTTTGGGTTACTAAAAATCTATTTTCTAAGAGGTACCTTTAAAATATATATATGTATATATATACGTTTAAAAGATTTGGAAAACGAGCTTCGCAAAGGTATTTCAAGGCAATTTTTGAAAGGTTGAAACGGTATTTCAAGGCAAAAGTATTAAAACAAAATTTATTTTGACTTCATGAGTTGCTTTTAAAAGACTTCTCTAATTCAAACCTTCTCCAATTTAAATTTGGAATGGCCCTGCCTTTTCAACCATGTTTTCCCTATTTCGTAAAAACTTTTTGGTTTATTTCAAAGGAAGATTTCCTGATCGTTGTTTCCAAACCAGTTTGCAAGGAAGGAATGATAAAAGATATTTATTCCCTTATTCAAAATTATTCACTTTGGTAAATCTCTCCCTCAAACCCAACTTCTTGCTCCCTCCCCTTCTTACTTTCTTTCATGCTATTCCCTCCTACCTATTGCTAAACCCTCTATCAAACTAATAGAGTGGCATGAGGCAATGGACATCTCTGAACCAATTAAGAGAGAGCCCTATACTGGATGGAAGGATGGATTGATGGGTGTTGTACATCGTAGAAGTTTGCATCGATATAAGACATGATGCCAATAGTGGAGTTGAAAGATTAACATTAGATATAATTATCTTGGGGGTGTTTGATGACTTTTTAGTAATGGTTTAAGGTGCAAAGGGAAGAAGGTTGAGAATGTGATTGATTATCTCTTAGATGTAACCTCGAGAGAACAATTTAATTCTGGAGATAGTGATATGATTTAAATGAATGGTTGTTACCGAGAGATTGGTGAATATAGCAAGAGCTAGAAATAAATTTGGCAAATTTTAAAAAGTTTAAATTAGACATCGTTCGTATAGTGTATAAATTTGTCGATGCTATAGGAAGTATACTAACCCTATGTCGGTGGATTAAGTTAATGATTAAGGGTTATAATATGGTCATTCGAAACAAATTATGTATGGTCCGATTAAAGACAATTAGCATTTGGTGCATTTATAAATTGCCGGAAGAAGTTGATCTATCCATTAATTAGATTGAATGGACACATAGATTTTGTGGAAACCATTGGATTATATGAGGACTATGATATAGGGCGTTGATTAGTGGATCTTCCGATTAATTATTGGTTAGGTGATTTTATGTCGTGTGATGGATTTATAGATTCATGATGGTTTGTCATAGATTCACCTTATTATACTTGGATTGGTAGGAATAATCTTATTCAGGTGACCATACATAGAAAACTAGGAGTCGATCAAGATCATGTCGAGTGGAACAGAAACTTGTATCAATTGTGGTGTACTTAGGAGGTAATATGATCACTCGGACTTGGATTTTAGATTGTTAAATTACCATGATTAAGGTTGGATAAGTACCCTGGGATACAATAATCTTATGGACATGTTCGCAGTGAATTTGAGATATGGATTATACTACAGGAATTATTAGTACTAATGACCATTACAGGATATATGGTCTGACTTGGAGGAATGACATTGAAACTACTGACTAAAAATTGCCCCTATGTCGGTGGAAAATTTTATTTAGGGGGTAGTCAAACATGACCGTGTTGGATTGTCGTCACATATATTAAGAGGAAGATTGAGATTACTCTGTAAAAGGATTCAATAAGTCTAGAAGTTACGGTGGTATTATTGATTCTAGCCAGTGACGAAGGTGAATTAGGAACAGTATCGGATTTCATTAGACTGTATCTCGAATTGTGGGTGATGCTTAAGAATAACTCAATCTCTTGATTCATAGACTGATACCGGGAATTGAATTGTTAAGAAGCTAGGTGATCTGAAGTATTATCGGTGGATGTGTAGATATTTTGAAAATGGGTCACAATTGATTTGGCTAAATGCATTTAGGTAGTAAAGTAAAAAAAAAATTGGGGCAAGGAAAATCTTAGCAATCCAAGAGTTGATGTGTGGGAAAAATAACAGCAAGGCCGAGACTCTAAATCTTGGTGGTATATCAGTTGATAATAAGAGTCTCAACCTATTATGATCAGACCAAGGATGTAGTTATAAGTTGTGATTAAATTTGGATTTTGAAGTGATAATGATAACATTGGTGGATAAAATACTACCCAAGTGCATGTGGAATAAGGATTGGATCTTGGTGAGTAATTAAGATGGAGGCATCTTATGTGGTATTCTGAGCTTCTTGAATGCTACACCACCTATCCATCTATTGAGTAATAAGGGCATCCGAAGTAATCACGATATCAGAGATCGGTTATGTTCTCGATGAAAAGAACAAGGCCCCAGGCTAGCCTCACGAAGATGAAGATTTCTCTCTGCCGCTCTTCCCATGATCGACACTGTGAGGCCTGTCCTTTTGCCTACCACTTGATCTGCACTAGTCCCTGAATCAGTACACTAGTGCACACCATTCACATAGCCGGATCATTACATACAAACGGAAGACTTAAATTACATAAAATACCTGTATTAAGCCCGAAGGCTATTAAGTGTTTACAACACGGCACATTGGCCCAAATATTCCAAATGTCCAAAAGATCAGAGTGCAGAGATCCAAAAGATGCAAAAGGGTCTCGTCCTGGCTATGCCTAAGCACTCGGCTGGAGAGACGCCCTATGCCTCGCCTTGATCGTCAGCAAAGTCATGTCCTTCATCTTCATGGCAGGCGTACTAATCCTGCTCATATTCTCCATCTAAAAGAGAATATGAATGCGAGGTCAGTGTCATCCAAACACTGGCGAGCTAGCTTCCAACCTAATGCATTTAGTGATAGGGTTCCAAAAGAAAGGTTAGGGCTCTTTTAGTTGTAGAAAGCAATTTTTATAAGTCAAAGCCTATGACTTAGCATATTTTAACCAAAGTTCTACTAATCAATGTTTTTCATTTTTATCCCACGACAGTTTTCTTGCACACTGCCAAATGTTTCCCAAACCACGACAGTTTCCATGAACACTGCCAAACGTCTCCAAACACCCGCCATCATCTTCCAGGTGTGGTGCACCTGTTGTGGATCTTACGCCAGCGAAGTGCCCGTTCTTCCCTAGCCGAGTTGCCATGCCCGCACTAGAGTCATGGCTCCCTGTCACGTAAGACCTAGATCACCCATTAGGATGACGACCTACTCCTGTCTTCACCTCGGACTAGGGGTTGACCCTGACGCTATCCAGCAAATCGGCGGGCCCCTAAGTCCGCACTACCGGGCGATGGCCTCGCAGTCAGAAAACCCCAGTCTTGCAAAGATAAAGCTATGCGAAAACAACTTCGCGCTCACTTTGCACAATAGAAGCTTGGCCCAAAGACACTGGAACTCACGTTGTGCGAACCCCCCAAGGGCGAAGATAAAGTTACGCAAAAAACAATTCGGCCCGACCGCAGTAGAAGCTTGGTCGCTTAGCACCATCTCCATGATCCAAATTCATTCGCACCATGTAGCCCAGCTACATCACACTCTTAACCACAAACCGGAACACATCCGTGTTCCCAACCACACACACTGGCATGCCAGGCCCAATATCCAGTAAACCAAATTTATAATGTTCATCATGTCCGGTGAATGTCGGTTCACCGTTCCGAGACGACTAAGCCTAAATTAATAATTGGACCTAAGCAATGTCTAAGCAAGATTTTAACCAAGACTTAAGAGTCTAAAATTGTTTTATTCAATCCTAACCAGGCTAACAAGGGTGATCATCAAGACAATCATTTAGAAGTCAAATGATAAATGATTTTATCAAGGCAATATCATCATGGGGAATTAAATACAAGAAGTAAGCATGGCATGATACATCATGATTAAACAAGTAGGCATAAATACTTAAAAGAGCATGCAACTTGTAATTGTAAATAAAATAATTTAAGAAAACTGAGATTCAATATGATCCTTTTCAATGTTAACTAGTACTAGGAAAAGTATAGGCTCTCCCTAATAAAAGTAACACTTAAAGGAAGGTTGTTGACTCGCACTGGGGAAAATTGAGATTTTCCCTAGTAAAAGCAAACACCCTTTAGGGTGGAAATTAACTCGCCTTGGTTCTGCGGGTGAAGGGAATCTTCTTGCTGTTCTTCAAATTGCTCCTTGTGCTCCTCCGCGTCTATTAACGGAACGAATTCGAAGAACAAATAAATATAATACCAATATGCAACGAGGAGGCATGATGCATGAATGCACGTGCATCTAAGGCGATCGCGATTACGGATGGTAGTTATTCTAGTATTTCAAGCATAGTAGCGTCGGGTGATGCAATGTATGAATATGTGCTAACATACCTTTAATTTAGACAACCCTAAACTGATAATAACCTAAAGCGGATAAAATACTTGGTAAAATATTTATCTGCATTATTTGGGAATCAATTATTGTTTTGAATGAAATTATACACATTTCTGTCTCTAATAATACTACAGATGAATGGATTAACTAGCTTTAAGAATTTCCCATAGAGTTACAAGGATAAACTAATTGGTGAAAATAGATAAGCGCTGATTTGCTTTGCTTAATAATTTTATAGATCTAATCTTTGGTTTAATTAAACATAGACATGTAATATACTATTAAATGTATTATCTAATAGCTTGGAAATTACGTAAATTCAAACAAATTCAGAAAAATACGAAATTTATATGGGAGCTAGAATATACCCCGATCTATCTATTTTAACCTGTTTTACCTAAATCGGATAAACGCTGAATTTTTGGCGGCCTTGCAAAGACATATTTCCTTGCTCTCCAGTAGCTGCTGGAAGAGGCACCCAGCAACACCGCAGCTAAACACCAGCAGGTCCAGCAGCTGAGAGGCAGCAGCTGGGCAGTAGCAAGGCAGCAGCACGGGCAGCAAGAGCAGTAGCTCCAACTTCAGCAGCAACAGCAACATTGTAGCAGGTTCAGCTAGGCAGTAGTTAGCGGCAGCAGCAAGAAGCAGTGCAGGAAGAAGCAGCAGCAGTAGCATCTTCTTCAGCGTGCAGCAGCTGCATACCAGTAGAAGCACCAGCCAGTAGGAACAGCAGCAAGGCAGCGATGCCTTCATCTTGTCATGTTACATACATGCTCCAAGCACTTGTTTTGGATAGGATTGCAAGAAGGAAAAATAGGGGAAAGCTCATCAATGGCTGCTGCATCTAGTGACAGAAAAACAAAAGGGAAGAAGGAGATAGATCTCACCGAAATCAGTATGCATGTCATCACCACTTGGATAGATGAGAAGCTTGGGAGCTAAGGAGCAAAATTGTTTCAGCACCCATAGGTTAATTTTTGGTGTTTGAGGGTGTTTGAAAGGAGAAAAGAAGGGAGCTCGCTGCTGTACAGCTGCTTGCTGCGTTGGGGAAGAAGGGGGCTGGGGCAGCTGCTGGCTATGGGGAAAAAGGGAAGGGAAGGAAGAGTTATATAGAGAAAAATCATTAATGTTTTTAGAGGAAAAATAATATGCTAAGAGTGGTAAACTCCTTTTTCAACTACACATAATTTGGAAATCCTCAAGAGTAGGGGAATAGGACTAATTGGTTTTATTTTCCTAAAAAGGGTCTAAACAGGCATTAACTTAAGTTTTACAGTGCAAGAACAATTTTTAAATTAAAACAAATAACTAACAGATTTTGATATTACAAGAAAAGGCTAGATTTATGGTTTGTATTTGTTTAAAGAATAAATACCTTTTCATGGTTCATGATTTATCCTTCATTTTGGTTCCCATGGATTTAAAACAGTGTTACAGTTAGATAGATTATTAGTTTATATAATGCTAGGATTAATGTAACAACGACTAGAGGGGGCTTACATATTTTTAATAATTTATTTTATTTACTGAACAATTGGTTTAAAATATTTTCTAGGTTCCTTACCTTTGGTAGTATTTACAAAAAAAGTTTCATAATTTTTAGACATCGATTACTATTTTAAATAAATCCTAGAGTTGCAATATAGATATTCGGGTTAATTTGTAAAATTAGGGGACTTGGGCCGGCCTAGGCCGGTCTCGGGCTGCATCGTGGCCAGGCCAGCCATGAAGATGGCCCAGTAAGGCTGCAGCCCACGCAAACATAGGCCGAAGGCGGCTTCATATAGGAACGTGAGCGCTTAACAGAAAGCGGAAAACGTGGATTACGCCTTCAATAACTGACATGTGGGGGTCGAGGGCCCACAATTCAGCCGACCAACGGCAGCCACAGAGGAGGCCTTCTTCCTCCTCGGCCTGGGCGTGTCCAACGGCCATGGCCGGCCGGATTGAACGGTGACGCCGGCAGGGGAGGCCACGGCGGCGAGGTTTGACCGCCGAAACGGAAACCCCATGGCCCCACGCACCTAATGGCGTTGCTGGCGAGGCCTACGGCAGCCAACGGCGGCGGCGTGACGAGCTCTCGCGACGGCTGGCACGGCTAATCGCCGCGGCGGCGATCTAGAGCGGCTACTGCCTATCCCATAGGCTCAAGAGCATTAATAGGGTGCTAAGGAGGTACCTTAGGCCATGGTGAAGGCGGAGATGCACCGGAGATGGCCGGCGACGAGCAGGGCAGCGGCGGCCGATTGAGGAACATGTCGCCGGAGGATTCCAGTGGTCGGTGTGCAAAATTAAGTGGTGTCGGAGGTTAGGAACATCCTGAGGATACTTTAAGCTCAAGGAATCGAAGGAATCCTTACCGGAGTGGCTATGATTCAGAAGGTGGTACTTCGGCCCGGCGGGGAGGACTTCGCCGATTCCACGAGCTCTATGGCATTTTCGGCCAATTGCTTCGAAGACATTGGCGAGGAGGATGTGAGGAAGACACGGTTGCAATATTGTAGCTTGGGATGCACCGTGGTGGATGAACGGAGGTGCCGAAGATGGGCGACCATAGCGAAACAAGGGAAAAGAGAGAGTACGAGCTTTAGCTCAGTTTGTGTGGTCGCAGGGTGGTCTCGGGATGGTTTTGTAGAAATGGGTGGCCTCGCAGCGATGCCACGGCATGGTGGAGTTGCGGTGCTTCCAAGGGGAGGTAGAGAGGACAAGCCGGTTCGGCTTAAATGGCAGAGGCAGAGCGAGCACGTGCCGAGCAAAGCCTGGCGTGGCGTGCATGCAGTAGAAGCGGCCACGGGAGGTCGTGGCAGAGGAGGCGGCGTCTTGTAGAGCCAGCAGAGCCTTTATTGGGTGTTTTGGGCGGTGGCGACAACACGGCGCATAGGGCGAGGGTGACAATACGGTTGGCGAGAGGAGGTGGTGGCGTCTTGGCGGCAGGCGAGACAATGAAAGCAATACAAGCAGGCAAGCAGAACCAATGGGGAGCGAGGGAGGGTGAGAGAGAGAGAGGCACGGGAGAGAGAGAGCAGTGAGAGAACAGAGAGAGAAGAGAGCGCCGGGAGTGAGAAAGATGAGGGAAGGCTGAGGGGCCCACCTAGCAGGTTGACCAGGGTCAAAAGGGTAGCTAGGTAACTTGATATTTGCGCAAGGATGTATATATATTGAACCTTCCTTAATTTAATTAGTTAAATTTCAAATTGAATTTTGAATTCAAATTAGGATTTATCATTGATGTTTTGATCCTTCTTATTCAATTGATATCCATGATCATGCTTTGTAAAATTTTTATTTATGATGATATTTATTATTTTTCGTTTTAGATAATCCATGTGTTAGGGTTATTTTAAAATTTCAAACACTTAGTCCACATGTGCACAAGTGTATATATATATATATATATATATATATATATATATATATATACATATATATTTGTACACACTATTATGTGGGTATAGCTATTAATTGTGTAATTAAGAGAATTGGTTTGGGATGATTTGGTTTGGTAAATTCTTAACCAAGAAAAACTTAATTTGCTCAATTAGGTTTTTCTTTTAAATAAGTATGTTTTATTATGGGCGCAAATTCTAACTTAGGTTTCCACAAATTCAAATTTTTAAACATGAAAACTTGATTTCAAGTTTTCAAAATTTTCGGACGAAAATATGCGTTTTCATTTTCTATTTTGAAAGTTTTAAAATATCCCCAATTTTGGGATGTTACAGACACCATGAATCGCCATCATTCAAAACTACCAAGTACTCCCAGGATCAAGATTATTGAGCATATCCACGAACCTTTTGGAACGAAAATTGGATTGCAACTTCTCTATCCTCTTCACCTTCTAGGTTATCAAATCTCGAGGGCGAGATTTATTGTTAGGGGGGTAGGATTTGTAACAACTCGGATTTGGGATATTTGGAAATTTTGAAAAAAGTTATTGTGATCAGGTATTTTGGCCCCAAAATTTTGCAAACTAGATTCAAATTAGGGATTATTCGTATATAATTATATTTTTTTAAAACCACATACACCATCATATAAGAACTACTTGTTTATTATAAAACCTAAACTACATTTAAAGCTTGTGCAAGGCTCATATTTTCTTGTAAAAATATTATATATATTAATATATTCAAAATGCTTAAATGATTGCTTTTGCTCTTTGCAAAAATAATTCCTATAATGTAACTATATACATAAGATTATATTAAAAAGTAAAATAGGTACTCTTGCCTATTGTCATATAGGGAATAGTATTTCAGATATTGAATAGTACCATAGCCCCATCAAATCAAATTCAAAATTTTAAAAGTCTTAAGAGTTATGCCTAAACCTTGAAATTACTAGCTCAATTAGAAATTCACCTCTAATTAACCTAGTTTTAGAACCCAATTTAGAAATTATGCCCATAATAAAACTCATTAATTTAAAAACCTAATTGATCAAATTATAGTTCTAGGATTAAGAATTCACCCAACCGAACCATCCCAAATCAATTCATATAAATGCTTATGAACTTGTATATACCTATATACATAAATAGGTGTATATATATAGATATTTATATGAACACCCCTACACCTATATATATATGTATATATATATATATATATGCATGTGCGTACACCTTGAAAATCCCCTAAAATTTCCCTAAAATCCTAGGTTCCATTTTGTGTCCCATTTTTTAAATTGGGCCTTTGAGTGACACACACTCTCTCTCTCCTCTTTCTCCTCACTTCTTGGCTCAACCTGAGCCGAACTGAACTACCTGGCTTGCTTCCACCCTCACTCACTCTCTTCCTACTCTTTGCCCTCTCCCTCATCCCTCTTTTCCTCACTTCACCTGCTTTCTCGCTCTCTCCGGAGCGTCACTCTCTCTGATCTCCACCCTATCAAGGCGAGCAGCTCGCTGGCTTGCTCTCTCTCCATCCTGCACCCTCTCTCTCACTCGTTTGCACTCTCTCTACCGCTGACCCAGCTGACACCCTCCTTTGCCTACCGGATCAAACCGTGCCTCTCCCTTTGTGTCGCGCTAGCACGCGAACCCAGTCGAAACTGCCTTGTGGCGCTCTCCTCTCTACTGAGCTACCTCGTGGCTCCCCACCCCTACCATTGACACCTGCCTCTGCTGCCTGCGCAAGCCCCTGACCGATCATCCCGTCCTGCTTAATTGGGTCATCGACCGCCTGCCTCGCTGCCCCTCAGCTTCTTAAGCCCCGCCTGAGCTCCCACGCTCTCAATTTCTCCATTTCCTTCCTGACCCGAAACGCGGCGAAACCTTCGGCGACGTAAAGCCGCCTGTCTGGTGGACCATTCTGTCCCTTCCTGAGGTTGTTGCGTGGCTCTCTACCCCCTCTACCTCGTCCTTAGCCCAATCGAGCTCGGAGGCCCTACAAAGTTCGGGAGATCGCGTGGACTGCTGCCAGACAAGTTCTACCCCTTTCTCGATTTCCTCCGCTACGGTGAGCTTCACGCCGATTCCTTGCTCCTAGAGCTTCCCCGGGGCATGCTAACCACACCCCTACCCCTTCATTATTTTAGGTCCCACCAGTTTGAGCCGTCGCCGTGCTTTGTGCTTCAGCCGCTGCCAGCCTCCACATCGTCGCTAGGACACTCGGGACCTTCCCCAGCCACTCCAACCCTGCAAGTAGACCCCACTTCCTCCATAATGGCATAGGACCCTTTTTCTCGAGCCTTGACACCCTATCTCGCCAGCACCTTGTAAGGTCTCGACCGTAGCCACGATTGTTCGCCGCGCCGCCGCTTTAGGCCGCTGCTGGTTTCACCGGGTACACCTTCGGGTGCGCCGGACATTGAGGGCCCCATTTTGGGTGGGTGCCCGCACCTCCAAGGCCTTTCCTGCTTGTGCCGACCTCCGTCCCGGCCGCCCATGGCCACTGCGCCATCCGACCCATGGAACAAGACGACAGCCGCTGTTGTTCACTTAGCGGAGGCATACTATCGGTAGTACGTTTTCCCGACTGCAAAGTGCCTCACAGCAAACCGCGCCGCGTGCGGGCCACTCTTGGGCTGTCTGGGCCACGCGCACGCGCTCGGCTTGCTGCCCGTATTAGGCTTGGCCCAGTACTGTTCATAGACTTTTTCCAGCCTTTTTAGTATTTTAGATAATAGCAGAAAATAAAATGGATTTCTATAAATAGTTAGACACCCCCAAAAAGCCTAAAAATTTTTGATAAATATTAGATGACATGCTGGCTTTAGTGAAAATATTTAGGTGAACAGTAACATAGATTAATGCCTCTGTTTAAGTCAAATAGTCCTATTATGAGGATTTTCTTTTAAAAATTAATCCTAAAAAGGATTCATTTTATTTAGAATAGTCAATAACTTAATAAAAAAATAAGAAAATTCTAGAAAATGTAGAAAAACGTTCAGGACCAAATAAAATATTAAATTATAGCACACTAATATTCCATCCCTAAGTGAGTATTAATTACACTGTAATTATATCCTTTTAACCCTAAATAAAGGCCTAATCAATGATCAATAATAATTGACAGCAACCTATCTACCTGAAAAACAGTAAGTAAATTGCCTTGAGTTGATGAAGGAAATACTTCGGACGATACTATTTTCCATATACGATTATTTACTAAACTACAGGTAACCATTTTGGAAATTGTTAAGCATCATCATCATCATACATTCACTACCACTCATGCCACCGTTGTTTATTCGTAGGAATATGAATATTAGTAGACTCATGGAACTTCCTTGATACGATAATTTACTCTTATCAACAATTCCCGAACGCTAGAATGAGCACGTTGCATTACATCTATCATTTTTCTTGCCGCACTTTGGTTATTCAATGCCGGTTACGTTCCGTTATTAGACGCCGAGGAGCCCAAGGAACACCTCGAAGAGCAGCAAGAAGACCCTCACTACTCTCAAAACCAAGGCGAGTTAATATCCAGTTAGATCATATCGATCCCAGCTTTTATTAAATTATTTCCTTTCAAAGTATAAAATTGCATTCTTTTCAATTATTAATACCTATCTTGTTAATCATGATATATCATACCTGCTTTGCTAAATGACGATACCCATGATGCTTGTGTTGATGGTCATTGCTAGTTGAATCACACTTTGATCGCCTTGACGATCAGTCCTTGATTAACCTGGTTTAGGAACAAAGCAATTACTAGACTCTTAAGTCTATGATTTAAAACTTGTTAGATTCCTAAGTCTGGTTAAAAACTTGCATAGCTATGCTTAGGTCTCAATTACTACTTTTAGGCTTAGTCGCCTAGGAACAGTGAACCGACATTCACCGAAACATGACACACTTAGGAAAAACCCCTTGTTTACCCATCCACCATTCCAAGACATCAATTTTTTCATCATCGGTCTCGATAAATAGTAATGGTGATTTAGGGGTGAAAACGGGTCGGATAATATCCGACCGGATCCGGATCCGGATTTTAGTGATTTGGAACCCATTTTTCTATCCGGGTAGATACAGATACGAATAATTATCCGGATTTTTTGACGGATACGGATACGGGTTAGGGGGTATCCGGCGGATAGTGCTATCCGAATACAGATACGGATAATTATCCGGATATCGGAATTCGGATATCCGGATTCCAGAATTTGGATATTACATGTATGTAAGTATGTTCACTTACGTGTGGCACTTATTATTAGATTTTATGAATTTATGTTTAGTACTTATTATCGGGTTGTTTGAATTATTCCACTTTATTTTCTAGTAGCCTAGATTATTATATTTATAGTTTGTATGTCTTTCAAATTGCATTTAATTTTATACTACGTGTTGTGCTTTTGTGCATGACCAACAATGAGTGTAGGTTTATATCGATTTTTTCCCATTGAGGTATTATGGTAAAACCCGGTTTCATATTCGTATCAGACCCATATCCGATCCGAAACTGTATCCGACTAAATCTGTATTCGAATCCGTATCCGACATTATCCGTCTCCGAATCCGTATCCGGTATAAAATATGGATACGGATATGGGTTGACCCCTATCCGACCGTATCCGACTCGTTTTCACCCCTATGGTGGTTCTAACATGTATTTCTCAAGCTCACTATTTTGTGTACTTATCACACTTGTATCATACAAGAAACTGAAAATTTCTTGATCAACACTATATGACTTAGAACTCCCACTAGGCTGTGCACTCCCACTAGGCTGTGTAGTAGATACCTCGGTTGTGCTAGATTTGTAATCTTCGAACAATTGGTTAACCACATTCATGAATGCACCAAGTTCATGGTCATACCTCTCATGATAAATCCTCCTCATAAAATACTCCACGAGTTTTTTCTTATATCTAGGGTCAAGAAAGCATGCCATTGCAAGAGCTATGTTAGATTTGACCCCTTCCATTGTCTTTGCCATGGTACAAATGGTTTCATCACAATCATTAGCCCATTCTCTAATTGATAACTTTGTGTCACAAAATTTCCACCAAAAGAGATTAGTTGTTGGGTAAGAATGTCCAGAAAAAATGTTAGTTGCATCATTAAACTTATCCACGCACTTTGTTAAAGATTGTGCCCTATCCCAATCTTCGTCTGTTGGAGCACAGCTCCCAGACTTGCCCTCATTCAAGAACATTAGCCTTTCAAAAGCCCTCTTAAAGTAAACAGCATTATTCAGCATAGTAAAAGTGGAATTCCATCTTGTTGCAACATCCAATGAAAGACCTCTATTTACATCCAACCCACATTCTAATGCGCACTTTTGAAATTCCACCCATTGCAATGGAGTTCTTTACAATTGAAATGGTATCTCTAATATTGTGGACTGATGATGCAATTGCTTATAAGCCATCTTGAGCAGCAAGGTTCAAAATATGACACAAACTTCTCACATGAAAGAAGGCTGAATCACAGACCAAAGGAGCATGCTTACTAAGTATTGGAATAATATCTTTTGACACACTTATCATTGGATGATGCATTGTCCAAAGTTAAAGCAAATATTTTCTTTTCAAGATTCATTGTCATCACACCTTTCACAAACTCATTGGCTGGATTATGTCTGGTATGGTTTCCTTTAACATGCATAATCTTAATAATCCTTTTCTGCATACGCCAAATAACATCTATTCATTGAACGGTTATACACATGTGCCCTTTATTTTGATTTGATGTCCACATATCCATGGTACAAGGAAAGCGGCATGAAATCGAGTTGAATAGATCATACAAGTTCTTCTTTTCCTCTATGAACATTTCTATTATATTTTTCCTTATAGTGGTACAGCATTTAAATGAAAAACCAGGATGTAAGGACTTTATGAAGTCAACAAAGTACTCATGCTCAACCATATTAAAGGGATACTCATGCATAATAATTGCCAATTGCCACTTTTTCAAGCTAGCTTCTAGGTCATACCTGTATGTTTGCACTTCAATGCTACCTTCTGTCTGATTGGAGTGTTTGTTGGCCTTGCTTCACACCATGCTTAAGTTCTACATGATTCCAGAACACCTTTGTGCCCCTGTTGGTCTCTGCTCGACCTCTATAATTGCATCTATTACATTTTGCACATAGTTCTTGCACCTTAACACCATCTAGTCCTTTCTTTGTCTCCACGGTCTTCGTATAGTATTGCCAAACCTTAGAGGTACTCTTTTTTTGTTTCTTCAAAGGGGGTTTATTCTCTCCACATTCTTCAGGTTCAGTTTCGTTTGTTGCCACTTCTCCTAGTACCCTTTTTTCTGTACTAGCTCCAACTTCCACTAATTGATGCTCATTGGGTGTAGATACACTTGCACTGATTAGGGTACTAGGGGACTCACTAGCACCAATGCGAATATTTGCACTTGCATTTCCAGATTCCATCCTATAATTGATGGAACAGGAAGTACTTCAAGAAGAATTTGCCCCATTATGCAGATATTGGACAACAAGACAAACAACACAAATTTATTAGCCAAATAGTATCTAAGTTCGTTGCAAATTTCTAATGAAGTTACAGCTTACAAGGTACAAAATAAATATGCAAAAGACCAAGATATATCTAGTGACTAAATCACCCAAAATATGTCCTCAGGTATTTCTAATTCTAGCCAAGATACAGTAACGGATTTTCCCCCAAGGTCAAAGGACAAAGGCTAAGTTGGATGTGAAATTTCAGATAATGACAAAAATGAGTACCTAAGCTTGCTAAGAACACTTGTTTAATGTTCATCCTTGAAACTCAGATAATCACACTTCAGCCTGAAGTGGGGTCAAAGAAGCAAAGGTCTAACTTGAAACATGCATTGATGCATACCTCTTTCAGCCTGAAGTCTAGTGGGGTGGGGATGCGGGAAAGAAGACGGCGTCGCTGTGGCGACTGGGGAGGACCTAGAGGGGAGGGGAGGCCGGTGTAGAGTGTGGCAGCTGGCAGTAGTAGTGGGGTAGTGGAGATAGTGGGGGATTTTATCCCCTCCGCGGCGAAACCGCCCTAAACATCGATAACCGACGCATGCCTGCAGTTGTCGCATCGCTTTAAACGCGCGACGGCAAGCGTGTTCACCAAGGAGAAGTGACCGTTGTGAGCCCGACACTTGCAATTCTACCCGAAGTCTTGCTCGTGTAGCCTTTACTCGGCCAACTTAAAGTATTCCTCGGGTGGCCTCTGCTCGGCTGACCCAAAGTCTTGCTCGGGTAGCCTTTACTCGGCCAACCCGAAGTATTCCTTGGGTGGCCTCTGCTCGGCTAACCCGAAGTCTTGCTGGGGTAGCCTTTACTCAGCCAACCCGAAGTATTCCTCGGGTGCCCTCTTCTCGGCTAACCCAAAGTCTTGCTCGGGTAGCCTCTACTCGGCCAACCCAAAGTAGTCCTCGGGTGGCCTCTGCTCGGCTAACCTGAAGTCTTGCTCGGGTAGCCTTTACTCGGCCAACCCGAAGTATTCCTCGGGTGGCCTCTGCTCGGCTAACCCAAAGTCTTTCTTAGGTAGCCATTACTCGGCCAACCCGAAGTATTCCTCAGGTGGCCTCTGCTCAGCTAACCCAAAGTCTTGCTCGGGTAGCCTTTACTCGGCCAACCTGGAGTATTCCTCGGGTGGCCTCTGCTCGGCTAAACCCGAAGCATGGTCCAGGGCAGACAGCTACTCTTCGGAGGCAGCGTCCAAAGGAGCTAAAGCCGTTCACAGAGTTTCGCACATGGGCATGCTCATGCCCGGTCGTCCCCCCCTCATTTTTGGGAGGCCGGAACCCGCGTTTTTTGCAAATCGCGGTTCCTAAAAACTAAGAACCAATAGCGCGCAACATGGGCCGAGCGGACTACAGAAGTAAAAATTGCATAAAACCATCTCATTTCTTGTTTCATAGGGTAATTACAAAGACGAACCAAATAAAAGTCCTATGTTCTACGGGGCTGGTGATGCAAGATACCTGAATTCATCCCGGTAGGATGGATTTGGGTATCTAGCTCACTGGGAAAGGATCGATACCCTTTCCCATCAATTACACTACCCTGTCTAAAAGTGGTGACGCTTCGCCGGCCAGCCGGTGTACCAAATCTGGAGACGTCCTCCTAGGCCTTCGTTCCCGCCGCCACCGCCGTTACCACCGACGGAGGAAGCGGGCTCATGTTCTGGCTCGGGCTCTTCGACTCCACCGCCAGCTTCTACCCCGGCGTCGACGTCAACCGCTGCCTCGAAGACGGCCTCCTCCGCCCTAAACTCAGCCTCTGCCTCGACCGCCACGACCTCGGTTTCGACCGGGGCCTCTTTCACCACAGGAGTAGCAGCCCCTTCGGCTCCCTCTCCATCCTCACCGCCACACCCAGCATTTTCCCCGGCGAGGATGGCGGCGATCATGGCGTCATTCGCCTCCTTCTCCACCGCCTTCTCGTCGGCGGTGATCTCCATGGCCATCGCCCATGCCTGAGCAATGTGGCTTATCGACCACTCCCAGCGCCGCAACTCCCTCCGGTGATCCCGCCGGAGGATTGCATCAATGGCTACCACATCGTTGTCGTAAGACTCGTTGGAGGAGCTGGAGGAAGAAGACATGGTTCGACGGGCAAGATTGAGTGTACTGTGCCCGTGCCTCGCTTTTTTCTTTTTATAAGCCCAGCGCGACCGCTGGCTCCCTCACCCGCAGTGAATCATCTGTATTAACCAAGAAGCCCAACCGGTGGAGGCCGATTTATTCTCCTTCCCACACGCAGAAATTTATTGGCCTCGATTTCCCAAACGTCCACGCGGCGGGCGCACCTCGACATCCGAGAAGATGGTCGAGGAATCTTTGATCAAGAGCCAGGTGTGGCTCCAACCTCTGCTTCCTTTACGGCATTAGCCATTCAATGCCAAGCTTTATCCCCTCTAAGGATCGTTTTCTTTGAGCCTCAAGAGGATGACTCAGCCCGAGTAGTTTTCCACTTAAGCCTCGGCGGCTACATGACGGGGATTGGTGGTATTCTTGTAATTACCCAAGACCGGTCCGGCCCCCGAAAGCACGTGCACCCCAAAAGAATTGCTCGGGGGAGAACTGTCATTGCTCGGGTCTCTGAGCATGACGATTACCATGAGGCGGTGTTCGAGCCTCCCATCGCTTTCGAACACCGCCGTGGGGACACGCAGCTACACCAGATGGGTCTCGTTTTCCGTTTTCCTACGCTCCTCATGCTGACGTCTACCATGCTGCTACGTCCCATTGCAGGGTCGCCAAAGTCTACAGCCACTGCCCCGGTCACGTTTTACTGCTACACCACGCTCTTTTCCGTCATTTCGAAGGACGGAAGCGCTACATTCCCATACGACCTTAGTCAAGGTGCAGCCTTCAGACCGCGAGGCATCGCGCGGACCACAGGATAATAACCTGTGTATCCATTAGATTAGTAACTTTGTATGTGTATAAATAGATAGGTAGCCTCGCACGCGCGAGGCAAGAACAACAGCAACAACACACCACCTCTAACTTGGCACATTCAACCACCACCGGGAAAGACGAGAATGCTTCCTCCCTTCGCGCCCTAGAGAAACCTGAGTATTCCTTGCTCGGGTGTGTTCGGGGCACCATTGTAACACTATTTTACACTCATATACATATAGATTACTGGACGTAGGGCTTTTACCTCACTTCGAGGGGCCCGAACCAGGTTAAAAATCTCTCTCCTTCGGTTGCCTGATCGAGCTAGCCTTCTCAAACGCCCCAAGGCCGTAGGAAAGAGGCCCGTTGATCCTTAGTTCAACAAGTAAGCTCAACATCTGGGAGCCCGCACTCCTAACCATCGACAGCTACCCATGACGCGTAGTCGCAACGGAAGAAGAGTCGGAGTAGCTAAGTCTGACGTCACGTGCGTCAAAGTACAGGAAGTAGTTGTTCATGTAGAGCAGAACATCTCCTCCTCGCCGACCACCACCGCAGCAATGTCGTACGTACTACCATAGATAAAGTAGTCGATCTCGCCTACCTTCTCCTCCTTGTCGCCGATCAGCGCCGCAGCAGCGCCTCTACGATATCCACACTTCCAAGGATGGAACGCCATATGCCGGTGTGCTAGCACCACATGCGTGCGGCTAGGGTGTCTAGAAGTCGGTAGGGGGCGTGACGGCTAGAGTTACGTGATGACGAACTCGTACATCTGCACCGCCCACCTCCTTCCCTTATATAGAGCGCACTAATGGGCTTCTACACTAGAAGACCATTAGGACTAATACTACACGGATCAGTATCCGCGAAACTAATTCTACACGGATCAGTATGCGCGAATCTAATCCTACATGGATCAGTATCCACGAAACCCACTAATGAATCCAATCCATTAGACATGTTCCAACCCATTAAGTATGTGACCCGTTAGATTCATGCGCAAGTGGCCATGGCCCCAAAAATACTTTTCCGAACCACAAGTCAATAGCGGTTCCTAGCAAAACATATTGACCATAAATGCACAAAATGATCATATCGGCTGAACCTTGATATACTCACACACCGATCCCTTTGCCGCACGATACTAGTCAAGCTCAAGACGAGATGTGTGCCACCCTTGTGATAGCTCAACCATTCACTCGATCTTGTGATGGATTCTAAACTGTGATTAACTCTTTAATCACATTGGCATGGACATGCACTTTCTAATCCAATCACATCGAGGGGCCCAGAGATATCTCTCCTGTTATCAAGAAGATGTAAATTCCAGCTTGATCGCTCACACCCCATGACATGTTTAAAGCATACCCAAAAGCAATCTTTATAACTACCCAGTTACGGTGTAGTGGTTGATAACCCCAAAGTATACAACCACGTATGCTGGGATTCAATAACAATCTCAGTTATAAGAATCATATAGGTATACCACTAGAACTAAAGGCTGATGGCACATGTAAGATAATAATCTTTGCAGTGTCTCGAAGTAGGTCTATCCAACACCATGTTTCTAACATGTGTCCACATTATTGATTTGTATGTGAAACATTACCATCAATCAATACATCTGCTAATCAAATCATTTAGAATAAAATCATATAAACAATGTGTCTCACAACCAAGTCGTAATTGATGAATAATGTGAACGACATTTATTCATGCAACTCATAACATACTATCCAATAGTACATAAACATATACGTGATACAATCATATTACATGATTGCCTCTAGGGCATATCGCTAACAGTTACAACCTAAGTAGGCTAGGCTGGCTTTTTCACCAAAGAGTCCTGCTTGTATATGTCCACTAGAGTCCACACATAAAAAGGCCCATATACGCAAATACAACTTTACAGTACCAGAGTCCAACCAAGAACGGATGGATTGGCTGAACAATAAAAACCGATGGATTGACTGAATAAGAAAAGAACCAATGGATTGATGGGGCTTCTTTGGATTCCATTTGGAATTATTCAACAAGGAAAAATAAAACAATTTTGACAACTTCCTTTATTTATCAAGGTCCATTTGTTTTTGAGCAAAAACGGTAGATTAAATTGCACTTAGCAATCCATCTGTTAAAAAAAAACCTAAGTTGTACCACCTCCCCACTCTGCCACCACAGCCAACCACATGCCTCTAGAGGTCACAATCAAGTCGGGTTCCTTCGGGTCTAGCCTTTGTGGACCCGAACCCAAGACCTGATACATAGACCCGAACCCGGACCCTAAATCAAACCCAGATCCAACAGGTACCTGGATTCGACAGGGTGCCCGAGACCCGAAACTAGCATATACAAAAAGTGAATGAGGGTTTCAAGCCCCCACCGGACTGAATCCGATGCCTACTAGACTAAGTTCGGTGGAGTCCAATACCGAATGCACATCTGAAGAATCTCTACCGGACTGAGTCTGGTGAGATCTAGTACTAACTTTCAAGTCCGGGTCTACATACCCATGGGTCCAATTTAAGACCTAGACCCGAATCTGGACCCGGACCTGGACTCAGACCAAAAGCCAAATATCTATGGGTCCAGAATTGGATTCGGACCCAGACTTGTGAGTATTTTTGCCATTCCTACATGCCTCCGATGCCCTACCATCCCTATAAGACTTCCATTAAAAACACGGAGGAGGAAGGGACAGGGCACCTCGCTGATGAGGAGGAAGAAGGACATGCAGAAAAGAGAAAGCAGCACATCGGAGGAAGAAATAGGGTGCAACAGCATAGGAAGAGCACTACGGTGGCGTGCGAAGGCAAGAGGAGTCATATGAACAGTGCAATGGCTGCATGGAGAAAGGGAATTTGGGGATTAGGGTTTGATTTGGGGTATGATGAGTGTGTTTGGTTCACAGCCAATGTCTACCATCCTTTCCATATCAACAATTGGTAGTATTGACCAAATTCAGCTTGTGTTTGGATTGTTACTATTGATTGGCAAGGTTTCATTTCCCATTGTTAACTTTTGCCTTCCTAATTCATCTCTTTGTCAATGGTTGGACAATTCATTGGCTAAGAAATCCTCAATCTTTCAATGGTCATGCTAACTATTGGCAAGATTTAATGGGGCAAAATTGGCTATAAACCAAATAAACCCAATGTACGGGGACGGGGGATAGATCTAGGCCTTCGGATGGAAATTTTGTCCCTACAAAGAATTGACTAAAATTTCTTTTATTTTCATACAGCTCTACTCAATCCAACCAAATTATGCTATTAACGACTGTTTTATAGAAAGAGACAAAAAAAAGTAAACTATTTGGCAAGAGTGAGAAATGAATTGGAAGAAAATTCCCTGGTCACCCAAGAAAGAAATTTTCCTTCCTTAAAAGCCTGTTCTTTAGAGCTGAAAAATTACGGTAGATTAAAATCTGCAAAGTTGAGGACCCTCAAAAATAAACTCACAGAGGCAAAAAAAATATTAAAAATCAGACTAGGCATGTGCTAGTCGAGTTAAGTTCTAAAACCAGCTAAGAGGGTCTGTGTACGATAGATATCGGCTTAGGTAGGCTGACTCCTTCTAGCGGCGAACTCAATGACTACGTTAGCCCTATAACCTTAGTTGTTTCTCATACTCACACACACCAGCCAAGGACTAAGGAAGACAGAGCGAAATCCCTGACAACCTGAAACTAAAACCGCCATCAAGAGCATATGAGAATGGGGTGCCCATGTGCGAGGTAGGCTCGGCTGACCGATAGGCATAGCCTGCTGACATTCGAAGACTCTTGGATGAAAATAACATGGGACAGGGGCCGAACTTTTGCAAAACGCAAAGGAAAAGAAATTGTAGAAAAACACTATACATGAAACTTGCAAAGCTGGTCAATATTCCATGTGTTAGCAAGCTCATGTCCGTCTTCCATCGCCAAGCGGATAGCCCCTAGGCATGTTGCCGTAACGACCGTGTACGGACCCTTCCACTTGGTTGTCAATTTGTTGGTTTTACATAGGTTCTGAACTTGTCGTAGGACAAGGTCACCAACTCACATAGTCCTTGGCCGAACCAATTTCGCTACATGCTTGCGAAGAGACAGCAAATATACAGCAGAGCATAGCAACATCCGCTCGTGCCAGGCCTCCACGAGGTCGAGGTCTAGGAAGCGCTCGCTCTCTTGGAAGAATCAATCATGTCGACCCTTGGTGAACCGAGCACTACCTTAGCGAGTAATACAGCCTCTGCACCGTAAACAAGTTGAAAAGAAGATTCCCCTGTAGCTCAACTCGACATGCATGGTGTGTACCGACCGAAGGACGAAGAAGAGCTTGTCCACCCAAGCTTGCTTGTGATGGTTCAGATGCTCAAAAACTTGTTTTTGATGCTATGCATGATCTGCCTGTTTGCCCGCTCAACCGCTTCATTGCTCTACAGATATGCTATAGATGCGAAGCAAACCTTGGTCCCCATGTGCTCGCAATATTCTTGGAGCAGCTCACTATTGAATTGGGTCCCGTTATCTGAGACAAAAGACTAGGGACCTTAAACCAGGTGACCACATTATTGTGAAAAAACTTCTTGGCCTTGTAAGCCATTATGGAGGACACGGGCACGACTTCAATCCACTTAGTGAAAATATCGATCACCACGAGCAGATGGGTACAACACTACAACCTCTCTGGCCCCGGCAGAAAGGTCTGAGGATGTGAACTCCCTAAGTCGAGAATGGCCACGAAAGAGGCATAGTTTGTAGAGCGTAGCTGATGGACCTTATAGGAATCAAACCACCACGCCCAACCAGTAGTCACAATCAAATGAGCATCGGCTAAAGTCGTGGGCTAGTAGTAACCTATTCGAAAGGCCTTGCTCACCATAGTCCTGAAGAATGAATAAGCTTTGGACATTCCCTCATGGATATTCTTAAGCAGGTATCGACCCTTTTCTTCAGTTATGCACTTAGAGAGGACTCACAGTGCACCCTACGATACAAGACTCCCTCAACCAATTTGTATGGTGGGGATCACCTTATTAGCCAGGAACGCTTGATTGGTTCCTCGGGCAATGTCCCATGCGCGAGGTATTGGACAAATGGAATTGTCAAGTCCACACCATGCTTGAGAAAGGAGATATGTACTCAATGGTAAGTATGAAGGGCTTAGATATGTCCTCAATGAGCACACTTGCCGGAGCGGAGGATCACAATGAGCCGAGCTTTGAGAGCTCATCTGCCAGGGTATTGATATATTTCCGTGTGTGAGAGTAGGATTCGAGGAGTTCGTGGAACCCCCTACTGACGAGGAATACCTGCACCCGGAGTTCGGTCGAGGCAAGTCCCATTGACGCATATTGAATGAACCTCTGTCTAATTTAAAGGGATTTATAGAGTTTTTTTAAACTTGCATGCTATGTCTAAAACAAGTTGTTTCTAGTGTCAGCTACAACCGGAAAATACAAAAGCTTTTATGCCCTTAATAATTTTTCATCATAGGGTTAAATCTAAAATATCCCGATACCATGCTAACCTTTAGAGTAGGATAAAAATTCTTATGCAGGTTAAAATTTACATATGATAATTTGTTGCCTGATTGGTAAAATGAGTTTCTCGGTAAAATGAGGCATTGGAAAGAATGCCGGAATTGTTATGTTTTTCTATCTCCCCCTCATATGTTGTGACTAGCGAGGACCTGATTGAGGGTATACACGGTTTCGGGATAGTGTCTCTACTCCTCCTCTAGTCGAAGGACTACTCTTCCTATGAACCTAAGAACCGAGCCTTACGGTAAAACCTCGGGTTTTGTTATGGGACGGACCTAGCCTATTAAGCTTTGATCTCTATTAGCTACTTGCTGGTGGTGATGTCCTTCATAGACATCTGGGTTGTATGGGCGTGGATGGTGTTTTCACGTTCGTCGGTGCCTTCAATTGTGTTTCCTTGGCCTTCCTGTACAACGTGTGGACCAGGGCCGTTGGGCCGATCCCCACAGGGCGCCCGGGAATGACTCACGGAGCGAGTGCTTTTAGGGCTTTTAGCCCAAACGGCTTTGTGGTTCGCACCGTTAGTGTGATACCTTCTGAGGATAAAGTGTACCCACTCTGCAAAGTTAAAAACTATCATGATAATCGTGCTCACAGTTAAGAGCATGCGAAGGGAGTGTTCATATGGTAGACCCTTTCTTTTTCAAACAAAAATGGTTTTTGGAAAGTGTTAAATGGTTTTTCAAATGGAAATGCAAATGGCCTAGACGAAGAACAGTTCATGGCCGAGGAAATTATATTTCATTACTAGAAAAGTTTTTATTTTCAAGCTTGCCTTTCCGTACTTAGGAATGAAACTTGGAAAATTGGCTTTCTGTAAAACTTCCTAAGCCTCCTCTTGTACTAAGCCCATACTATACCTCTTTCCCTCACTTGCGGAGTACAGTTGTACTCACCCTTACTGTTTCCCCTTCTCTTTCTGAACTCTAGCTAAGAGACAGATCGCGAAAGACCCGCAGTATGATGACGTCGATGCTGACTACGAGACAGAGGACTACGAGGACTTCCTGGAAGACTAGGGTCACTACCTACTGTCTTACTGCCCGTAGGAATTTAGTAGTAGTACTGTTGCTTCCTGTTGTGTGGGCCCATGTGTTGTATTTCGCTGAACTCTGATTCACGACCTACGTGTCTCCATGCATGTACTGTATTAGGGTTATGCCTCTGTTATGTAATATTTTATTTTTGCTAGTAATGTATCACTCTGTTTGGACTGTGTGTACTAGCTGTTGATCCTTGGGACTAGTATGCGATGCATAGAGGGGTTCGGTCTTTTCGACCAGGTCCCAACAATTTGCCACCCTTCGTCTCGACGATGACCAGTTTCACTAGCCATTTCGAGTGCTCGACTTCATGGATGAACCCGGCCTTGAGGAGCTTATCCAACTGCTCCCTAATTATGGCCTGTTTCTTCAAGGAAAAACGTCTAAGCTTTTGTCGCACAAGTTTCTTTCCAGGCTGAACCACTAAACTGTGGTCATTCACTTCCTTTGAAACCCCGGGCATGTCAGACAGTTCCAAGCGAACACGTCTGCATTTATCCGGAGGAAGGTAATGAGCTCTAGTTCCTATTTAGGGTCCACGTAGGCTCCCAAATGCATGACCTTGGTTGGTTCCGCCTCAGACAACAACACCGCCTTGGTCTCTTCCCTAGGCTGGAGGGCAACTTTCAGCGGGAAATCTTCAGCTCTTGGTCAGGGCCGCGCTGAGGCAACTACCCGACCATGTTCAGTGCCTTCTCGTTGTAGCTTGGGACCACTTTGTGCCTCTCCTTAATGGTAATAATCTCATTAGGACCGAGAACCTTGAGACACTGGTACGCGTGATGCATGGCAGCCATAAACTTGGAAAGAGTCCACTGGCCAAGGATAGCATTGTAGGCCGACACAAAGTCTACCACCTCAAAAGTGATGAGTTCGGTCCAGAAATTGCTCGAATTCCCAAATGTAACCGGCAAGCTGACCTAGCCAAGGGTCCTAGTCGAGGTACCGGGATGATCCCATAAAACGAGACTATGATATTTCTTATCTTGGAAAGTGGTATCTGCATCTCATCCAAGACCTTGGCAGAAATTAGGTCCAAGAAGATTCCGCCATCGATGAGCACCTGACCCACCGTAGTGTTACTAATGGTAGGGCTGACAACGAGCGGAAGCCTTTGAGGCTTAATCATTCTGAGGAGACAATCATCCCTAGAGAATGTGATGGGAAGCTTGGACCACTTGAGCTGCTTGAGCAGATGCTTGCCCTAGGTGATGTGGTGCAACTCTAAGGTCGCCTCTTAAGATCGCGACGAGAAATATAGATCGAGGGGGGCCCATAGATTACTGCAGTGTGGTTGCGGGGCTCCTAGAACTCCATTGCTCATAGGCTTATTGCCCTTGTTGCTTTCTCCCTGTTCGAGAAGAGTAGGCATGGGCCCCTTACCATCATAGAACTTCTCCATACATCCAATTTATGTACGGCAGTTGCAAAGGTTAAGCCCATATGCCTGGTGGAGCGGGCAGTATCGGCTGCTCAGCTACCCACCCTAAGCACCACATCCTTGATCATTGTCGTGATAGTATTAGGCCCAACCCCTGTTCCCTCCATTGTCATTGTATCCCCGCGACCTCTGCCCGAACGGATGTTGCTAGGGTTGTGGCTTTGGCTGAGGATATTGCGGCAGAGGTTGTTGCTGAGCATGGTCTATGGAGCAACTGGGGTCGGTTGCTGCTCGACCGCCGCGACAGAGGAAGTTTCTTCTTGCCAGAAGACTCCAGGCCTGGCTGCGGTTGTAGCTTACTCTCATCTAGCATCTTCTTGAACGTGACCGCCTCACCCGTGTTGGCTACCGGTTAGCTATGCGGAAAAGCTCGCTAGCCGTCAAGTCAGGATTATTTCTAGATCCTGAGTGAACCGGACATCCCTGACCTAGACTTGAACGCGCGAACCACTTCTTCGTCCAAAATGTTCGAGATCGAGTTGCGAACTTGGATGAAACTATGTATAAAATGTCGCAATGACTCATTCTCGGTTTGAATTAGGCCCTCAAGGTCTAGCTCCCTGCCCGAGGGTGTGTAATAGCTCTAGAAGTTGCTCCTAAGAGTGCTACTGAGCTGCCTCCAAGTGCAGATAGACCCTTCTCTTTGATTGAAGAGCCAAGTCCGAGTCACCCCTCAAGCACCGTAGGCAGGTAATTTTCCATCACAACTTCGTCTCCTCCAGCCGCCAGGATGGCGGTGGTGTAGATCGAGAGGAACTTATCCATGTTTTGGGTACCATTGTAACTCTCATTGTGCCCAGGCTTGAACTTGTTCATCTAAGTGACATTGCGCAAGTTGGAAGAGAATACTCGACACCAACAAGATAGGGCACCCCGGCGTTCCCTGACCCGCGGCCTATGGCGGGAGAAAACTTCCCTGCGTCAGCGCATCGAAGACCTGTTGGACACAGAATACCGGGTCCGTTCGTGACTATCCGAACTCCCCTGCGAATAGCTCTAGAGTCACCGCAGTTAGTGGTCATGCATTCCCGAGCAAGACTCCATGCCCTGCACGTGCTCCAGCATTCGAAACCCGCGCGTTTGGTTGGGCGTTGATGTCGAAGACTAGCGGTTGTCCTGTAAGGTACTCGTCAAGATGGCTCCGCGTAGCCTCATAACGGTTCAGGCGCAAGGTTCCCATCGCCTCCTCTGACCACGTTGACATCTCGGTTCAACGAAGGCGCCATCATCGTACTGATACCGCAAGACGGGGTCTCATGCTCGGACTCGACGTCATCGGATATGTCCAGACCATCATCCAGCCTCTATTGTATTGGGCATGAGGGTATCCCGTCTCGGGTTCTCTGGAAATTAATTGAGTACTAGCTTGGGACATACTCCGAACCGTGTTCTCCACCTAGGAGCGAAAGCAGGGGAGCACCACAGCTACTGAGGAAGAACTCCTAGGCTCAATGACACTCTAGATCGGTGATCTTGGCCACTTCCCTGTCGGTATCCTTTACATCGTTGAAGACGCAAAGGTCTTAGGTGTCCTATGAATTCGGTATCTTCAAGGATAGAAAAGGATCAAATCAAGTCCCAGCGTCAGATGTCGACGATTGGGAAATAAGTTTCCCGCTAAGCTTACTTCTTGAATCAGGGATCAATAGAGCCCCTTTCTGTTGAGGTGTGGCTTCGGAGATGCCAAGAGCCTTAGGATGCACGAGGAACAAGAGAACGACATTTATCCAAGTTTGGGTCTCTCAGGGTGGAGATAATAGCTCTACTTCAGTGTGTTTTTGCTTGTGTCAAATTGGTTATAGAAAAGATAGTAGTACAGGGAGGTACAGTAATCCCAACATTTGCTCCTGCCGATTACAGGGAATTATGACGATATTGCACCCAAAATACGTAATGTCACGTCCGCATCATGAGTAATGGCTCCGAAATTGTGGGTGCAATGGTTGTCGTTGCGCCCTGGCCCATGCCTCGGAGCTTCTCCACTATCGCGCTTGGTCATTCCTTCTTATTCCTGCCCGTACCCCGAGCATGCATGCTCGGGCTCAACAGGTAAGCTCGTACCATGTGGTAGGGTTCTCCAAGACTTTGCTTGCGGGCTATCCGAGTTTCTCCTTGGGCATAGCTTCCAAGGGGATTTGATGAGGCTCATGATCTAGCAGCTAGGGATACTTTCGTAATTACATGTTTTATCTAATCCCTGACACCATTAAAAGCCTTAAAAAATGGTTACAAAGTGTCAAAGCGTTTGGCTTGTACAGAAATGATAAATTTCAAGCTATAGATTATAATCTGATTTTAAGTCATAAAGAATATGGCCTATAACAAATTCTTATTTCCTCTCAATTCCCTCAACCAAACAATAGGTTTTACAATCCCTATAATGTTCTTTACGACTTATCTACTTATCTCTGTTTTCAAAATATACACTTTTTTAGTTTTATTTTAATTTTGAATACTTGTCTCAAAGCTTACAAAGTGCTGCAAGCAAGAGGAACCATTTGATTCAACCCCCGGAACCAAAAGAAAAGAAGAATCGAGTAGGAATCAAACAAAGCATCATTCTTGTCACACCGTGGATAAGGCATGGATTGCAAGGCCCTGCAGTGCTCTCGCTGCTGCTCCTCTCAAAAGGCTTTTGCCCATGCTATATTGCTTACCCACCCTCTTATCACTTGATGGCCACAAGGCATCGCTGTCAGCCCGTCTTGTGTCTCGCCCAAAATGCGCCAGATCACCGAATCTTCAAGCCACAAGAAACATAAAACAATCACTTTAATCCAATCTCACAGCCATCTCAATTCTTCTCAAACCATAGGCACCACCAGCAACAATGCCAGGCTCTCACAAAAATATCTAATCCAAACAGAAGCATCCTAAACAACTCATACATGAGATAGATTATTAGTTGATTAATCGCCTGGGTTAGATACACCTTATAGATTTCTAGTACAATATTAAGACCCATGGACCTGTGCTGGCTCAGGGATTATAGAAATCATCACCAGGGAGAGCATGCCAATGGTGTGGACTGCCTGCACCAGCCTAAATCATGTCTCCCATGTTCACCAACCAATCTTAGTTTATGCAGGCAGCTGTCAAATGCCTGAGGCCAATTCAGCATGCTCTTCACAATATGCTGATCACTTTTGCAAATAAGCGCCCTGTGCAGATTAAGCATGTTCTTGACAGCAAAGTATGCCTCAGCAAACTAAGGATTTGCAGCAAAATGGCATACACCTGTGTGCCTTTCAAAAGGAACCAACTTTTTCTTCTTCTTGTTGCAAAGACAGGCCAATCTATCAAATCTGCCACATGAAGATGGCATATTCTGCTTACATCCACAGACTTCTCTATCCAGCTTTTCTGCAGCAGAGAGAGCAACCTCTACCAAACAACCAATGACAAGCTGTTACTTCAAGGTTTAGAGGCTGGCTATCAAGTACACAGCAACATTTGGCAATACCAGACTTCAAGTAAAGCAATGATTGATGAGTTATATTCACAGAAATTAGTATCCTGACCAAGTCAATACAGCAGATGGGGGGAAAGAAAAAAAGATATCTATCTCATAGCTATGATAAATTAAAAAGAATGGGAGGTGAAAGAATAAGTCCTCTCTGGATGCAGCGCCATTCATCTATCGCTCGATAATCAGCTTCAGGATAAGTGAAGCAAATTTCACTGTCCCACACAGCATCATCCACAAGAGACAAGAAGCATCAAAATCCATCTGTGATCCTTCTATCAAGACACACACGTGTCCTGATCTGAGCTACAAGTGTACCTCCTTTCTTACTGATTGAAGTTAGCGTTGACGGAGATAGCTCAATGATGCAACACCAATGAAGCATGGTGGATAGCTCAGAAGTCCAATACGGTAGAAGTAAGGTTCATCAGCGGCCCCAGAGCACTCGGAGCAAACTTCCTAGCAAAGAGGTAGCAGATGGAAGTGGGCTTCGAGTTGTAAGTGCATCGCGTGCCATTATTCCTGATGGCCTGGATGAACTCCACATTAATATTCTCAGCACCATATCTTGCTGGATGTGGGCCTCCTCTTGACCAATCAACCCATGTGATGGTCCTGTTGGCATTGAGAGGCCCATGGAATAGATGAAGATAAGTTGGTATGTAATGCTCATCTGGGTAGCAAGACGGTCTGCAGTGCTTCCGGAAGATTGAGTAGTATTTGTAGTCCGCTACTATTTGCACAGCTAATTCACGGTTAAGTTCAAACCACTCCGATCCTTTCCTCCATTGATTTGGCAAGATGTGAGGGGCCATCCGACGGTTGTACCGGCCAGCAGATTGAGGGGTGTCAATGTTGTAAGACTCAACAAAGCTGTGTTCAGAGTTTATAAGGTACTCGTAGACAGTTGGGAAATTGAACACCGGAATGCAGCTCTCTGAGAGCAGAACAAAACGCTCATTCGAGAAATCTAACAAGGCGTTGGCCAGCAGGCGCTTCTCAGCATCCACAAGGGTTATCGATCCCCAAGACACTTCCTGAATTGGAAAGAAATATATATATTAGAATATGTGCAACAAAATTATCCGTTTGTCTGGGGCTGAAAAATATGCTCCTTAGCACTACTGCAATTTGAAGGTGATATTTTAGCTGGAAAAAGGAAGATTAGCATATCACTCCAAAAACCCAACTTTTTTATAAATTACCATCCACAGTGCAGCTCAAATGCCTTGACTAATTAGTTAAGTAGTTACTTCAACCAGAATATCGCTGATCAAGCATCTTTATATCACATTATGTAGCATTCGTGGACACCACTAGTTACAGAGCCAATCAAGTAGTTTACCAACCTAGCATGGGGACAAGCAAGCATATTCCCCTAGAGCAAATCCTGCCCCATTTGCACACATATCTCAATCAACTTGAGCACATGGGCAACCACCAACTAGCACGACAACCAGCCAACACTAGTTGGATTCACTCCACCAAGGCACCAGCTACACAGTCAATGCCACTAATTCGCAAGCTACGCAATTCGATTACGGAGTAATGCGATACTAATGTGGTAAACTAGCAAGTGATTAGGAGGTGAAGTTAATCTTTTTTATCAGAAAGAGAGCCAAAGCAAAACGATAAGGAGAGAGGAGGTCACCTCGCTGGGGATCTGGCGGCCGTAGAAGGCGGAGGTCTTGGAGACGTTGAGCTTGTAGTCCGGGAGGGTGTGTACGTAGACGGAGTAGAGGCCCTGGTGTCCCTTGAAGAAGCGTTCCCAGAGCGGTGCGAAGGGGAGCGGTCCGCGGGTCATGAAGAGGAAGGCGACCTTGGGGACGCGCTGGAAGGGGAACTCGTCGGCGGTGGGGACGAGGGAGGCGCGCCAGAAGAGCTCGTCGTCGGACATGGTGTGGGCGAGGTGGGGCGGGTGGACGAAGGACTTGAAGGAGGGGGCGCAGTCGGCGCGGTCGCAGGCGCCGTAGGTGGTGGCCGGGAAGAAGAGCTCGGTGTGGGAGTTGTAGTAGTAGCGGGAGACGTTGGCGCTGACGGAGAGGCCGATGACGACGCCGGCCATGAAGATGACCATGGCGGTGACGAGCTTGACGAGGCCCGTGGACCAGTCCTTGCGCGGCGTGGGCGGGAAGTAGTCGCCCTCCACGTCGCCGCCGCCGCCACCGCCGCCCACGCGGGACTTGAGCATCGCCTTGGAGTCCCCCCACATCGTCCCCCACAAGATCGGGCTCGAAAGATGGGATTTTTAGGGGCGGGATCGGGAGGCGGAAGGCCGGCCGATCTCCCACCAAGAATCCGAGCAGACGGGAGCGCAAAGGCGACGCCTTTATAGCCGCGCGAGCAGGCAGAGACGCAGGAAGGGAAGGCCGGCCTCTCGCTCCTTGCTTAGTAGCTAAGGAGGAGAGGAAGATGACGAGCAGCAGCGAGTGGGGAGGAAGCGCGTGGAATGGAGGAGGACGTCGCTGTCGGCTGGATCCAGCGGCTCGGAGCCGGAGACGGACAGCGGAGGGGAAGGGGGGAGGCGCGGGATATTTATGAACACCGCAGATCTTCCTGTGCAGGTGGAGGCGGACGGCGAGAGGAGGAAGAAGAAGAGGAAGAATTAGTTGATTAATAATCCGAGTGATTTTGGGGAGGCTCAGAAACGGTCTAAAAGCGGCGGATGCGTGTGGAGACTAGAAGCGGTCGGGTCTGCGGGAGAGTAGACGTGTCTGACGCTGCTCGTGCTGGGCGGCGCCTGCATCTGCTTCGCTCTCCTTCAGCTAATTCAGTTCAGAATATACAGCCAGATAAATGCTTCCTTAAGAGCATCGATAACAGAAACCTATAACACTGTAGCACCAATTTTGTAAGGATAGAGTTTTTCATAGAATAAATGAATCTTTTAGGATATAGTGTAAAGTATGAAGGAATTTTAGAGAGATAGATAGAGTAGTAGGGAATAAAGTTTCTGGTGTATATACTCTAATTAAGCTATAAGTTCAAGTAAAAAATCACTTGCTTAAAGTAATGAGCAGAGAAGACTACTGCCTAGGATTGAACGACCTTGTATATACAGGGAGTATTTGTATCGCGGACATGTTGGATCCACATGATCCTAAAAACACAAGAATTGGGGGGAAAACACGAATTCAGAATGTAGTTTTTCAACTACGGTTAGGGAAAACCCGCCCTATCTAACCTTAGATTCGTAAAACCCAATTCGAATCTAAAAAAATGATATTAAGTTAGATTTGAATTTAGATTTGATCCGCATCCAAAATAAACGGGCGGATATGGGAATAGTAATATTCCAATTCATATCCTTTTTCTAAATGTCCAAAACAATAATAAGCTTTGGGCTGCTCGAATTTTATTTCAAACATCTTTTAGTTTGTTTTTTCTCTTCTAATGTTAACTTTATAGCTAAGACTTTGGCTCTTATTTAAGGCTGTGTGCACGATGCAAGGACTGGAACGTACTTTCTATTATTTATTTCAAAAAAAAAAATCTAATGTTATGCACATCACTATAGAAACCCACTGGGATTGGGATACCCTTGCAATTAGACAATTACTCCATCACTGGTTCTTCAGCATGGTGGTGCACAGGAGCGAGTGAAGGTGAAGGTTGATAGCTACAGCCTACACCCCGTTGCTTTGAATCGCACCACGCGCCAAGTAACATGTCTCTGCTCTGCTCGACACTACCGTTGCTTGGTCGCCGCCGTCGTCGTCGTCGTCAAACTATTGGACCTCCGCCGCTTGTGTCGACCCAGACCCAGCTGCTATGGCGCCATGATCTGACCAAGAACTTTCGGCCATCAAAACCAGCCCAAAAGAGCTCAACTCTCATCAATGGCGGTATTACCGCGTAAGCCGCTTCACGTGGAGACTAGTAGATGGTACTCGGAAAGGCCAAGAACAATCACTTCTTTAAAAACAATCACTTCTTTCGAGTGTCCATCTGGGTTTAGTTGTGCTTAATTATCGCATTCGATTAAGCTGCCGTTCTCATCGTCGCAAGAATCCTCATGCTGCTCTGCCTGACATAAGAACATCGATTGATAAATATCAGGATTTTCTTTTTCCGCGCCTGCCAAAAATCATCCGACTTCCAAAAAATGGCTATAAAGTGTTACAACCTATGACTTATACAAAAATAACAAATTTTAAACCGTATATTTTCATCTAATTTTAAGCCGTAAAGAGGAGGGCCAAAATGTCGTGGCTTGCGAGGATCTGCCTCAATCGACACGTGTACGGTTCTGATAAGATTGCGTTTGAAGAAATCGAGGGCAGGAGCAGGAAGAAATCTGATGAATGCGCCAAGCAGCCGCTCCCAATCGCAGCCGGCTCTGTCGCCGACCGGCGGGACGCCGAATAGATGCGGACCCGAACCGCATCTATTTATATGTGGTATGGAGGTGGTAGCAGTAGGTACCAAATATTTATATGTGTTTATTATTTTTAGTTAAATCTATTTTTTATTTGTTACATAATGTGAAATATAACTAAATATGTAAATACAAATTAAATATTATTGTCAATAATAATATATAATAATAATATTTAGCTAGTTTTTAAAATACGTAGTTCATAAATGATTACAATGCATGGATTAAATTAAAAATACATAATAATATAATACATTTATAGGATAAGATACAACACATTCGTAGGCTAAAATACATAAGCTATGTTACATTTATTCACTACAACATACAAGCTAATTCTTTGGTCCATGCCTACCAAACATCTCATGGAAGTAATTCAGTGCACGATCACGTTTCTTCATCTCCTCTTCACTGAAACCTGTGGTGTCCTTAGCTAGTAGCTTGCAGTATGCTACATATGCCTTTGCAGTGGCTGCCTTCTCTCTGGTGACAGCTAGAAATGTCAAAGAACTCCTCAGCTCTGAGGCCCCTCTCTTCCTCTCAGCTATCTATTGCCTTCTCTATTCCACCTCCTCGCTTGTAGCTGGATTAAGCGTGCTCTTACCCTTACGCTTCGCTTTTACAGCATCTCAACCTCCTAGCCTTCGTAGCCCTGCATCGGGTGCCTCTGCTTCTTCGGCATTGACCTCATCCCTTGATGAGAAGGTGTACTCTTCGGATCCAAAGAGTTTGGTCCTCTTATTACCATTCGTCCCTTTCTTCATGTACTCTTTAGTCCATTTCAGATGGTCGTGAGCCCGTTCCCACCAATAATCTAGGTTGAAACATGTTTTCTTTTAGTCCTCCTGCATGTACATCTCCTGAGCTTCTGACATGATTTGATCATCGGATCGACCACTTCTATACAAATTCTTCACTCTAACCCATATGTCGTTGAAACGAGCAACCTTTGTATTCGTCCGCTGCCAGTGGTCTTTACATTGCTTGAATGTTCTATTTGTTGTAGCCGTGATGTTGTAGGTTACTGCGACGTCCTTCCAGTAACCTTCCATTCTTTGTTGATTCCCCTCGATCGGGTTTGTGTGCTGTTTAGCCAAGCACTCACCTGAAAAGTGTAATCATATATAAAAATCAAATATTGCTATGGTTTAAAGTTAGCACAAAGACGATGAAGATGCAAAGTGTGCTTAATAGACAGATGTCATCCTCTCTGGACTAGTCATCACGTTTCTTCTTTTTGAGGAAGACAACTTTGGCATGCCTATTAACATCTTCCACTTTGATGACTGGTTTCACCACAGGTGTTCCCGTGTTTGAACCTGAAGCCGATCCTGCTATTCCATGAGAATATGCTAGCGGCGGTGACCCTTGGGGAAAATTCAATGGCATGCCGACAAAATGAAAGTTTTGGCCCATGTTCGCTAGTTACGAAGGATTTGATGACAGAAATTGGGGTAGGATCTGAGAGGAAAACGGAAGAAACATTGGAGGTTGAAATGCTTGGGTGGGATCTAAGAGGAAAATGGAGGAAACATTGAAGGGATGTTTTGCGGAAAACTCGACTGTGAAGGCACTTGAGTATTTGGTTATTTGGAGAGTCAGTATTCTCACTTGGATCAGATGAATTGAGTAAGTTCACAAAGTTGCCAAGTGAAGTATTAGGATCCATGGGATGCAGGTTTAGTCCGAAGAAAAGGATGCATGTGTTGTAGTTAAGAAGAGGATGATAGATGGTTTATATAGGCTTCCGCGATGTGTGGTCATTTGATGACTGCTTTCGCAGTGTGTGGTCATTTCATGACTGCTTTTGCAGTGTGTGGTCATTCAATGTTGGCTTTCACAGTGTGTGGTCATTCCATGACTGCTTTTGCAGTGTGTGTTCATTCCATATTGGCTTTTACAGTGTGTGGTCATTCTGAGTGCATTAATGATAATATAATAAAAATTAAAACGACAATGCATTGATAAGGTAAGAATCATGGGGCAAGTGAAATAAAAATTACATTTTTACCAAATAGTCCTACTACTCATATTAGGCCCCCAAATGCTAACAGATATGCTCCACCAAATTTGCTTTAAATTGTATATGTGTGGCTCAGGCATGAATTCTTGCATTTGCTGTCAGCACCTTGTCGCAGTTTGGTGTCATACCGGTCTTGGCATTGGGTAGGGTCATAGTTGCCGTCATTGTGCTTTCACTATAATCATAGTCAAGAGCATCATCGTCTCGCTCATCTTCCACTATCATGTTGTGCAAGATGATACAAGCTAGCATGATGTTCCTGAGCGTAGAAGGATCCCAACACCTAGCGAGACCATGGATTATGGCAAAGCGAGATTATAGTACTCCAAATACTCGCTCAATGCCCTTTCTTACTCCTTCTTGTTGTTTTGCATAGAGCTTATCTTTTGGCATTTGTGAGAGATGTATTGTCTTAACAAACACCGTCCACTCTAGGTATATACCATCTGCAAGATAGTAACCTTGGTTGTACTACTGACCACCGACGTTGAAATGGACCCTCAAAGCTTATCCCTGCAATACTTCAGTGAATAGAGGAGATTGGTTGAGAATATTGAGGTCATTATTAGAGCCGGCAACACCGAAAAATGCATGCCACATCCAAAGGTCATATGAGGCCACAGCTTTGAGTATCATGGTTGGGACCCCATGATCTCCACGGGTGAATTAGCCCCTTCATGCCACGGGATAATTCCTCCACTCCCAATGCATGTAGCCAATGCTTCCCAACATCCCTAGGAAGCCTTGAGCCTCTCCATGTTGCAGCAGTCTTTGTAGATCTACAGTTGGCCTTCGAAGATACTCCGTCTAAGCGAATCACACCATTAACATTTTTTTCTAAACACTCAATCGCCGTGCTTTGGGCCACCCTCATGTGCTCATCCACTTGGTCGCCCAGGACACCATATGCCAATATGCGCATCGCTGTGGTACATTTTTACAGAGGAGATAGCCCTACACGATTAGTGGCATCCCACCTCTGCGTGAAATAAACATCCTACTCACCAAGAGCTTCAACTATGCGAAGGAACAAAGGTCACCGCATACGAAATCTCCAACGGAATGTATGAGGCCTATAGGTGGGGTTGTTGGAGAAGTAGTTTGCAATGAGGCATTGATTGGCTTCTTCACGATTCCGCTCGACATATCTTCCTCTACCACCCTGTCGCCTACAGGATGGATCTCCCTCGAGCTCGGCGATAATGCGCTCCTCCTCCACAATTTCAGCATCTATCTGCATTGCATACTCTAGTAATGTGTCTTTCGTCTTGCCGAAATCACTGCTATCACTCAAGGTTGAGACGGAGCTTGAGGACATTGTGGAGGTGTGGAGTTTGAGAAGTTGGATTGCATGTGTTATGCTTAAGAAGAAGAGAATGGGTTGTCTTTATAGACAAACTTGACCAACGGCTAGTTTTCCAATGAGCAGTTATTTAACAGGTAGTTTTCTAACGGCTACTTTTGAATGGGTAGTTGTCTAATAGCTAGTTTTTCAACAGGGAATTGTCCAATGGCTAGTTTTCTAATTGTCCAAAGCGTACTTAATAATCTTTCAAATTTAATAATGCTACTGCAAAAAATTAATAATTTTTTGACCTCTCTAACCTGTTCAGTCTAGTTGAAAAGCTACGATACATTATATCCAAACAGTTAAGACTTAAGAGCCCTCGAAAAGAGGCTTGGAGAGGGTTAAAAAATTTATTAAAAACAGTTTTGAAATATTTGAGAAAACTATTCAAAGCCTCACAAAAATGGTTATAAAATGCTACAACATATGACTTGTACAAAAATAATAAAATTCAAACTGTATCTTTTCATCCGACTTTTAAAAGATCTTAGTCTTTTCATCAGACTTTTAAAAGATCTTAGTATTTTGTTGACCTCTCTAGCCTGTTCAGTCCAACTGAAAAGCTACGTAGATTATAATCCAAAAAGTTGGGAGCCCTAAAAAAGAGGCTTATAAAGGCTAAAAAATTTATCAAAAAATAGTTTTGAAATATTTGAGAGAACCCGCTAAAAGCCTCAAAAAATAGCTATAAAATGCTACAACGTATGACTTGTACAAAAATGATAAAATTCAAACTGTATCTTTTCATCCAACTTTAAGTTTTATTGAACAACTAAAAGCCTTAAAAAAATGGCTACAAACTGCTAAAGTATTTGGCTTGCACAAAAATAACAAATTTCTAGTTATAGTTTTTAATTTTAATTTAAGTTGTAAGTTAAATCAAACAACGGCTTTATTCTCAGGTTATTTTAACTTTTTTACTTGCTAGGCCCGCCATATAGCTTGGCGTCAGTGCGAAGAGCTGGCCTTGCTCCAGTGCCGGCGCAAGCACGACACTTCCTCCATGGGGCCAAGCGTGAGGGCGACGACGCGCCTGACGTTGCTGCTTCCTTCCCGCACTCTGCTTGCGCCTCTCTCTCTCCTCCAAGCTGGCCTCTCTCAATCCTCTCGCGTCGCCCTCACGCCTGGCATTGGAGACTTACATTACTCAACAACTCAGTTCTTGAAGATAGGAGTGTTTGTTTCCTCTTAGATCAGTTGGGCACCTATTAGCGTCAGTTGAAAGACTGAAGTAGAAGCATTTGACATTTGTACATTAGTCAAGGGCCCAGTTTAGAAAGTCTCCTACATTACATCTTTGCTTAGGGATATAAGGGATATACAATTGGCATAACTCAGCTATCTTTTTTCATACCACCTTCACCAGTTTACACCAACTCATACTCATACTTTTAACTAGTATAGAGATACCATGGAAAGCATGACATAAGTAAATAATAACAAAAACCAATACAATATTTTAATAGCACATTAAATAAAGATATAAACAAAAATATGGAATAAAGATATAAATAAAGAATATAGAATAAAGATATAAAGTATGTCAATAACTAAGATTCCTCTCTTTTTCACGTTGGTGATATAAGGATGCCAAGGAAATCCACACCGCAACTTAGTGTCATTTATGCCTGGCAAAAAGGCGCAAGGGGACGATGTCAAATTAAGGTGTAAGGGTAGAATGTCAAATTGGTGACTGTACCAACTATATCTATATGGTCAAACATAAAAAGCAAAAAGAAAACACACATCAACGAAGAAGCGGTTAGATATAAAATCAATCGGTTGCTAAAAGCCTAAAATTGTAATAACTTTTGTCCAGAAGTGAAATTAGCATAACAATTTAGATTTATTTCTTGTAGCATAATCATTGAGCCTGTTCTGGCGAAGGAAATCTAAAAAACCAAATTACGCAAAATTATACTTTATACAAGTTCTACGAAATACCTAGTGAGCAATATGTGTGCCAACAATAGTATAACACTTTATAACTTGCAAAGAACACCTTGTTGACTTTTCAACACACTGGAAAGACTTTTCACATTATATAGGTTACATCATAAAATGCAATGAAAATAATATTGTGTACATAGCGGACAATTACGTTTGTACTGGTACTACTGCTAATTGAAAATACCGTCGTCAAACCGCACAAAAAACCATAAGGCCCCACGTAGAAGTAGATAACATAAGGCCCTACATAGAAGGTAGATGAATGGTTTATTGGTTGTGTAGTAAATTAAAAAGGAGATGGCAAATTGTAGTCCTAAACTGGTACATATATAGGTGCATCGGGGGACTGTAAGTAGCATTGTTAGAAGTATTCATGAATCTGGAGGATGTAACTTTTTAGTTTCATCAGTTCGGTGTTCATCGCGGGTAGATATTACTACAAGGATTGAACGAGTAGATCAATTATTGATTTTTTTTTTGTGTTGAAAAGTTAAAAAGAGGGGGTAAATTGGAAAATAAAATTGGTGCACTACATATATTAGTGCATAAAACAAGCTAGGGATTGTGAGTAAAAGTTACCCCAATTCGAAACTTTCCTTTCACCTTCCAACTAGAAAATCGTTTCCTAGTGTATTCCTTATCAGAGCGTATCAGTTCTTTGTTCCTACAAGTACACAAGGAAGACGTCAGACGTGCATATTAGCTAGCCAAGTAAATAAGAACATGAAAGGAACAGTCGCCAGAGATACCACATTATGCGAACGATATGGTTGATGAGGCTACAAGGACCTGGATCAAAGCCACTCGAGCTACATTCGGCGATTGCTGGTAAGCTCTTGCCAATAATGAGGTCATGTTGCATGTGACATAGTTTTTTGTTTGGCTGAAGTAGACTAGGACACACAAAGAGCCCGTATAATGTGCGAGTGAGAGGTGTCGGGTATGGCCGAGGATCTCTGAGTTGCATTAGCGCGCCAGAGCATCCATCCACGGCGATAGGATGAAAAGCAAACTGCGGCGGCGTCAGCGGCGGATCCAGCATATAAGCAGTGGGGTTAAGCGACCTCAGTGACTTTACAAAAATTAAATGTAAATCCAATTGTATTCTATAGCATATAAGTACATATAAACTACAAGTTACTATAATGACCTTAGCAACCTCAATGACCTATTTTTTTGGACGTTCTTGGCAGCTCAGAGTGCAGTAAGTAGCCGCTACAGCTAGGCAACGGCCCAGGGTACAAATGGGATGGAAACTTCCTGCCCGATTCCCAAAAAATTCACTCTGGATAGAGTTGTATTGTTTCGCCTTCATTGCCTCGCATGCTAAGAGCGTCCACACCAGATACTCCAAATTTCTACTCTATAACACTATTCTCTATACACTCTATCCCTCCCTTTAAAATTCCTTCACATTTTACACTATATTCTAAAAGATTCCTTTACTCTATCAGCTACTCTATTCAGATGAACAGTGTAATAGAACGTCTGCTACAGATGCTCTAATAATTCTGCTCATGTCTTCCATCTTCCTATGCTACCGTAAGTGCGGATTCGTGGTTTGGCTTTTTGAAATGATTGCCTTCTCTGAGTCGTAAGCTTACTTTTCAGCTTAATCCAGCAAGCAATTGATAATCCCATAAAGTTATGGATCTTTGATAGAGGTTAAGAGAGTTTAAAAAATATTTAAAAAATGGTTTTAAGAGTTTTGAAAAAACCACTAAAAACTTTTTTAAAAAAATGGCTACAAAGTGTTACAGGTTTGGTTTGTATAAAAAACAAAATTTTCATTGTACCTTTTTAATTTTAATTTAAGCGGAACAGAACAAGGTATTTGCTACGGCTTCAAACTGGATTATAATATAACCTACGGCTGCCCATCCCTCTCATTTATGATGATTCTAACTCGAAGTGATCATTCATGCGAACAACTAATAACTAGGACGATCCATGGCAGCACATCAACAACTCAAGCTGCAGCAGCAGGCATCTCCTACCCTGCCACCTCCATCGCATTCCAATACTCTTAAGGGCAGGGCAGCACAATGGATTTGCCTTTCTTCCCATCTTCCTAATCCAACGGTCGAGCGAGCTCAGGCGATTGATCAGCAGCAATCAACGCTGGAACACATCACTCAAAACCTTCTAGCAAATGTTATAGCTATTGTGTTCATCGCTACTGTAACTTCACTCCGTATCCCTATCATTCAAAACTTCAACAAAATTCCCTCCGTATCTTCACCACCTAATACGACGTTTGCCCGGTGCATACAAGAATCGCGTGCAAGAAGAATTACCTTCCATAACCAGATCCAGCTAGCTTGTTTAGGAATTAGAATTAACTGAAACAGGATTACCCTGCGCCGCATTCCCCTTGGGGCTTTCTAAGCTTCCCAAGTTCAAACTATTCTCTTTTTTTTTTCCTCCTTGCTTGTATATGTACATCATTACATTTTGAGACACCATGTTATACACAGCAACCACAGGCCCAACTTTATGTACAAGGTTGACCTAACTGCTCTCGCTCTGCCGTCCAAGTGTGATAACCATCATTGCTAATAATCACCTGCAGAGAAAAAAAAAAAAACATTGTGCTTTAACGCCATTTCAACAGTAGCAAATGCAAGTTTCAGCCTACTGTATGCCGAAGATCATATGCAGTAACATAGCCTCATCTCCACCCATCCAGGAGCCTATGCTCTATACATGTAAACGAAAAGCTAAAAGGCAAGCATGGGCCCTAACACCCTCATATGAACACCACAAATCATGTGTCATCAAGGGGTTTTCCAACAAAAATGAAGATAATGAAATTTCTCATTCAACAATCAATCAATGATAACAAGACCTAAGCATTAAAGCATATACCGCCAGGGCCCACAAACCAACCGACCCGTGTTCTACACGTAGTGTTAGCATGCTTGAAAAGAAATGAGAAGAACACTCACAATCGACATATCAACAAGAGGCTTCGTAGTTCACATCATTCTCCATTTTTCTAGAATAAGTTCTCACTTTTCTGGAGAATTCCTTAATTAATGAATTATCCGAAAATGTCAAGGGAGTGTCTTCAGCAATAGGGTCCCTCACGTAAAATAGTCTAACAGGCACCCTTTCGATCTCATCAGCTGGAGGTTCTTCAGGTATATCGCGGTACAGATGTTTTACAATGAAGAGAGCAGTATCATGATCTCGCCAATAGTTGCTACAGATATTGATACAGACATATCAGCTAAAATGTGGAAGAAACATGGGTAAAAACAAAGAGAAAACCCAACAGGAATGGTTATTAAACTCACGTATGAGATCCCAGGGCAGATAAATAGGGGTGTTGAAATGTTTTCTCCTGCAATTACATAATTAGTACTGTAAATTCCAAAATATTTGTATCGGCAGTAAGAACATACAAGAATAGCTAAGACAAAAGAAAGAAATAAATAAAGGGATGGGAAAGTGGGTCATGTTGAGCGTTGGAAACAAGGTTTACAATCCTGACAGTAACCACCAAACTAATGGGGACTGGGGAAACAGCAAGTTCTCAGCTTGCAAGAGGGATTTGGTTTCCACCACCTGAAGTCCTAAACTACTCCCTCAAATTACATATGCGTGACATTTTGGACATTGACATAGCGCATTAATTTCTATTATAGCGCATTTACAAAAGACTACAATATTGTGGAACTAGATTTTGAAACAAATCTACACATACCATTCTTTTTGTCCAATCTAAATATTCGTAGAGATATCGATGTCCACAGTTAGGAAAGTTTAACCGCATGTACTGCATGTATTGCAAAAGATCATTCTTATCTGACTGGAGGGAGTATTTTCTGATAACCTGGTTGGGACTTAAGAACACAATGGGCGTGTGCATCTTCTACAAGATACAAGACCATTCATGCCAAAGCACTGTAGTTCACATGCACAGCAGAGTGCATTCATTTTTAATGACAAATACCAAAACAGAGAGTAGAATTGAGTTTTCTTTACAAGAAAAGCTTAATTACCTGGAGTACATGATCAATTCGACCATCTGGTGAACCTGTCAGCCTTTCCATCATCATGGGACCATACGATCTCTCCTCCTTGCTACTGTCACCGTCCTCTAAATGAACAAAAACGGTCAGAATACTCCCTGCTTGCTACTTGAAATGTGTAAAACAAAATAAAAAAAAATTAATGTATCTATACCTTCCGTGTCATTTCTGCCCAGTGATAGCAAAGCAGCTACAGCTTTAACCTAAACAGGAAAAAAAAAAAGGCAAACATACAACCCATTAAGAAAAAGCGAAAAAGCTATGTTAGCAGCTTTCTTTCCAGATCATTGACAAGTGTAAAAAGTACTAGTTAACGTATTAAAGCGGACCTAGCCATTGCTTTTAAATGTTATGCACTAAATTCAAAACAAATTGTGGGATAAAGAACAACCTTCAATGACTTGAATTGACGGGCAATAGCTTGAGAACGTGCAGCAACATCTTCTGTGAACTCCTACATGACAGATCAACCCAAATCAGGATAATAAAAGGCAAAACCCCATTCATAAATACAGAGATATGCTCCAGAGCTCTTAGTTAAAATGACATACAACCCACCTGCACTCCTACATGTATCCTCTTTCCGCCTCTATGATAGGGTACAATTACAGGGCGCTTGTTTATATAATCTTCACATACAAGTGGTTCCACTCTGTACAAAAGCCCACCTAGATTCATGTGACATGCCCCTCACTTTGCAACAGATAAGCACATTCTCTTCCAGTACGATAAGAAACATAAATAAAAGTGATGGACATTATGTACCACATTAGCATTATTTAGTTCTATTGTAATATTTTATATTGGATATATCATCAGCTCTCTAAATATGTGGTAAATGATAATATATATATAAGAAAGCTACAGACCTGTATGCTACAGGATCAAAAGGATGGAAAATGTTGAACATCTGCCGGCAGCATGGCATCTCTTCAACTATGTTCTCATCTTGCCAATAATCTTGTCCCTTGCCTTTAGAAGTTATGAATTTCAGAAGACAATAAATCATTGACTGCCAATCGCCAGAAACAATTACAAATCAAGGAAACACTGGATAGTTACTGGGAACAATTGCTAAATAGAGAATGAAAGCTAATCATGACTTAAAGTCTTGTCCATGGACAGTAGAAGCAACAACTCATTTTATCTATTCAAAGAGCTTCATTTTTCATGTCCAAAAGAAACAAGTTCTGTATCCAAACACTTAAAGTCTTGTCACTAGCACTAACACTCAAGAAGGTAGTTGAAATAATTGGAAATAAAATGCTAAAATACTAGATATAATTTTATATGAATATAAGCATAGGAAGACTATTACGGAAAACAACTCAATGATATAGATGAAAAGCATCAACATGGTGTAAATCAAACATCACAAAAGTCATAGCCAGCCTATAAACAGAACTATTATCAGTCCAAAGATTCCATACCAATACCAATACGAACATTCCGCAAGGACAGAAAGACTCCCAGAGGGGATCCAACAGCAAAGAATGTGTCAACCTGAATATCCAAAGATGATGTTGATGACATAAACACAAGCAAAAGCAAACAGATTGATAAACAGTAACTCAAAACAAATTACCTTAAAATTTAGTTTAGTGTATCTGATGTGCGGAGTATAGGACTGACTTGTGCTTCCTTGCCCTGTGCAATGTTTGCCTGATAATAGGTTTAATGCATCTTTACCTGGCATAAGCAAACATAGATATCTGAATGAACCTTCACAAAGCAAAAGTATCGAGTCTTCAAAAAGATGTCACAGGCCGAAAGTAACAACTTACGTTGATGAGACTGAGAGTCAACACCATCAGTCACTAAATCACTCTGTTGTTCGAGCTGTGCTAGCCTAGCTTTAAGACGTTTAACCTGCAGTAAAGACAGAAATATAGGCATCAATGTATATGTGTTTTAACTTGCACAGTTGCTTTGCTCCAAGATAACACTATCAATTTTGGATTTTGAAACACAAGTTCTTGAACATTCATTGAATATATTTTTTTCAATAACTTCTCTTAAAGCAACCCCAAATTATGAGCCTTCCGATGAAGTTAGTGAGTTCTAGATGATTAGCATGCTAGAGAGTAAATAAATTCACACCTCCTCTTCTAATGATGAGATCAAGTTATCTTTATCAAGGACTTCTTCCTGGACGCCCTCAGCTGATCTTGAAACGCCATAGTCGTCAGCATCTTCTGAGCTTACCGATGAAGTAGTCCCTTCTTCTGTATATATTATTTGATGATTATTAACCTGATTTTTTACTTCAATTTGTTCTCCATCCACTGCATTTGGTGATGCAGGTGTCCCATCATTGTTTGGTGAATTTTCAAAAGGACATGATGAGAGGGTGTTGTCTGTACATGAAGGATCAGTTCTGGTGCTGTCTTCATTAACTATACCATTTACATTATCAGCACAAGAACGTCCTGCGGCTGATGAAGTATCATGACCTTTTACATCTGGGCCATGTACAGCAACCGTGTCGGGTGGTTTTACTATTTCACCTTCATTGGACGAAACTTCCATATTGACATATTCTGTTAGAGATGAGGTGGAAAGGGGTTCTTGATGGCAAAGTATATCATAAGATAGAACACTTCCTAATGAGTGGCCATATAATGAAACCTGAAGAAAAAAGATAGAAAACAAAGGTTTCTTGTTCAACCATTACAAAAGGGCAACCATAAAAAGATTATTATGAAAATAGTTTTAGACTGCAAACCTTTCCACTGTAACCAGGATTTCTCTTCAGAAACTTCATGTACAATCTGTTCAACTGGTTCGAGACCTGTTATAAAGTTAAATTATTAATTTATTCAGGAGCTAAACAATGCATTGTCATTAAGCTCAAAATTTTCCCACACTAATTCAAGGTTTCTTATATGCACCTAATGAGGATAATTCGAACAGAATTTTGGCTGGTGTCATGCACTTATAGTAGTGGTGGATCTTGAAATTTGTTTTTGACAAAACAGGCTTAGTACCAAAGGAGGATAGAAGCAAGAAAAAGGGACTCATGCTGCTTATTTGGCAAGCAATCTCAGGAGGAGCTTGATAAGGTCCTGTCGAGTTCAAGTTGTACAGATGAGAGTAATGGATATGGCAAAGGCAATCAAAACATCCCAATTTGAACCCATACATACATATCAATCAATTAAAGGAAATGTGTACTGAAAGGGAGAAATTAAAACAAAATAGATTTTTGTCCCAATAAGGAGTGCGACAAATAAAAAAACTTGGCAGTTAGTTTATATTTGAAGCTTCGTAGAAAAATAATTGGTAGTCCATCAATTCTATGAGTTCCACCATTTTTCTCCTCCAATTCTTATGTGTCCACCCAGCATTTAAATTTTGACTGAATCCATGTTCTAATGCAGCAGTTCTTGAAGCAGAAAACTAGAATGGAAATTGTAGGTACTAAAAAGATTCAAAACCATCAAACAATACCACAGAATCTACAGATATGACTGATAATAATGTAATAATAAAGAAAATTACCGAGTCAATTATATGCTGACAGTAGATAGGACTCATATAATATAGAACATCATGAACTGTAGCGCCTAATGCTACACGAAGACCTTTAACTCCATCCAGAGTGATTTTCTCGACTGTATGTTCACCACTGAGCTTCAAGCTCTTCCTCCACTGGAATAATAAACATCACTATTAAAAATAAAGTTGCCACTGAATAGGGAGATACAGCTGGATGTCATATCATGGTAAAACCAAAAAAAAACAATGTGGTAATCTGTAATTGCACTATATACAGTATAAATAGTCTCAATTTGTTGTGGTTAACAAAATAACTGCCTTTGTTCAATAGCAATGGAAATAACATTCAAGACGCATACAAATAGCTTCCTGTGTCTGTGAATGTTTGATACTAATCTCCACACATGTATCTTGTCATTTCTAATATTTGATTCAATACAATGGTGTTACATGTATTTTAATTATGTTACATGTATTTTAATTACTACATATGATATAATATAAAATGAGATCAACCATTTTTCATCAGTTAACTCACATGCCTTAATCCAGAAATGCAAATTGCTTTAGCATGCTAAAGCAAGGTCATATTATCTTCTCTGCAATGAGGGCACAACTACGGTATAAAGATTTAACTAGAGGTATCACGTTTGAGTAACTTTAAGTTCTTACCTGACAGGGAATAAATAGAACCCTCTGGGTGCTTCTTTGATAAGGAGTTAAGTATCTTTCAGCTAGGTTAGCAGTTACACGGCGGAAATCAACAACATCATCAACAAGATTAGCTTTCTCCAATCTCTGCCCGATGCCATGAACCATGAATACCACATGACCAACCGGAACCTATAAAGAGCAAATTGTGTTATCACTCGAAGATTTTATTATTGTTCTAAAAACCTTGTACAGTTTATGGGAATCCCTTTTTAACACACATGAATTTCAGAGAAAAAACAAAAGACTCATGGTTCATATTCCATTAAAGCCTGTTTGTACAGGGAGATTTGGATAAAAATCCTTCACATTTAGTTCAAATTTGAACTAAATCACAAAATTTTCCCAAAACAACCCCCTCTTCCAAACACCCCCTTAATGTGGCAGTCATAGTTGTATGGCGGGTGGCTAAGACTAAGCAATTCGAACAATGCAATAAAGTATTCCATTCAAGGACAATTCTGGAGCACATTCAACCCATATCTTTAGAGTGTTGTAAGCCACATAACGCTTGCATCATTTTATAGTCTTTACATGTAATTCAAGTACCTGCTTCATGCTCTTATGAATACTCCCTCCATTTCACAATGTCTGATAATGGTCTCAGGAGATTCCATTTCAAAATGTGTTGTCATTTGAGGAAATCAAGCGTTTGCAGTGTTTCACTCCCTATCCTTACTCAAATGCTTTGGAACAGGTAAAGAGGCTGTAGTATATATCATTGGGTATGTATGCCCATCTCTCATTAACTTTTTATTAGATTTAGACATTTAGTGCTGCCTTGGTCTTTGTGCATCGTGGGTTATAGACAAATATTGTGAAAGAGAGGGAGTACTAACAAAAAAAAAAACTTAGATAGCATGAGGTGTTCCAACAAATGCAGTATGAAATTCTGCTAAACTAGAGAATTTTAGTGTGCGAAAATACTACCAAGTACTTTCCTGTAACAAGCACATGTATCTGAATATTTTTACTTGCAAGATAATAATATGACAACAATAACTTTGCAAGTACCTCAAATAACACAGTCACATTTCTGACTAGCGACACACACAACACACACACACACACAGAGATTATGCAAAACAATAAATACCTGAGAACAGTAATCATCCATTTCCTCTTCTTTCTGCTGTCGTAACTCATCCTGGTAAAAACAGATAATAATACACTAAGCAAACAATGCATGCAGAATTACATCAATTAGAATAAGTCAAAGACAAGCAGAGAAAACCCCTAAAAATGTACAGGTTCCCATTCTAGATTGTTGTACACGCAGGCAGTGATATCAAATCCAAGATAACAAACCAAAAGTAGGTCTGCACTTCAAAATTTAAAGCAAAAGGATCAGAGAACCAAGCAGGTTTCCCTCCTTAGTGATTCAATTGTTCAACTAGCATTTCTGACTACAATTTCAAAAATTAAATAATACAGAATTTCCATTTGGTTTTTTGCTGCAAAACTATTGTGCAACAACATGCTAGACTAGTGAGTGATGAGATGACAAGCTTCAGCTATGCAACCAGTGAGTGATGAGATGACAAGCTTCAGCAATGCAGTACAAAATTTTGGTCTGTATTAACTGTATATAGTTCATCTCAAGAGGCACATGATCAAATCATCAAACTATATGTTCAACAGGATATAACTGTATCCTTCATGATGCTGTTAAGGGCGAACTTGTGCCTCTATAACTAAATTGCAATACACAAATAATTCAATATTTTTGTGCTTATAAAATAAAGAAGAAATGAATAACAAACATTACCAAAAATAGAATATAAAGAGCTCAAGTGACTCATTTATTTCAAACCATAAAAAAATCAACTTGTACACATACATGCGAGATTGAAATCATTCAGTTCAAAAATATTGAATTGAAAGTTCACCTGTGTAGGCTTTGCAGATCCAGAAGAAGAAAAACCACGCCTTAACTTGATTGTGTTGCTACCTAGTTTAGGACCTGTATCAAAGACAAGCCATGCTTCCCATGTATCATCCTCTCCAGTAAATAGAGCATGCAAGCCCTGCACAAAATATCTTTCAGCCTTGACCCTGATTCCCTTAATTTTTCTATTTTCCTTTTCTGAGGAAGCCACATTACTATATCAGTATTTGCATACCGGTGTGCTTCCTTGGAGATCAACCCGTGCTGCAAATAGCCCCGAAGGTTGAAATTTGCGCCGATGCCAGACCTAATTTTGACAAAAGAGTGTTGAACCATTTGCTGTGATAAGTAAATTATATAAGGGAGCATGCATAGGGACAAAGCTGGCACTGGAACATGACAAAAGTGAAAGAGATGGCATATCCACCCTCACAGCATATTTAGTTAAATGCCATCATAAGCATGAGATCCACGGATTGAACAGCAGAATTAAGCTCCTAGCCTAGCCATTGAACTAACTTGTGTTATCTAACTGGTGAAGCAAATTTGGTTATCCTTTCTAGAGCCAATGAAGCCATTCAAATGATCCTTGCGGTAATGACCGAAAAATGGCAATTTAGTGGTACTGACATTATGTTACTAATGAATACCTGGCAGTTATACGCTAACTCAAGTTGCTCAGAAACATCTTCACGCAAGGGAATCCAATCAAGACCCCCCTTACGAGCAAACCAGTGGCCTCTCAAGACACGCCTATTCTCCCCATTCCAATACACAGGGAAGCAATGGCGTCTCATCAAATCAGCCTGCAATAGCGTACACGGACATAGCAAAAAATATTCACTTGCTAACATACAGGAAAGCCAAAAAAACATATTCCATTTACAATAAACATATAATATTCTATTAGTTTTCAAGATTTGAGGGGCATAAGATCAGGCTTAATGTTAGAAATCAGAGGGCACTCTCACACTCTTGCTCTCACGGTGGAAGAAGAAGAACAGATAACACAGAGACTTGGTTCCCAACAGCAACGGCTTGGTTGGGCTTTTCTTGCTGTTATTATTTTCAACTTCGACACACACTAGCTAACTACGTAGCCACCTACTTAAATACAAGTGCATAACACACAAGGTGACCCCACGTTCTGCTTGCGGCCATTATCTCCATGATGCTAGGCTCCTCACGTGTGCACCTGAAGACTCGGCGACCCCAACAGCTTGGTCTATTTCCTGCGGCTGCATGACGCGCACGTTCGACTACGCTTCACCAACAGCCGATCCGCTCCTCACGCCCTGTGGATGTGACTTGGCCAGAGCTTCATCCTGCCGTGCGCTGCATCGAAATTGTCTACCTACATCTACTACCTGCATGACTCTGCTAGCTGCATGTAGGCACTTCCTACGCTAGAAGCAGCATGTGTATACACACCACATACACTCATGGTCTATTTCCTGCAGCTGCATGACGCGCACGTTCGACTACGCTTCACCAACAGCCGATCCGCTCCTCACGCCCTGTGGATGTGACTTGGCCAGAGCTTCATCCTGCCGTGCGCTGCATCGAAATTGTCTACCTACATCTACTACCTGCATGACTCTGCTAGCTGCATGTAGGCACTTCCTACGCTAGAAGCAGCATGTGTATACACACCACATACACTCACACTTTGCTGCATGCAACTAGTTCCTAATGACTACATATCTAGAATGAAACATGAACCAATCACACGTTCACATCTAATGTGTACATTCATTCTAAACAACAAGATTAATCACTAACATTAAGGCCCTGTTCTTTTGGGCTTATCTAATCTGACTTATCTCGAACTTCGAGAATTTCCCGAGGTGGTCTCGAGAGTCGGATAGCCTTAATTTTTAGGATTTAGGGAGCTTTTAGACTCGCCTACGAGATAAAAAAAACGGATTCAAAAAGTAATAAAAAAAGGCAGATAAGTCAATATTAGTTCGTGACTTATCTGACTAATATTGACTTATCTGACTTTTTTTATTACTTTTTGAATCCGTTTTTTTTAATCTCATAGGCGAGTCTAAAAGCTCCCTAAATCCTAAAAATCAAGGCCATCCAACTCTCGAGGCCACCTCGGGAAATTCTCGAAGTTCGAGATAAGTCAGATTAGATAAACCCAAAAGAACAGGGCCTAATAATCACTGTGATGCAAAATACTAGAGGAAAAAAAATACAAACCTCATAAAGTCCACCTTTGACAGGAACCCCGACCCGTTCTTCCTCCACTTTATACAAACCTTCAGAGTCTGAATCGTCACATTTCACCAAAGAACCTCTTGGTCCTTCACTGCATTCAGCGTACTCTCTCCACCAGTATGCAAGGAGTGCTTCCTCCCTCTATAACCAGTAATGCAACATTTTGAATGTTAAGAAAAATGGTAAAAAAAATTGAGTATAATCCTTATATTGTATTGAAGATGAAAACCTAGTACCATCACAGATCAATTATGCGCCGACGTTATCACCTTTTCAGATGGACTATATTTCAAAAGTTATAGCTCTATTTCTACAGCTGATATGATTTTATGAGTAAACGTGGCAGCACTACATCGGCATTAAAATAGTGACCTCCAAGAAAGAAGCCTCCAATGCCAAAGAGTCCCTCATGCTGAACCGGAAATAGTCTCCTTTTCCAACTATCTCCGTTCGCGGAACTGACGAAGAGAGCACTGCATTAACAAGGAATCACACAAAACCATTGAGAGTAAAATCATCAGTAACACAATAACCTCACACATCAATAATGCAATGGTTCACACAACAAATTAACCTTAAGTCCTTAACCACAAGTCCTTAACCACAGACACAGCATAGTCAAGTAGGACTTTGAACTTGTGAAGAAGCCGATCAGGGGCGGCGGGGCGGATGTGAGGCGCACCTTTGTCGGCGAGGGGGAGCTTGCAGAAGTACCAGCGGACGTCCTCTCCGTCGGAAGGGCTCTTGGTGCGGGCGAGGTACTTGCGGCGGGCGGCGCAGTGCTCGATCGCATCCTCCAGCCGGGCGATGTTCGAGGGCGTGTTCCGGAGCGAGTCCGGCGACGCGCCCTCCGCGCCGGGGGCCGAGTAGCTGGTGGACGCCGAGGCGGAGGCGGAGGCCGGGCCGCCCCGCGCCGAGGTCTCGTCGGGGACCACCATGCGGGCCGCCCACCGATCCGGGATCGCCGGCGGCGGGGGGGAAGAGAGAGGAGGAGGCGGTGGAGGTGGCGCGGTTGGGTCGAATCGGGACGCTTCCTTCCGTAGCGGTCGGTCGGTCAGAAGAGAACCGCAGGTCGTGTCGTCGAGGGTGCTCCGTCGGACGAGTGGTTGGACCGGATCCGGATATGCTCTTTTGCGTTTTGACACAGCACGTCTGCAACGCATGCACCCATTTGAATTTGAATTTGATCAGAACTTCTTGTCTTTTTAAAAAATGTCATGTGATCAAAACCCAACCGTTCCCATATTTCTTATAATCGAAACCTTCCACATTTATCGTTGTAGATAAATATAATCGTGACCTTTTGGTGTTGATATCTAGGTTTCACATAATCCATACAAATTGTCTGAATTTCGTGGTTTTGAGCTTACGATTTAGTGAGTGGTTTTTTATACAAATCGAAATCGGTATCTAAATCGTCAGTTTTCATCCCAAACCGATTGATTTTGCTAAAAAAAAACCCCAATGTTTTCATCCCAATTCAAAATTTTCAAAAATTAATTTTATCCCTTTTTATCTTTTTACGAATAATGTATGGCTTGCGTTTCGATCTTTTTGAACAGTTCAAAATTGAGAACCCTATTGGTGTCTAGTGAAATAAGTGGCACGTCTTTTTGTCCAGCCTTTTATCCTTCGAGTTTTAAAGATTACTAGTTAAATGCCCGTGCTTTGCTACGGAATCTCAAATGGAGCAAACAAACTCTTAAATTACACACGCTTTTAATATTTATGAAATTAATTATTAATTACAAACATCTTAAAAAACAAACCGCTAAACTATACTGAACCAATTACACTAATACCCATCATCCACAAAGAGATGACACATTAAAAAAGGGGTAACGTCATAAAAACAAATCATCACAAAAACCGCTGCCCCTATTTCAGCAGCACGTCCTGGGCTGCAGCGTTGCACACGGCCAGGAGGGGCAGCGCGGCGTCCCCCCTCCCTCTTTCGAAATCAGCCACTATTGCCAAGCCCAGCTAGCATCCTGCATGCAGCGCCTCGATCCTCTTCATCCGGTACGCCTCCATGTCTTCCGCGGTGACCTCGTCGTTCCACTTCACGTTGTACTTCCTATTCCTTTCGTCCGTCTCTTCTTTCTTCCTCACGCCCTCCTGCCGAAAATGAAATCTTGCTTCAGCATCTGCAGTAACAAATCCACAAAGGCAATGATGCGGAAATGTTAGAATAGAGGATGCCGACCTTCTTTAGGGATTCTTCAAGCAGCTTCTGGTCAAGAACGAGGTCACGAGGCATCTCAGTTCCCCAAGTGGCTAGTCGCTTTTCTTCATGTCGCGCAGGTTCATCTGCATGGAGAAGTCTCGAGTTAACTAAAGTTGCACATGGCTGACACAAAATACGAGTAGCATCTAGCTAAAACCATTTTACATCGAGACAAATTTAATTACATGTAGTTGCTGTAATTTCTCATTGTCTGTCTGTTTCAAACCCAACAAGAAAAGCATGAAATAAGCGAAGCATGATGCAATCGACCTGAGACTCCAATTCTTGCAATTGATACGATGAATGGGATGATAGTTAAGAAATCTTGGTTACAAATTTGATTACATGCAGAATGAGCTGTCCAAATATACATAAAATAAGTCAAAAATTAGCTCAAGGTATATGAAAGTAAATAGTTCTCCTTATGTCTCGTTTTAGTTTATAAAATTAGCTCAAGGTAGCATCATTATGAAGAGTTCTAGGCTTCTGGCTATCAGAAGTAAAGCACATGGAACAATAAGGTTGAACCAGCAACATAAGCAAGCAGCATATCACATTAACCAAATTATCCAACATGCCCTTTATCAAATTGGTTGCAACAAATAAGTACCTTTTGGATCAACTTCCGTGAAATTTTGATTGCATCGAAGTTGCAAGATCTGATTGGTGGAGAAACAGACCACAATGATACAATTGGGCGAAAAAACATCAAAAGTTCTTTGTAAGACTTGCAAAATACATACACAATGCAAGGCAAGCTAATTCTAGCTCAAATATGATACATCGGTGATAATGAAGCATATCGGACCAAATATGGCTTGAATAAGTGACTGTGCATAACCACATAAATCACCATCCAGTTAAAGCAATCATGATAAGCAATGATAATGCAAAAATATGACAGACAATCAGGTTGCAATCAGGTTGCAGAAAAAATACCTTTTCAATGAACAAGCGGACCATGTTTTCAATTTCCTGAACAATACTATCTGATTGGCCCTCTACAAAGAGTGAAGCCGATAGTAAATTAGAGAATGAACCTCTTAAAAAGGAACAAAAGAAAGAGCAATAGCTCATACTTCATAATCACTTACCAACAGCAACTTTAGTAAGCCCAAGAAGATCAATAAGGGTCAAATTCACAACTACAATGATTAAAAGTGTTAGACACTAAGCAAAACCACATCAGAAAATCCATATAAAGTAACAAATACAGTATGACTATCCTATCTATGACAAAGATCCGAAATAGTAGTCAACCAATACAAAAACAAGCTTAAGGAAAATCACAACTATATCCCAGGCAAACGACAATCTTTTGAAAGTGAACAATGGAGGTGCATGTGACAAGGCAGCACCATTAAAACTTTTCCAACTGCACCAATACTTAAATAGTCAGTAGTCAGTGCTCGTAACAGATTATGCCAGGCAACAGAAAGCCATAGATTACTCCAGATCTGTGAAGGAAAGAAGTGAACACACAACAAGAGAGGGAGACCATACCTGACATAGAAAGGCATTGCAGAACTCACATAATCACATGGAGAGGGTCGGCGCCCTTCATCGGCCATATGGCCATGCTCCCTACCTGGGCTTGCATTTGGAGATTTCACACAGCGTGATGGATAACCCGGCTACTGATGTTGCAGTCAGGTGTAGGAAGGCTTCTCAAACTCTTGTAACTGATCCATGTAGTGTACGCGGCTACTGAGCTAGAGGCATCTGCCACTTCATATGATCTCGACACATGAAAAGACAAATAAAAACATGAGCTTGGGCAACAATAAAATAGGGCGTCATTTGTTGTTTGTGGCACTATGAAAGAATAGCAAGAAGCAATTAAACCAAACCTTCTTTATTATCCGACCAGATAACCTAGCCAACACATCTATACAATAATTTATGTTTAGAGATCACTAATGGTTGGAACTCCATAACTACTTTGAACCCAACTCCGAACTTACTCAAACTTGGACTCAACTAAATAAGGAAAACCTTAACCGACTAAAACTTAGAATCAACTAACACAACAAAACCTGAAAGCCTTCCACACCTTTTTTCTGTTGCTAATCCGACAATACGCCAGACAAACATAGATATTATATTAAAATAAATCTTTTCATGAAGTTACCTGACAGTGAGCTTATTGAATTCATATTATAAGACATCTAATATTCAACTAATCTGCTAGAAAGTGTTCACAAAGAGTTTATATAAGACAGTCCAACAATTAACGCAGAAAATCTATTTAGAGGATTCAAAACTACAATTCTCTAAAGCTGAAAAAGAGAGTAGAATGCAGTGTCTGTATTTGAAAGCTAGAAACCAACAAGAGACAAGACAAAGTAAAACACGAAGATCTTACTTGTCCGGACTTTTCATGGCATCTTCGGGTTTTTCATAGCAGCACCAATATAAAACTACTGCAGAAAAGAGCTTCATATGGCAACCGAAATGTACGTAATGCAAAAGTCTTCAATGAAAAGTCTTCATAACTGAAATGCTTTTGCGATGTAAAAATTCTTCCCATTCGTAGTAAATAAAAATATGTAGATAGGTTTTATGCACTTATGAATTCATAGATTTACTTAATTGCGAGAGGATACAAAATTGCCTAGTGGTATAGTGAAACCATCAATAGAAAACTATATTACGGGTAATGGTATTCATCACCTTGAGTATTTAGAAAACCATATGGTTAAGGGGCGATTTAGTGCACAGTAACTCACAATGCTTCAACATATGATGATCTTGTGAAGAACTCTTGCTTTGCTTATCATGATGGGCGATCGGAACACAAGTCTTTGAAGTTGTTGGGTCCCTTCCCAACCAATAAGTCAATCAACACAAACTGAGCACTATCATCTATCGTCTCGTAGAGAAACCAAATCAGCAAAACCCATGAAGAAACCTAGGGGCCGTCCAAGGAAAGAAGCAGGACCCGATGGGAAACCCAAAGGCAGAGGCCGGAGAAAAGAAAATGTTGGTCGTGCAAAATGTATACTGTCAAAAGGTAGATGCACTGATTTATTAAACGGTGAGGGTATTTCTTGTGGTTCTAAAGCTTCCACAGGAATTATTCCCAACATGGAAACAATGGAGAAGAGAACATCCAGCATGTTGGAAAGCTTTGACCATGATAAGTATAGTAGCATAGGTTTTAGTCAGATTCATGCAAGGATATAGTGAAGTCTATAGCACAAAATTTGGCTAACACAGATAAAACTCAGAAATTAAGTCATTTATTGCTAGTTTGCTACTCCTCCCTAAAAGTTGTGTTGTCACAAAAAGAGCATCTGTAAAACAACCAATTGCACAGGACCACTCACTTTGACTTGCGGTCTACACATTCTCTGTTCTCGAGCGTAGAAGAAGGCCTTACAATATCTGGAAATCAATGAAAAAGAAAAGGACAATGGGTTATAAAAGCTACAAGTGCAATAAGTAAACGCATATAGCAGGAAGATGTGAATAAAACATTGCGTCTTCCTTCGATTCCTTGTGCGGTATACCCAATCAATTAGTAAACCTAGTTTCTAGAGTTACTCTAAAATGTCATGCTTACCCATAATATTTGGCTGCAAAATCAGCCCGCTCAACTTTGTAACCTATAAGCTTACTCTGCAATATTTGACTCGGGGAGGGGTCCTAGTCATACTATTAAGCCTAATATCAAACTTACGGATCGCTTTTTAGAAACGGCACCATGTAAGTTAAATTATCTTGTGGCTAGCGAAAGATCATTACCTCATTTTCTTTCGAAATTCTGGTTTTGCCATGTGATTTTAATCCAAATTTTGCATTTTCGCATCTTCCAAATCTTCACATGAAAATCCGATTGCCCCAATCAATACCAAAGATAATAGAGGAAGCATTTGGAATTTAAACAATGAAGAGAGCACTACATCGAGGAGCTTGGAGTTTTGTTTCAGTTCATCGGCGAAGTCGTAAGCATCCAATTCGAGGGTAATCCACTTTCGAAAACATAAAAAAAAGTATGACATTTTTTAAAAAAGAGATGAAATGAAGCATCTCTAACTATGTTTAGAAAAATAGTGATAAAACTTCCATACAAAATTCAGTGGTAAAAATCAGGAAGCCATTGGTAATGGTTTGTGAAACAAATGAGAGCAAAAGAAGCAAACACACCCATAAAATTTTAGCCTTCGGTTTGATTCCTTTTCCAAAAGCGAACAAACCGCATATCAAGTACTGAAGAAAATATCAGCATAAATATCTTTGCTGAAAAAAAAATAATAATGAATGAACGATAATGTTTTGTGTTCTTGCTGGCAGCTCATTTATTCTTGACTCTCTTGTATAAAGAGCGGTCCGACCAGTGGATTCGTGAAACCTTCTCGACATCTGCCTTGAGCCCTATAGAAAGAATACATGGATAATTAACATTGAACTTCTTATGAAAACTCCAAAGGGTTTATGCATTATGCATGCACATGTGTAACATAAAATAAGCCAAACAAAATATTCCTTTTCATTTACCCTTTCCCTACAAAACCCACCAAGCAGGGAAGGGGTGTACAACAAACCAAAAACAAGTTTCTTATTCAAATTCGCAGCAGATTCACTTCTATCACATATTGTAACAGAGATTCTTTCACGTGCATCTAAGAACACATTCTTTTTTATGAAATGAAAATGCTTGTCTTCAAAGTGTCTCGCTGGGATAATATAGGAATGCTCCCACACAAAAGAAGAAAAATCTTGTATCCTTTATATCTTCAAAAGTTTGGCCCTGTGTAAAGTTTTCTACCTCTATGCTCTCTTTGTTTAACGTATAATGCTCTCACTCATATAGCCAATCTAATACCAAATAAGCGAGATGATGTAAGCAGACTCAAAAGATTTTGGGTGTTTTTCCTTTTCTAGTTTCCATACAAGATGTATGTAACAAGCGAGATGATACTCATTTGAAATTTGAAATATATATAGTAATCAAATTGCCGAATAGCTAACAGATGAATCTCGCTATGGGATACAACAAAAGCAGGGCAACCTCGGATCTGCTCTATTAATGTCGCCCAAGAACTCAAGAACCTGCTTGTCACGGATCTGCTTCTGCGTGGTTCTGCTTCTGCGCGGCAAATCTTTGGGACGGGGAACTCAAGAACCTGCAGCACGGTAGATTCCAAATCCCCAACCCAAGAGAAAAAAAGGAAACCACAACATCGTGTCCATTTGTCCTTCGCTCCTATCCCAATCGAAGAAAATCACCCACGAAGGAGACGAACCTTCTTGTGCTTGGCATTGAGCTCCTTGGAGACAGAGGCCTTCTCGTTCATGGCTGTGAGCCTCGAATCCTCCAACTCGGAGAGGGGAGGCGGCGGCGACGTGGCGGCTGTGGGAGGAGGTAGCGGCGGAGGTGAGGAAGGCAAAGGTGGCGGCGGGCGGCTGGGTAGGCATGGGATGGGAGGATGGGAGGCGCGAGGAGGAGGCGCGGAGGAGGAGGAAGGCGGAGGAGGCGCGCGCGAGGAGGAGGCGGCGGAGCGGGGGCGGAGGGCGGGTTGAAGGGGGCGGGCGGCGGAGGCGAGGCGGCGGCGGGGCGGCGCGGGTTGAGAGGAGGCGTGGAGAAGCGTGGATTGAAGGAAGGCGTGAGGCGAGGGCGGAGGCGGCGGGCGGAGGAGGGCGGTGCGCGGGTTGAAGGAGGCGGCATGAGAGAGGGCAAGGGGTAGGCGGGCGCAGCGTGGGGTTAGGATGGACGGGTGGCTGAGATTTGCTCAGAGAGAGATAGAGGGCTGAGATCTCAAATAGGTGAACTCACCACCACCACCACCACCATAAGACAATTTAGAATAGTAGAGATAGATATTTGTTTAGCAAAACACCATGCAATTTTGACTTAGTGGTTTACTAACAACTCAGCTCGCTACAAAACATCAAAAAAGAATTGATCAGGTAGGCTTGGTATTTTTTTTGTTTTTCTAGTTTGTTCTAGTTTTATGATACCCTTTGGACGAAAACTTGATGGATGTTTGGACTATGTGTAGATCCCTTATGGAAAAGCACCGCTCATCTCAATGTCTTTAGACATTGTTTGGAAGGATCAAGCTTTACTCCATCCACCGGGGAAGGATTACACCCGTTCATTTCGAGCTAAGCTGAATTACTGGATATATAAATTTTGAGAGCTTCAAGAAATCATAAGGTTTGGTTTGACTTGTATTTCAGATCTTTTTATAAACGGATTCAATCTTTACTACTAAAAAAACTTTTAATGGTGATCGTTGGTGGTTAGCGTCACACTTCAATTAATTTAACCACCTGTGAAATAGGATTGAAGGCTTAAAGGATGGGTGAATAGGCAATTTTAAATTTCCTTTCAATTAAGGTTGAATTAGGCTCACAATATTAATAAACAAGCTAGAACGAGATAAAGCGTAAAACACAAACAACACAACAATGTAAATAAGAACGGATTAGTAAATGCTAAAAATAAAAGGAGACTCGAGGTTTTTTTTTCTGAGGTTCGAGGTTGAGTTGGGTTGTCGACCTGGGGAATCCTTCGCCTCTCTGGTAAGGTTGACTCCAAAAAACCTTATACAACCACCGAGGTCTTCCACAAACTTGTTAGAAGATCACTCGATCACTTCTTCTCCGAAAGACTGTCTAGGAGCTCTTGCTCCAAGAGTAACAAGCCCCCAAGTGTCTTGATCACACCGGATCAAGAGCTCTTCAAGATGCACAATAATTAGGGCTAGAGACACACCAAAGTGGAAGAAAACTTAAGAACAAAGTGCTCTCTTCTTTCAAGGCTATTGAATGGGCTTGGCTAGCTTAATGAATACTCAAAATCTTACAAGTGAAGCTCACCCACCTCTTAAAATAGCCTAGAAGCCCAAAACTAGCCGTTAGAATTCGAAATCCTGCAAAAACTAGCCGTTACAGCTCCACTGGACTCAATCTGGTGGCAGTATACCACTAGAGTCCGGTGGCGAGCGGACGCTATCCACTACCCCGCCCCTATTATGCGCTAGCTTCTAGATGCCGTTGGACTGAGTCCGGTGCCCACTGGACTTAGTCCGGTGGCTATATAAGACTTGGAGTCCGGTGGCGAGCGGACTCTGGCCTCCTACGCGCGCACTTCTCTGGAATGCACCAGATTCAGTCCGGTGCTCACCAGACTCAGTTCGGTGGTCATTTAGCCATGGGGGCCCATGCCCAGCGGATAGTTCGCTGGCCCCGGTTCCCCATGTGCACCTTTCTATGCTTCACTGGACTTAGTTCGGTCACCATCGGACTCAGTCCGATGGGTTACAGAAGGGGTACACAGTTCTTTTCTGTTTCGGATAGCCCTCCAACAGACTCAGTCCGTTCGCCACCGGACTCAGTTCGGTGGGCTACAAAGGGCCGCAAATAGATCATGCAGGGTGCAAACTCGTTCGTTCCAGTGCACATTCGCCCTAACCCAACTCTAAGGCTCAGAAAGAAAATAAGAGGGCTGATGTGCATCATGAAAGCTCAAAATCTGATGATAATCACCTACACTTTGGGCCCCTCTTGATAGTACGACCAATAATGAAAAAACGAATCCTAGAGCTATTACTAGTAACCCTTCTCAACTCCCGGGTCACACCTTCGGATCTACGAACTTGTCTCTTCTTGATGCCATCACCATCATGTTAGGGTTCTGAGAAAGTTGTGAATGCCCTTCGTGAATCTTGATACCCTGTACCTTGTCATGCCCTGTACCTTGTCGTCGATACCAAAACATATCTTACTGAAAATAGGGGCCGAGATGCTTACACCATAGCATCCATTGTAACAAATGCATCTTATTCACTAAAATTACCCACCATGTCATCCATTGTAACAAATTTGTGTTATCCATTTCACTAAAACTAGTTGAGCGCCCGTGAGCTGCTACAAAATCTCAAAAGAAATGATAGTGATCATAAATCATATACATCATTCAAACAAGCTACAATATTAGATCATATCCACACACACAAGAGAACAATAAGAGCATCACATATAACAACGAAACATGTAAAGCATAGTGTTTTTGCATACAGTTCATTTTTCTAATCACCTAGTTTATAGACTAAGAAATTGATCAACTACTCCACAAACTACACCAGCTCCTAGGCACCTTCATCCCGAACGCCTTGGCGAAAATGGTGATGTGCCCAAGCACGTCTATGTGCTTGCCTCGCTTTTTCAGCCTGTGTTGTTTCATATGCGTCTTGGTGCGTATAGAGTTATTCCGGTGAAAGCAGTGACACGTATAGGGCAAATTGTCCAAGCAGTCGCTCACTATGACAAGGTCGGAGTAGACCTCATAGGTGACAGTGACATCCCTATCAAGGGAGTTCTGGTGAAGACGATCGCGGAACAGTAGTTTTCATACCCCTTCTTGTAGTTCTCATAGGACTGAGAGGTTGAACATGCACCCGACATCGACCTTGTCGCCACCTTGAAACTCTCCTTATTCTTGCTCACCTCAGTGCAGTCCAATGATCTCGTGCCTACATTTTTACACAATTGTCAACCATGGTTGAATGAAGTTGGTACCATTTGAGATGTCTAATGGCTGGCAGAGTACTAACGTAGTGATCAGAGCATAACCATAATTGATGAGGTAATAAGTTGTTCTTAATGGTGTGCATGTCAGAGGGGCATCCTACAATACAGTACCTTCATAGCAATGGCGTCATCTCCAATGCTCCTGTAGAATGGCAAGACCATATGAAATAAGACAGCATCACAATCTAGTTTAGATAATTTATTCTACTGAAAGTCACAAGTTAGAATGGCAATGCTTTCTCTTCAAAGTTGAGATTCAGAATTCAAAATGAGCCTACTTATCCATGTTTTATCTGAAAATGTCTAGTAACTATCTTTCTAGAGATTGGCTTCTTAACCCTAGATGCAGCCATGAAGTGCCCAATTCAACTTCATACCTAAGGTTCCGGCTGGTAAGTAATTAGGAAACTCCAATTTCACTTTTGTTTATCCCACAATTTTAGGAGCTAGCCCTATTCTTTACAGCTTTAAATCAAACTAAAATCTACAATTTGAAATTTATCATTTTTGTACAAGTCATACGCTGTACCACTCTATAGCCATTTTTCTAAAGCTTTTATTGGTTCTTCCCAAAAATCTCAAAACTATTTTTAATATATTTTTCAGTCTCTCCAAACATCTTTCCAAGGGCCCTCAACTTTTCAGATTATAATCAGAACAACTTTTTAGCTCTACCAAACATAAAACCTATCCCTTCAAATAAATTTAACAGTTGTTCACATGTCCTACCTCCCACAAATGACTAAAATTTAACAGAGTAGATTCTGCTACATTTGATATAAGCAATAAGAAAGTGAAACAGCTAAAGCACACAGTAAGAAATACGAAAACAATTATTCCCATACTGCCTCTTTTTATAAATAAAAATATCAAGCTATATTATTTCCTTCTAAGATTTTGCATGGCATACAATCATCATAAATAAGCTATAAGTTAACTGATGGTTCTAGCACATAGAGAAACACAAACTCATCTTCAATGATAACAATACATTCAGTTGCCCTGAGGCATCTCTTTACAAAAAAAATGTGAGGTAAAAGTTAGCAACATATATAAAAAGATAGTTTTTGCATATCATGATTATCACATTAAGAGAGGGTGATTAACCATAACAAGAACAAAAAAAATAGTTGTGGACCTGGACCTCTGGACTGGATTCAACAATGTAAATGCCTGCACTACATGTACGAGCAAGTAGGGATTATCACATCGACACCTAGCTTGTTTAGCTCTTTATTCCTGCTCCTTAACAACTTCTTGGGCCTAAAAAATAATTGTATAACAAATCCTCTTATCCAGAGAATAGTAATCCCATGATATGAAAAATATATTATTTTGAACACCTTTCTCAACCTGAGTTGATGACTTTATTTTTGATAAATAGATGTATGCTAGATAAGGAAAGCTCTTCTTTCAGTTGCAACTCTAGCGACAGGAGGGGGGTTGGTGGGTGGGGGGGAGGCGCTCTGGCCATGGGAAGGTAGGCTAGGAACTGAGTCGGCAGCGATGGGTTCTTGGCGACAGTGGTGGGAGGTGGAGCCGTTGCGTCAACAGGAGGAGAAGATGGCTGCGATGGTGCACTGCACCAAGCATCCAGGGTGCTTGGCAGCGACAACGAAAGGGGAGGCGCTTCGGTGATAGCGGGTGTGCAGGGAATGATAGCTAGGCGCTGCGCTGGTGGCGGGGAAGGGCGTCGGTGGTGAGGATGCTAGGTGCGGACCGCGGACATGGGCGGCTAGGAAGCGAGGTGTAGGCAGAGAAAAGAAAACCAATAGATGGTTTCTCAATCTCGGAGTCGGATAGATTGACAGTGAATGCGCGAAGGCGAATGATATTTGTTTTGAATCATTGGGATAGATTGGATGGCTCTCATTGAAAGTTGGTCCTACCAGTTTCACCATCACTAGACATTTTTAATAGTAGATATTACCAATCATGCCATTTATTGTAATAAATTCATCTTATCCATTACAAATTATTCACCATGAAATATATGGTAACAAGTTTATTTTGTCCACTAAAAGTGCTAACTATTCCATTGGACGCAACAAGCATAATAAAAAAAACACTCACGCGGTCGCTCATGACGCGTCATGCCATGTGAAAGCCAAAAAATATGACCCTCTCTATCATAATCTTTCCATGGTGGAGTTTGAATTTCTTTTAGCAAAACACGTGCACTCGGTTGGTATCTCTACTATTAAAAAGGCTCTTGTGGTGGTGGTGGTGGTGGTGTCACCAACTTTAAATTACAGCCGTCGAATCTCACCCCCACGGTCCAGATCAACTTTCCTCCCACTCCCCTACTTCTACGCACTGGCCCGAACCCTAACGTGCCCCCCAAAGGCCCAATCCCGCTTGAGCCCCTCACCACCTCCACTAGTCAGAGATCCACCGCCTCTCCTCCTCCAATCCTCCTCTCCTCTACTCGTCCCTGCCCTTTGCCTCCAGCCCGCCTCCTCGCTCCTTCGCTTCCTCCCGCGCCCCGCCTCCTCCGCCCCCGCCTCTTCCCAGCCCACCTCCTCCGCACCCACCTCCTCCCAGCCCGCCACTTCCTCTCGCCCTCTCCCGTGCCATCCCACATTGCCTTGCCTTGCCTCTCCTCAATCCCTATCTCACCCAAGGCCTCACCTCCCCTCGCTCTCCTCACTGTCTCGCCGCCTAGGCCGCCTCGTGACTTCTCGCCGTCGCCTCTCCCTATGCTGCCCCACACCTCGCCGCTGTCGCCGCTCCTTGTCTCGCGCCGTCTCCGCGCGCTCCTCTCCGCCGACTTTCGGCCCGTCCACCACCGACCTCCTCTGCCCCCCGCCCACCTCCTCCCCGCGCAAGCCACCTCCTCCTCCCCCTGCCTTCTCCGTCGATATTCGAGCAGTGCGTCCCACCAAAATGCGTCGTACTGCTGCAAAGGCCACTGTGCCACCTCGGCGTCGACCACATCAACCTCTACTACTAGCACCGCGTCGACACCACCATCCCATCGAGGACACAATCTCTCCTCCCCTTTACCCCCTTTCTTGATTTCCTCCCCCATGTCCAGGCCTGCTTAGATAAGAATTCTTGATTGCCCATGGTGATTCTTGTGCTGAAATGGATGTAGATTGGCAAGCTCAATAAACTGGTGGAGGAGGGGAAGGTCAGATACATTGGGCTATCGGAGGCGAGCCCTGACATGATCAAGCGTGCTTATGCCGTGCATCGATCATCGCGTTGCAGATGGAGTGGTCACTGTGGGCTTGCGACATCGAGCCTGAGATTTCTAATGCCCTGCCTCAATGTGGTCACTGTCTCAACATGCAAAACACGATGATGCTTTGTGTTATTGCTCTTTGTGACGTTCGTGCAAAATTAGAATCAAATGTTGTTATTGTTTTTTTCTTCTCAAGATCACCATATGGAGAAGATCCAAGGGATACAACTAGCCATAGAAATGGATATATAATGTAATTGACGTTTAACTGAAAGATGACAGGAACTTTACGTAAGGTAATAACAGGGCATCATTGACTTTTCCTATAGATTAAATTTAAACATAAATTTATCTGTTGCGTAGAAAAATTGTCAAATCCAACAACTTAGATATTCATGATCCAACAAGTGACCATTTGTAGCCACTATATTTTAAGAAGACAAGCTTCTGCGAACCGACCATTATTGTATTGGTTTCATTTCGAATTTGGTAGCTTAATATGTGTTGTAGCTATTTCTTTTTATATCTCAAGAGTGATGGATTGCATATGTCACTAGAAGGAAATTAATTAGTTTTTTTTCGTATTGAATTCAAGGTGTCGTGTGTTGTTGTAGTTTGTGCAAGAGCAATAACCAAAGAACTAGCCTTCATAATCTGTGGAAAGGATTTAGCTTTTAATTTCATAGAATTTATGCTCTCGTTATTGCTCTTTGTGAGCTCGGCTCATGCTCCGTTTTTGGCCTTTTAATGGTTCGAGTTTTTCCCTTTGTAATGGTTCAATAGAATTAATTTGTATGAACTAAATCTCATTCCCATAAATGGCACGAAGGATTATGAAATTGTACATATTAATTTATCATTAGCACCTTTTGCCCATAAATGATCGATCTGATTGTAACGACACTACACCATTAGTAAGGTAATAACTTTGAAGTAAGGATTGGCCCATCAACATCATTCTCTGAAAATTCATTGCCGCTATTCATATTATCGGGATCAAGTATTTTCAGATAAAAATTAACATGTTGCTTCAATTCATAATTATCTTAATTCCAATTTGAATCTCTAAAGGTAGAAAGTCGATATCTTTGGTGGATTTAATCAAGATGGTTGGTCAAAGAAATCCAGTTTTAACTCCACTTTGTTCTTGATCCGGTTGATTAGTGCAAGTGCAACCAATTCCATTTTCTTTATAGATGATATACAAATCATTGATAAGAGCACATTACTCTATTCATATTATTTAATTGAAAAGGATTTAATGGAATAAGCGGCATAAGCATATCAAGGGTCAATAAATCGGTGACAATAAGTTTTTTGTTCTTGAAATTGCCCTCGTGAGGCTAACTCCTACACCAATGCATCCTCGACCTAACCAAACTCCATCCCTATTTGGACCAAGATCTTGCTATTGCATATAAACCAATAGGGACATAATTACCAAGGGTCAATAAACTGAAGAAAGGTAGAAGAAATCTAGAGAACTATCCTTATCCAATGACTTCGGTTTGGCTGAAACATTAGAAACATTAGATATATAGTAGAGTTATGCAATCTTTTCATGATATTACTTGGCATGCTTACACTTTAATCTCAATCTTAATGTTGGCAATTTTGTTTCAGACTAGAAAATCAGTGACAATATATGTGGTTCCACAACTAAGTATTTTCAATGCATGTCTTGAACTGCATCTGTGTAACTCCTTGGTTCCTTTTGTTTCTAGATTTAGATTTCAATTTTAGTCTAATATGAAAAGAATAATGCTTTAATTAGTTTCATATGATAAATTTTAGGTTCCATCAAGCTGATTTATGCACTTATTGAGCATCCTTAAATCACCATCTATCATTTTTTTTTACCAAAGAGAAATGATCGTGTCATTTTTTTTATTTCTTTTCTCAATAATCGTTATAACGTGTTATCCATTATAAGTTTATCCATATAACGTAAGGTGTAGGGTCTGAACTTTCTGATAGCATGTCAGATAACCATTGGAAGACCTTGATCAGACCACTTTGGTTGGTATGGGAAGCTTAATATATTCAATATTTAGTATGTTTATCAGAGTCACCTAAATGCCATTGTATATATCGTGTCAAACTCAAATAAGAAGTTGTATGCCCCCACCTTCCCCACTAATGTTGTATATACGCTGAGAAGTCTCTATACCTAGAAATAATGTCGCCTTGTTCTGAAGCAATTGATTAGTTAATTTTTTTGAAGGTTCTAGATGTCAGTGAGCAAGAAACCATTTAAGTTTGAAAAGGCAAGCATATTTACATAGGCCGTTGCCGATTAACGGTGGTGCAATGGCGATGCAAGTGAGTCGGCTCACAAGACATGTGCATGCTGCTACACAAGGAACCTGCAAACAAGCTGGGTCGTAGAGGGCGCAAAGCGCACTAAAGGGCAGTGAAATCCATGGGAGCTGTTGAGGAAGCTAACCAGGCTGGTAGTGGTAGAGGTTGGGCTAGATGAATTCGATCACGAATCCTCAGTATGAGAAAATACATTCCTGTAAAGAATTTTGCAAATATTAAGTGGATTATCTTTTGTGTATTTAAAACACACCTAAGATTGATTGTGTGAATGTTGCCAAATGTATGCATGAAGCATCCAAGTAGAATGGCTTGGAACTAAGCCTTATAGGCTTTTCCCTGACCTATATGTTGGATAAATGCCAACATTAATGTTTACCCATTAGAATGTTACTGATTATCATGAAGCTGGTTTGTTTTTTTGGAATATTCATTGGCTTAAAAAGTTAAGTAGTCAATGCTCTCATTTTCATCAAATGTTTCACAATAGTAAATTTTTTGGAGCGAGCATCAAATTAGTCAGCGTGTCACTTCAAATTGGATATTCTTCCTTGATATTTCACATGGAAATTGGGCCACGGCTTTGATTGATTTTGTGCTTATTATTCCTATGTTTGTATCATATCCACAAATTGAGAGTTAAATTATACTTCTTTTGGGTATGTTGTGATGCTTTGCTATAAATCACCCTTTAAAATTTTATGTATTGCTTTTATTTATGTTTTTCTTTTTCCTTTGTAGTTTCGTTGCAAAGCACGGGTATTGTACTAGTATTTCAAAAATCCATTTGCCTTTGGGAATTGGAAACACCATGGCGGTAGCTTGCTTAAATTGAAATACGCCTCCACCACCAACCTGGATACAAATGCGTGTTCCTGCTTGGTATACGCTATCTCACAACAAAATACGCCTCCTGGCGCGATTCTTTTTCTATAAAAGGGGCTGGCCTCGCAACAACACAAGCAGCCCCGCAACCGTGTAAAAATCGGACGCGGCGAAAGCCCCCAAACCCTAATCTCTTTGTCCCCATGGCGGACCTCGACGCCACCGCGCCGCCGCCGCCGGAGCTAGCACCGCCCGAGGTGCAGCTCGTCGCCATCGAGGATGCCGCTGCCCCTCCTCAGCAGGATGCCCCCGTGGCCGCCGAGGGCGAAGGCGATCACAAGAGGAAGCTCGACGAGGTCGAGGAGGCGGGCGCCGCCGGCGAGGATGCCAAGCGGCCGCGCGTGGAGGGCGACGGCGCGGGTAGGTCTCACTTGCACCCGGCCCCCCTCTCTCTCCGTGTCTGTGTTGTGCCTAGGGTTTAATGGCTCAATGATGATGCTAGTGTCTGACTCAAAAGTGTAGCTTGTTTGATCCGTTTGGTATCTCCTATTCGATCAGATATTGTGCAGAACAATGAGCTCTCTGAGAAGGTCGAGGAGCCAGCAGCTGCTTCCATCGAGGGGGCGGCAGATGCTGAGAATGGCAAGGTTGCTGCTCCAACTGAGGATTTGCAGGTGGGCTCTGAGGACAAGCCGGCAGATCCTGCAATGGAAGCAGTGACTGAAGCCCCACAACAAGGTGGCGCACCAAGTGTGCTGCCGGATACTACTCGTAAGATCGATGTGCCCAATAACAAGGTATAAATGTTTATTGTTGAGCTCTGCTTTGTGTTAAAATTTGGAAACTGGTGTGGATAGTATAGTCACCATGAAAGCGAAGAGAAACAAAGTAAGCTACAAACACGGAAAATAGCATTGCGGGCATTATTGATTTTGGGCGTGTAGTATGCTATTCTGATTATGGAAAGTCATGCAGGTCGGTGTTCTAATTGGAAAAGCTGGGGAAACAATTAGATACTTGCAAATGAACTCAGGTGCGAAGATCCAAATCACAAAGGACGCTGATGCTGATGCAAATGCTGAGACTCGTTCAGTCGAATTGGTTGGCACTCTTGAGAGTATTGACAAGGCTGAGCAGCTCATCAAGAGTGTTATTGCTGAGGTAGCTAAATGTGTCATGATCCTCTTGTGTTTGTCAGCTCGTTTGGGTTCTGTTTTCATTAAACACTAATGCAAGTTACACCAAGAGGTTCATCTAATGTTTTTCTTCCAGGCTGAGGCTGGTGGTTCCCCTGCCTTGATAGCTAGAGGCTTTGGGTCTGGACAGTCAGGTTCAGAGCAGTTTGAGATGCTAGTCCCTGACAACAAGGTTAGCTTCAAATGCTGGTGAGTAAACATACCAAATATTTGTTTAACTATTTTGTTCTATTCTATAGGTTGGTTTAATTATTGGAAAAGGGGGCGAGACAATTAAAAATCTGCAGACTAAATCCGGTGCTCGAATTCAGGTAGATAAACTACTTATATGCTGACATGCTTGAATGTTATGGCTTACATAAGTTGAGGCCTGAGGGTGGTGATAAATGTTCATGTAGTTAATTCCTCAACATCCTCCGGAGGGTGTTACATTGACTGAAAGAACTGTACGTATTACTGGGAATAAGAAGCAGATAGAAGCTGCCAAAGAAATGATTAAACAAGCTATGAGCCAGGTGATGTGGACCTGCTCTCTGCTTTTTATCGTTAATTCATGTGTTATTAACATGGTGCTAGATTGAGGTGGTCTTGCTCTCTGCTTTTTATCATTCATTCATGCTGAGATCAACTCATGATTTTAAATGCTGATGTGATCCTGCTTTATGCCTTTTATCTTCTATTCGCTCTGTGAATAACTTAGTGATGTTGAATTGACAAGTCATTCAAATCAATAATTTGTAATCCTGTTATTTCCTGCAAAACCATAGCATGTAGTATTGAATGGATTGCCTCCATGTATGGCCTTGTCACCTTGGTGTTGGTGTAATTGTTTTGGGCAGTGGTAGAATCTGCCAAGTTATTTATATATAACTCATACGTGCTATGCTGATAATGGATTGGATCTACTTAGTTCTATTTTCTATTTGGTTTTTTACCTCTTTTTGCTTCAAGTATGCTAAAAATGCTTCATTTGTTAAAAACCTCTAGATGCTTTATTTGGAAGGTGATTAGTTTTTGGTTGATTTTGTGGGACACAACTTGTTATTTATATCATTGACATAATTGGCTTTTGTGGCTTCTGTCCTGCCTTTAACTGATGCCATTTTTGTAACTTCCAATATTTTTTAGCATACGGTAGTTGTGGTTCCTATATTTGTGCATTTAATGTTTTTATTCCTTTCAGTTCTGCATCTTGTTAATTTGAGAACTCAGGCTGTCATGTGGGAACACTATAAGTCCAAATCCATTCTTTTCCAATGAAATGCACTGTTAAGGAAAACATTGGTTCACTCTCTTGTTTTGTTAGCAATGCGCAAAATATATTGTTGTTTTTGCCTATTTTTTAATCTGAAGCGTGGTTATAAACTAATCAGTATCTTCTACAATGGGCCTTGTATGAAGTATCAATCTTGAATTATAGCAGTGCCTAATTGGACTGGAAGGTAAGTTCTTCTTAATTGGTGATCTGTTTCCATGTCTTTTTGCTTCATTTTTTTTCTTGAAAGAACAATTAAGTCAATGGGATGCCATCATGTTGGTAGGATTATAGAAGGTTCACCTTGCCCCTTAATTTTCTATAGAACAGTTTGAATTTTTCAGCTTTCATAAATCATAAATCATGAGTTATAATTCTGTCTTATCCACATCATTTTTTGTGGGAATATTTGCTATTGAAAGTGTGCTCTATCAAATTTTCTATCCCGCCTCAAGTATTTTCGACTGCCTTTTCCTCATTGAAATCCCTGCATGCCACTATGAAATTTACTGTGCAATTTTTAAAAACTGATCTGTACTATATGATGCATTCTTCTATAGTTGGCCATCAAATTAGTGTTCTGCTGTGGAGTAACACGAGCGCAATATCAATTGTATAGAAATGAAAACTTAAGAGTAAATGGCTGATTTTGCAATTAAGAATGAGGGGCTTATTTGTAACTTGGGTGATTTCGATACATGTTGACAGCCAAAGAAGAGTTTGTGACTCTATTGTAATTTTTCAATAAAAATTCTTGTTGTATAGTCATAGAGCTTAGCTAGGTCTACGATAGCATTGGCTGGACTTCACCATAAGCATGAGCATATCCTTTTTTTGGATGCTTTTGCCTGATCCATGACACTGCAATTACTGTAATACTGTACCAGTTGTTTTGGTCAATAAGCCTAACTACTAGAAGTTATTTGATTCTGTTTCCCTGTACAAGAAGTCAGAACTGACCCATCAGGTTCTCTCGCTTCCAGTTTCTATGATTTATTTTTGTTGAAGGTGCAATTTGGAGTTGGTTGGGTATCCTAATGCAGATACAGCTAGGCTTTCCAGATGGGGTCATCATCCTTCATCCTTTACATGCACCGGAGAGGGATGTTATCCCTTGCCCTTGCATGGTTTGTGTAGTTGGTAACTGGTAAGGCTGTTTATTGTTGGAAAGGAAAGAAAAACAGTGTGGAATTGGAAGACTGCACCAAATGTATCATAGCCATGACAAGGATACAGCATCACCATGTCTAGGTTTGCTAAATAAATTGTTTTCAACTGTATTTTGTCCGTAGAACCACTTATACTTTCTATAGCTGAGGAGCAGCAATTTTTCTCGCTTGTCTTAGTTATTTGATGTGTTACTGCTCCAACAAGAATCTTCAGTAGTCTTGTTAGGTAGCTGCTGCTAATTAGCTTTGTTATCATGCATGATATTGATGGCGTTGTTATTGAACATATGGGTGGTGCTTTGCATTTGTTCTTGCCATGTTTTTCATTTTTGAACTGCATTGCTGTAAGGAGCTACTTTTTACTAGTAATATATATGAATATGAGATGTATTGATGCCTTGACCTTGTTGGCTCTAATTTGTAAGCCTCTTCCCTTTGTTCTACTGAAAGTAATGGTCTTGTTGATATTTGCATTTTAATTATATAGTCACATTTCATCGACATTTTGCGTATAATTAAAACCTTCTCTTGAATACTGTTCTTGAATGCTTTTGCTATTGAATCTGTGCTATCTTTAAGGATGCATGGTAGCACTAATATGCAGGCTTATTTTGTTGGTATGCAAATCTGATGTGAACAGTGGCAGTTGTCCTTACATATTGTATAAATGCCTCTTGCCTTCTATGTTGTGCCTTGGAATTGCGGTATTCAGCCTTTTGTTTGTCATTTGGAATTGCAGTATTCAGCCTTTTGTTTGTCGTTTGAACTTGTGGTATTCAGCCTTTTGTTGTTTTCTTGTTTGGTTTGTGGTTCCTAACCTGCCTTCTTAAACAGACATTTCAAAGACATACAGCTCAATCTGGTGGATATGGTGCACAAAATTACCGCCCTCCGGGTCATGGTGCAGCTTCACAGTGGGGGCCACGTTCTCAACCCCAGCCTGGTTATGGATATCCGCCCAGAGGGCCTCCACCTCAGAACATGCCATACTCTCAGCAATATGGTGGCTACCCGCAGCAGCCACCACCAAGAGGTGGCATGGGCTGGGACCAGCGGCAGGGCCCTCCGCCCCATTCTTCCCATCAAGGTGATGGTTATGATTACTACAAACAGGGATCTCAATCGTATGAAAGCCAGCCTCGAAATTACCCTCCTGGACCCGGAAACTACAACAGCTATGGGCCATCACAGGCTCCGAGCTATGGACAACCTCATTATCCGCAGTCTGCACCTCAACAAAACTATGGCCATGGGTATGGTGATCCTAGGTATAATGCTCCAGCACCAAACCAGCAGTACTATGGGCAGCCACCAGCAGGTCCACAGCAAGGTTACCCTCAACAGCCAGATCCTTATGCTAGGCCTGCATATGGCGGACCTGGACAGTGGCCACCTAGAGGCACACCTGCTGGAGATGGCACTTACCAGGCACCACCACCTACATCTTATGGCCCGCCATCTCAGCAACCTCCTGCTTATGGTCAAACATATGGCACGACTGGACCTGATGGGTATGCTCAGCAGGGCTACGCACAGCAGGGTGGGCAAGCACCAGCTCCTTATGGTCAGAGCGTGCCAGCAGGACCAGGGTACCCTCAGCAAGGCACACAACAAGGTGGCTATGCACAGTATCCACCATCGCAACCAGCATATGGTGATCAAGCAACTCAAAACAATGTGAACTATGGTTATCAGGTAGCCCCAGCTGATCCCAACTATGGAAATGCCTACTCGCAGTCTGGATACGGACCTACCGCAGCGAGTGGTCAGACTGGATATGCTTCTGCACCGGCAACTGGCCAGCCCACGTACAGTCAGGCTGGATACACCCAGCCACCTACAAATCCACCAAGTTATGATCAGTCCACGACACCACCAGCTCAGGGTGGCTATGCTGCCCCACCTGCAAATCCGCAGCCTAGTGTTGCAAAGGGGGTGTCACCGCAGCCAGCTGGGTATGGCGGGCAGTGGACCGCATGAGATTTATTTTTCAAACTTCACTGACAGCAAGATCTGGTTGGAAAAAAATTTTCACTGCTTGTGCACCCTGTATGCTGTTCGAATCCTTGCAATGTTTCTATTGGACGTGATGAGTAAACCGCCTGACTTCTGTTATATCTAAAAGGGATGTAGCCCCTCCAGTTGTCATACTCATATCTGTAGTACCTAGTAGATGGTTAAACGTTCTATTCAGTTTAGAAGAGAACCTTTGTTGGTTATGTTGCAGTTTGTCGAGTAACATGTGTTTCCTTTTTGCTTCTTGATGATGTTTGGCGTGCTGCTGTGATTTGATTGTTGGGAAGGTTATGCATTGGTCTTGAAATTTGATCAAAGTCACGCTGTGTATTTCATTTTGGGTTAATGTTGAGTGGCGTCCGTACATTTCATGAACCCGACCGATTGCAATCTTGTGCCAACCTTCTATCCAATCGATTGATTTTTGTATTTTAAACTCCGAAATGTACACTACAAATCAATTAATGATTTTTATGTTTTGAACTCTGAAATGTGCACTACAAACCAGATTTCATTCTGGGAGCACCATTTGCCTAACAAGATGGTAGATGGTCCGAAGGATTCCCTTGTGTCGCCGTTCTTCAGGCAGCCTCAGCATGCTCGCCACCTTCTCAAACCGCTCCTCGCCGAGGGAGGCGTCCGCCGGCGAGGCTGTGGCCGACGCCGGCGCGAGGTCCCTGTGGAGCTCCGGCGGCGACAGCGCCCATTGCATTGCCCACACGCTGAGTGGCCGCATGTAGTGCAGCGACCGGTAGCCGCCGTCGGCCGTCCACGACTCCGGCGTCTGGAACGCGTACCTGCGATCAAGTCACTCGCCGTCAGTCCCCTGAAGAAGACGAAGTGAAGCTGCTCTGGTTCTGTGAGCTCACCCGAAGCCGTCTCTGGACCAGGCGGCGTCGTGGGCGCCCTTGGCCGTCTGGAACGCGGCCTCCGGCATGCCCTCGTGGATCATGGCGGCCGCGACGGCGTAGGTGACGCCGGGCCACACCTCCTTGGACTGCGTCGACGACGCGTCCACCGTGCCGTCCGGCCGCATCCCGTTCACCGCCCCGATCGTCCCGCCCCTCACCCGCATCACGTTGTAGTCCAGCACCGTCCCCAGCGCGCGCCGGGCCTTCTCCTCCTCCACGATCGGCTCCAGCGTGCACGCCCTCGCGTACCACTGCCCGGCGAGCTGGTCGGCCTGGATCGACAGGCTGTTCGCGCCGCCGCTGTTGTCGTAGTTGAAGTAGGCGCCGTTCCACAGCTCGCCGCTGTAGACGCGCTTCGCCCTGTCGTACCGCGCCCGGAAGTAGCACTCCGCGGCGCCGTCACCGACGACGCGCGCCATGGCGGCGGCGGCCTGCAGCGCGGCGACCCAGAGCCCGCCGGTGTAGGCGCTGACGCCGGACGCCGACCACAGGTCGTACGTCTGGTCGGGGCGGCCCTCGTTCTCCACCATGCCGTCCCCGTCGCGGTCGAACTGGTCCATGTACGCCATGGCCAGGTACACCGCCGGCCACGCCGCCTCCGCGAACGCCGCGTTGCCGGTCGCGACGACGTCCCGGTACACCTGGAGCACGAACTTGGGGTTGAGGTCCTTCCATCGCGCCGGGTTGTGCAGCATGTACGCGTTCACCTCGAACCACGGGTCGTTCAGCCCCACGTCGTGCGGCACGGCGCCCAGAACCTGCGCGCCAAGCATCATCGTCATCCATGGTGGACTCGTCGGCGCACGGAGGTGAGCTCAACGGCGATCGGTACCTTCCGCGGCGCGGTGTCGCCGTCTAAGGTGTGCATGAGGCGGGGGTCGTGGAGGAGGACTGCCCTGGCGACGTCGCGCTGGAGGCTGAGCTCGAGCTCCGGGAAGAGGGCGAGCAGCGCGAAGGAGGAGTAGAAGTGGACGTCGTAGGTGTTCCACATGTGGTACTCCATGCCCTCCAGGTACAGGAACTGCCCCACGTTCTCCTCGCCGTCGCGCAGCAGCGCCGTGCCGGACGCCGCCGCGCTCCACGCCGCCGAGTGCAGCCGCTCCGTCGCCGACGCGCCGGCGCCGCTCGCGCCGGCACCGGCGCCGCCGTCCAGATGATGGCTGTTGGTGCGCGAGTGACGGTGGTCTGCACGGAACGCGTCAAAGGAGAACGGCTCCGTCCCGGACACCGACGAAGCCAAGCAAGCCAAGCTCGTCTTCCTCGGCGGCGATCCATCTGCGGCATTTCATTTCAACTCCAAGTTAGAATCTTTCTTGGATTTCCGATGAGCGGTCGTCGGAGTTGGAGACAGAATTCACCTGTCCATATGGTGCCTCCGGCGTTCAGGTAGTAGAGCTCGTTGAACAGCGCGATCGGATACCTGAACACGAACACGCCATCAAAATTCTCTCAGAATCGAACCATTTCTTCGGTGGAAAAGCAAAGCTGATGGCAATGGCGTGATCTGAATGAACCCCTTACCACTCAGGCAGCCTCTCGTCCTGCAGAATCGGCCTCTGCCACTCGTCGATCTGAGCCTCCCAGTTCATGTGCTCTGCGCGCAGGCAAGAATGGCACCACAACCTTCAGCATTCAGCAACCAGTGATGATTCTTCAGGGTCATCAAGAAATCTCACCAAGAAGGGCGTCATGAGCCAGCTGCTCCGCCGCCGCATCTCGATCGGAGCCGTGGAACTTGGTGTACCTCCGGTGGTACGTCCTCCCGGCTGGGAACTTCACCTCGGGGCACGACCACGCCAGCGCGAACGACACCACGCGCGTCCCCCCCGCCGGCACCGTAGTCGACGCCGCGACCGCCGCTCCGATGGAGGATCCGGGCTTCGACGCCCCCGCTGTACTGCCGCCGGCGCTGGCATCGCTGAACGACCCGCTCTTCTTGACCTCGGCCCACATGTCCTTCGCCGTGAGGTCGCCGGAGCTGGACGGCCCCATCGTGAACACAGGGCAGTCGGTGACACAGACGTCGTCTGTCTCTTGACATGCTATCGCAAATGTCACCGGAGGGTGCCCATCTGCCGTCCTGAGCGGCGAATTGGTGTCAATTGCAGAAGTGCAAGGGAATTCTATATCAATTGCAATTTCCAGCGTGAATGGTTAAACACACACCTGTGGTGGAGAAGAACGCCATGGACGCCGTCACGCGATCTGCGCGACAAGGAAGAAGACAACAGCAAGAAGCAAGAAGGTTGTCAGAGAGATTACTGTCACTACATGGCATCAGATAAAATCATGGGAATGAAAGGATTGGATGAGCAAAATGTGATCTTTGTTACTTCATTCTGGAGTTGGTGTGATTTCCAGTTAGCTCTGATTTCCCACCAACTGAATTCTACATGATGAACAAAGGTCAGGTCAGGTCAGGTCTTCACAAGAAGATATAATCTTTGTACTGAAGGAGTGTTTGGCTTGCACTTACTGCCCATGTGAAGAGCAGTGTAACATCTGCAGGTGTGCTCCCAGAATTATGCACCTGCAAGCAAAAGCAGTAAAAGTAAGCATGGAACAGCTCAAGTGGAATATTGGAACCATTTGCATTTGCAGCAGAAACAAAAAGGAGAAGGAAAACTACACCGTAAAAGTGAAAACAGCAGCTGGGAAGCTGCTCTCTTTGTAGTTGTGAGGAATAAAGGGCGATATCTGACGGCAGGTGATCTTGATTTGAGGGTCCGGCTCACCTACATTAAAAATTGCAATTGTAGAACCCATATTAGTACTAGGGTGTGTACCAGATAACCTTGTCATCTGATTGAAATAATTCCTTTGGCTGATGACAAATTTCTCTATCAGGTAAATGATTTTCATCTGGCAGTAATGTACTGGTAGGAATGTACCATCATATATTGTCCAGGATCTTGGAAACAAGCCATGGTAAGTGCAATTCTTCTCTTTCAGTTTCCAGTCCCAAGATCCGATGCCAGCTTTGTCTATTACCCTGTAAATTTGAACACAGCATGACATATCTGGCCTATTCATATGCATGCAATGCAAGTGAGTGTGTTGATTTTCAGTGTTTACTTGAGGACATTAGCATTCGGCGCAGACAACACCGTGGAATAGCTATTTCTGTTGGGACGCGAAACAAATGCCTGGACAAGTGAACAATGGCAAAAAAAAGTTTTTTATAGTTAAAGAGGTGCCATTTGGCATTGCAAATCATGAATTTAGGTGTAAAGTGATTACTGAAAATTGATTTGCTACGACAGGCTTTTCTTCATATATTCTAGGGAATATCTGAAAATGCTGGAAATACCCTCTGTAGCTTCTCCCGATGCTTCCTGCACTGAGAAAAGGACGTGCTTTGAACAAAACTGCTATGGAAAGTTCAATTTTAGCTATAGGCAAGTTTGAATTTACTTATCATCAAGCCCCAACTTATGCAGGGTAAGAATCTGTTGAGTTCGATCACTATCAGAACCATAAGCCTAAGTATTTTATTGATCAGGTGGTACCCAGATTTGAACTGGGGATAAAGGATTTGCAGTTCCCTGTTGAGTTTCAGAGTAATAGAAAAGACTAATTTGTCTCTAGTTAATAGTAATTACTAAATTTTGCTGATTTAGGATCTGTAAGAGAAAAGGCTGGAAGTACTTACCCTAGCCCACCGAGGGGCACACCACGGTAGCAGTTGTTCATCCATTTCTTCAATGGATCGTAGACTGGAGCCTTCACAAAAATGAAGAATTGCTCCATAAGTTCAGTGACAAGAGAGAGCACTTTATATTGATGTTTCAACCAAACAAAAACAAAATTTCTTGAAAATGATTGATGGCTTAGTTGAATGTTCAATAACTTAAGAGTAACTCACTAGGCCTTTTGCAGTTTGTTCAACATTCAGTCTCAATACTTTAACAATCAAAGGCACCTGCCAAACCATAAGCATATGGTTAGTATTAATCTAGCAAAGTAAGTATGCATAGTTACCCTCTTGCCACATTTGAAGAGTACACAACTATGCATACTTCCTAAATATGCATGCCAAACTTGTTTGGTTTGTCAATTGCTCATATGACTAGCCCAAATCATTTGTCTTTATATTCGATAATAGCAACTGTGCCAAGATTTTCTGAAGTAAATAGTACGGCAGGGCCCTAAATTCGACCATCTTCCTTCGGTGAGATGAATGGCAGGTTCCTGCACTTTTCCCTAATTTTTGTTTTGGAGAATAGCAGGGAAGAGCCAATTTAACCAGTTCTATGGGCATATATTATAAAACAGGGAGACATAAGATACAGAGTATGTTCAAATGCTTACTATTGCTATCATATCATTCATGGTCATGCTAAACTCTGTAATCTTCTTGTCTTCATAGTCAAATTTCCTCTGCCAAGTTATTGCTGGCGGTTGTGCACAATCAATGTGCGAGTGCGCCTAAAACAAGAGCAACCAATCATGTCAAGACTAAATAGTTTTTTGGAGGGAGCAAAACCATGCGAGACTAGTTGCTCTCTAAATACAGAATGGACTGAAACGTTGAGAATATCTTAGGCAGATCATGTAAGAAACATCTGAGCACAGAGCGAGTTTAAGTAATGGCACTGAATTTAAGGAGTCAAAGAAAACAAGATGACGATGAATTGGCGCTACTGAAGATGAACGAAGTGCAGTTTTCAGAAGGTACCTTTGCTTGCCCCAACTCTGAACTTCCCATCACAGCACAAGCACCGGTCGGGCTGAAGCCAGGCAGCTAGCTATCTGCATTCGAAGTGACAGACATACATGGTTTCAAGAAGAACACAGACATGAAGAAAGAGAATAATTACATAGATATCTCCACAATGGAAGATACAGACATTCTCAACGCAAAGCAGGCAATCTAAAGCACGTGTTCCAAGAAAATATAAAGATAACTGAAACACCAACACTGGAGGAGGAGGAGAGCAATACCTGAATCTGAATACTGAATCGCTACTGTCTAAGGAGCTCCTCAGCTTTGCTTTCATAGAATTCATTCAGAGGGGGAAGAACAACAATTGACAGAACGGCAAGAACCAGTTGGCATCAAACTTATTCTCGATTTTTTTTTTGTTGGTGAGTGGAAAAGTGGGCAGGTCACACGTCAGGAATCAGGGTGGTTGATAGCAAGGCCATGTGTCCATCGTGCTGTGCTCTCCTCTCCTCTCCTCCAATCATATGATTATTATTACTATCAATGGTCAGCTTTGCTGCTGAAGCTCTAGAACAGAATCAACCTACTGTTTGACGGTTTCTGTTGTGTCAGCCCCAGGAATAGGATTATACGGTTCCCGGTCCAATCGCCAAATTCCAGCACTTTTTTTTTATGGAAATATGGTTCCGGCCTTTACATCGTAAAATATACATGGCCAAATCAGGGTCACACCAATCACACCATTCATAACTTAGCGTAAGGTTGAAATTAAGTACAAACCAAAATAATGATAGAATAAACTTTACCTAGCACAATATCTATTATTAAATTTTTTTCCACGGTTGGTGAAGAAGGAAATGTTTGTGATCTTCCATGTTGGCACACCTACAACCTTGTTTTTCTAAATAATGAAATAAAATATTAGCATCCACATCATAAGATGTACACAAGCAATGTCAGAACCTTGTTACCGGTCAAATACAAAACTGTTTTTCTGATATTGCTCAAGAAAAAGACAAGAACTAGAAGCATCCATCGCGACTATATGACTGTGTTTGGTTCGGAGTTAGATTAGTTGGATTAGCTAACCTTAACCTAGTTAGATTAGTTTAACCTAGCTTAACTCAAGTCTTGTGTTTGTGTTTGACAACTAATCTAGTTTTTTGGCTAGGTTAGTGAGGCCAGTTGAGAGAGATAACTTATCTTACCATTTTGTTGAGTTAGCTAATCTCCAGTTAGCGGGATTGGGACTGACCAGATTAGCTTAATCCTCTAAACCACCTTTTAACCCTGAGCCAAATAAAGCATTGAGTTTCTTGATAGTACCACCAAAATAGTGCTGTTAAGTAATAAGAACATCAAGTCAGCAGGGCTAATCAAGATGCCTTTACATATCTATCTACTATCTATGAGCCTTTACAGATCAATAGCAAATTTCTGCCTGAAGACGCAGGCAGGCAGGCTGGATCAAGTGATCAATCATGGGAAGTTCCCCTCACATGCTGTCCTGTTTATCAGTCGACGCAGATTGCTGATTTCAACGCTAACGCAGGTGGCGTTAGGAGTAGGATCCTCAACAGTATCAAAAGCAGGACTCAATGCGTGCTTGCCTATTTGATCTACAAACGGCAAGAGAAGACGCAATCAGCTTTCAGATAGCTGATTAGATGTATAATGTAACAAACCTGCAACACTTAGAAGCCAATCCAAACAGGGTAAAAGGTAACGAACTATCGGTTTAGATTGAATCTAAACCAATAGATTCAACAGGGTAAACAGTCTACACTAAGTCGATAAAATCAACAAAGTGGTAGAAAGAGGATAAACATGTTACCAACTAGCCGATTAGATCGTCTAATTGATAGAATGAGGGATAAACAGACTATTGATAAATAGCAAGCTATACATTGATATAACGAAGATAAATAGACTATCAGTAAATATCAAGTTATAAGTCGAATGTGTTGTTCAGTAGAAAAAGAAGGGTGAAACTTAACCCTTAGTTGAAACGGCGATGCATAACAATATCAACTAAGATAGTATTTCGACTAAAAGCCGATGCTCGTAGATGGAACTTAATCGAGATGGTACTTACCTGCAAGCAGCTGTTAGGGTTTACCTTGAAGCAGATCTAAAGACGATGCGCAATAAGTCGATCGAAGGCAAAATACAATAAAAGTACTCTAATGCGATAAAAAGAAAATATAAGTAAAAAGTATATATGTTTAATTGATGTGATGATGATTTACATGTCTCAAGGGCTAAATATTTATACAGACCTTAGACTCAAATCGACTAGGACTCTTACTCTCGTATCCTACTCAAACTCAACTTCATATCTTCATATTTTATCTAATATTACCTGATATGTCTGCACTAAGCTGACTCGAGTTCTTCATCAATCCAATTGGGACTTCTTGCCATATCCGTTCTGGCTGATTTGGATTTCCCTTTGTCATTTCCGTTCTGTGCCTCGTCAATCTGACCAGAACTCTTTCTTCCAAACCGACTTAACTTTTCTTTACGCCTGTTTTAATCCATATCTCTTCAAGCCAAACTGATTTCTAGAAGTTTCTCTAACATCAGCTAATTTCCAAAATTAGACGTCGACATTGTCCTAGTTTTCGGCAAAGGTTTAATGCCCAATTTGCTTGCTGTTCTTACAAGCGACGGCTTTCGCTCATGATTTTAACCTGCAATCCAATTTATATTTGCCCATGTTCTTCCGTCCACACACGCTGATATTTCTTTCCACATCGATGACTATTCAAAGGAATATTGGGGGGAAATTTTGTTTTGGAACACAATGCATTTCTCATCCCGGAATTCCGTGTCATGAACCGGAAGACTGCAGTATACACAGGTCATGCACAGGTCTCAAGATATGGCCCAGATGCATTGTCAGCAAAGATTACTATTGGCTGGGCATCTGTTCTTCTAGACCGCTCATTAGCAATTCAGCACTCTTTGACTTCTTGATCTTATTTCTCGAAAGTCTGTAAGTGGCTTTTCAAAGCTTTTACAGACAACTCAAACCAATTGGATTGGCTTTCCGAAGCCGTTTCTAAAAGATGTCAAAGTTCAATTTTTAGCAATTCAGCCCAGCCTTTTAAATCAGGCTAGACACTGTACTCATTGGATTCGAGAGATGCAATGATTATACCTTCATGGGAAATTGTTCAATGCCTACAGGATTTGAGGAAAATTCTGTTGGGTATTGGACAAAACTAGACACAATCAAAACCTCTTCTTCCTGTGATAAATATTGAGGATAGTTTTAACCAACAAATTAGTAGCAGAATAAGTAATTTCACATGCACAATTGACATAGTGATTTACATGAAAAAATCTTCTCAAAGGTGAGGAGTAAAAAAACCACAGGGCCAACCGGTCCACTCCTAACTTCCACTATTAGCAATAATGGGTATAAATGGAGTTTTATTTAGAACCTCTAGAGATTACAACAGCAACATCACCACCATCAAGTTACAAACCTGACACAATCATCTACTATAACCATATATGACAAGAGGTAGTAAGAGGTAATTACAATGTGCTGAAAAATAGAGTATAGATTCTGTCCACTTTGGAGATCAGTTCATATCTTACAAATCACAAATGCAGAGCACATGAAACTTGGTAGGAATGTAGTCAATGAGTCCTTAACATGCTATCCAAATTTCAGACCCAAATGACAACGTTGGCCCCCTCAAACTAATCAACTCCCATGACTGCGCGAATCTAAACTTGCTGCAACCTGAACTGAATTAACCCCCTCTCAAATCAGGTTTTCCACGGATCGAATCCTCAATCCAACCATACAAATTAGAGAGCAACAAGTTGAGAACGTACTGACCAAATTTGATGACGATCCAACCACGTTTGTCTTTCCAATCACAAACTTGATGAAGATCGCGCAGGAGAAACTGATCTGAACAAATATCCTCTCCTCTCTTCTCTTCTCACTTTAGGTGTGGATGTATTGCTCTCAGCTCTTAGGAGCAGCAATAGTAAGAGCACTCATTTGGGGAAATGATGGCTAGGTTTTTATGTCTCTCCTCTCTCAAGAGGGCATCTCAACCATCCATTCATATAAGCATCAGTGGACAGGATTAATTGGGCTTGTTGGGCTACACATTCATCTCCACATGGAGGGACAAAACCCAATAAATTCTCTGTTCCAAACGTGACCTTGAAATTGAAGTATATGCTTGCACGTAAGCTAACAATACTGTGTAGAACCAGATCCCTTCACGGTATGTTAGTGCAAAATTTATTATTTGCAGGAAAAAGAATCTGATGCAAAGGTCTACTAAAGACACGCTTCATTTCATACGCGGGATAATTGTAATCCTATAAATAATGCGAAAAATCTGTCAAGAATCAATCTCTCACTAATCCAACCAAATTCGATCAAAAAATAGAGACTATAAAAAAGAAAAAATGTATAGACAAAAAGAAAAGAAAAGGTCTATGAAACATCGGGCCAAGGCCGACGTAGGCTGCCCACGGAAAATGCTCTTCCTAGGCCTAAACATGCGGTCACGGCATGGTGCTCATTATCATGGACTGGGCTGGCATTGTTGGGCTGGGTTGTCTCAAGGTCCATTTCGGTGGAAGGGTGGCCTCATATGAAGCATGAAGGCAACGGCAAAATGCGATCCATCAGTCAACAAACAATTATCCGTCCGCTTCCTTCAGACCCTACTCTTCTTCTTCCTCCCACCTCTCTTCTCCTCCTAAAATCCCCATGTGTCTCTCTCTACTACTCCCTCCGTTGGGATTTATAAGACGTATTAGAGATGGGGTTCAAAACCAAGGACAATGGTCAAGTTACAAATTTATCCTTGAACTTAATTGGTGGAGGAGGCAATTAATGCTTCAAATGAACTTAATCACACGCATGCATGCATACTTTAAATGAGGGTACTATAGGAAAGATCTCACTAAAATAATATTAAAAATTGTGTATGCCCTATATTAAACAACAAATCCAAATCGGTAATACGTCCTATAAATCCCAACGGAGGGAGTACCTTGTAACCTGCACTGATTACCCCTATATCGGTATTGATTTCTTGGGGAGACGCAATATTGGATCGTAAAAATATTGGGGAGACGCTCACACTCGTCTTCTACCACGTCTATGCCGACTACAGTAGTCATCCCCAACACCTTGGTGAGCAATCGTATCGGTGCCTGCTGGGTGTTCGATGAAATGTCTACCAGGGGTGTTCTGCACACCTCAGCCGTGTCGCCCACAATCATGACTACTTCGATGACCAAGGTAGCGTCCTCGCTGGTAGCTGGACCCAAGATACAAAAGATGTTGAGAAGCGCAACATCAGTCCAGTGACCCTAGTGCTGGTTCATGCTCAAGTGAATAGGCCATGTACAACACTAGCCCTATCCTGGATTTATCTCATCCTGGCTCTATTTTATCCTTAACACAATGCTGGCCCTATTCTAATCCTATTTCATATCTCGCTCTTATATTTTACTCATAACCCTGTTTTCACTATTTATGGTCCTATCCTGACCCTATTTTAGGACATAAATAGAGCCACAATTAAACATGCCCTAAGAGAATCTCCAGCAGTGTGCCTCAATATTATAGCAGGTGAATTTGGGACACATTGTTAGAGAGATAAATAGTGATGAGACAATGAATATTGAATATAGAGAGTGAGAATAATGATAAGATTGTTGTTGAGAGGTGAATAATGAATAAGCAATGAATAGTGATGGGGCTATGTCCCAATCCTATAGATGAATAGTGATGGGGTTAGGGCAATGTGACGCACTGATGAAGATGGCCTAAGGCACTCCCTTCAACGTGCAATCTAAACACAATCAACATCACCATGCCCAATGATGTTATTGCTATGTCTACTAGTGCACAACTTGTTGGTTTGGAGGTAGACCAGCTTGCTATTAGCACAATGGATGCTCCTATCTTGCCATTGAACAGCTATCGATTTAGTGCGCAATGGGTGCCCCATGGCCTCCACCTCAAAGGCAGTGCACAGTGCTCAAGTTGTTCCACAAACAATTCAGACTTCAATCAAGGATGGCAAGATATGCAATTGCTGGAATGGATATGCTAAGGTTACTTGTGCATGCACTTGTTCTAGAAAAATGGCCCTTGTTACTAGATTGGAAAGATGAAGTGTGGAAGAATTTAGCTTGGCTGCAGTGGGGGCACTCTTCACTCGTATTAGAAAAATGTCATCGATTGGCGACACCATGGGTCGCCGGTGCGACTATGTGAGAGAGACACAGAGGGAGAGATGAGAGAGGATAGAGAGAAGAAATGGGATGACATATGGGGCCACTAGTGAAAAAAATTGCAAATAGCCATATGTGAGTGCCTTGTCACCCTAATTTGCCACATAGCCACCATGTCACCCCAAATGGATAGCCACATCATCGAAAACAACCCAATACTACCCTTTGATCAGTCAAAGGACCAATTTGGTCTGGTTTTGATAGTTTGAAGATAGGTTAAACCTGGTATATCGGTTCAGAGACCAATTTGGTCCAACGGACATAGTTCAGAGACCAATTTGGTACTTTTTCCTTGTCTTGGGAGACCACAAATATGCAGTGTATTGCCACTTAATTGTGGACAAGAGGAGAATGTACAAATAAGCTAATGGAATTCTCAAGAATCGATGAAGAGAATTGAAGTGCAACAGATCCATGGGACAAATATTTCAGAAAAGGATTTTCATGGGCGAAAGAAAAAGGGTGGAGCCCCTTTGATGTGACACCTAGCTAACTTTAATCCCTTGCAGTTTAACAATGTGTACCGTTCCAAGGTTAGTAATACCTACGCACAATCAGGATTTGATATGAAATATGTGCTCTTGCATGCTCATCATGTAGAGAAGGTGACTAGTGAGAATCAGCTTGCAATAAGCATTGAGGAAATTGATGGCAGCCATAGTGAAGGAGGTAATGCTAGACGCACGGTTTTTGAGCTCATTTTTGCCTGCACTGCACCAGTTTTGTGGTCATCAATGCTAGGCTCACTGGATAGCTCTTTGTTTCACTACAAGAAGATCCAAATCTCTGAGAAGAGAGGTTCAACACTTGGTGTTGTCATGATACTTGCATAGTTTGGAAACGAGGTGCTCCTCAAGTGCTTTGCTGAGGCTGCCTGGAAATTAGCCATAAGGAAGCAGCGGAAGAACCGTAGTGGTGTGAAGCTCCCCTTTGGGCTTTGTGTCTATCAAAACGAAGGATTAATAACTTGGATGATGAGTCTCTGTTTGATCCAACCACATACCGTAGCTTGTCACTCCACGAACACAATCCTCAATATTTGTCTTAGTAGATGGGTGGCAAACCATTCAGTCTGGAGTTAAAGAGCTTGCCCATTGGATGCTGAGTTGTTAGCAAATTGAGTTAGTTGATGGATTCAGGCTAGTCAGCCCAAACTCATTCAAGGGACTTCATAGAGGAAATAGGGTTTTGGCAAACAAATTGAGGAGTTATGACATGAGAAGTTCTTCTGATATTGAAATCAAACACTTAAGGGATTGGCAAATTTATTGGTTTTTGAATATGGAATCTATTAAGATATGTCAATGTCAAAACATGAATACTGTTGTACGTCCATTTGTTGCTGAACCAGTAGCTGCAAATATCAAATCATCTGGCAATGCAAATTTCATCGAAGCATTTGACTTGCAATTGGGACAAAGAAGGTATATTGTTCAAGCAGGTTTGGCTCACCTATTTCTAGAGAAGTGCTAAAACCCATAATGTGGAAGAAGATATCGCCAAGAAGAAGCTACACATGATCAAAGTTCAAGCTGGCAGTTGGCATGCAATAGAATTAGCGATGCCATGGGATCATGGTGGTTGGCAGTTGGTGTCTACCTGAGGACAAGCCGAAATTCATTAGGGGGAGTATGTCATGGACTGAGCTAGCGTTGTTGGGCTGGGTTGGCTCAAGGCCCATTTCAGTGGAAGGGTGGCCTTATATGAAGCATAAGGCAACAACAAAAAGGCCGTGTCCATTAAATGCTGACATGTTCGTTAAATGCCTCCACATCATCATGCATATCATCATCTTTTTCATCATTTATCTCTCTCTCTCCCTCTATCTCTCTCGTGTCTCTGTCTCTCTCAATCTCTCTCCCTCTCTCTCTCCTCGTCCATGTTCGTTAAGGCCGAACCACTCAACAATTGAGGTGATGCCTGTGCGTGGTGACCTGCAGTTCGACATTGGCCTTGTTCGGAGACGGCTCGGCCTTGGTGTTGCACAACAACGTGTGGCATCCCACTGCCCATAGCTCGGCCGCGATGTTGCATTGTGGCATGGCTAATCCGCGGCCTAGCGAGGTAGAGATAGCGTGCAAAATAGAAGGACTTGATGGCCCTCCACTGGTGGTTGTTCTGACCTCTCATGACAGCAGCGCCCGAGCCTCCCTCTATTTTAGTACCCGACGTGGCCGACGAGACCACGCCCATACGCCCATGTGTGTCCGTTTGTACCCTCCATGCCATTACCCGGTGCGGCCGACAGGAACACTCTAAGGTGGTGGCGGCCATAGGGCTAGGGTTGGCGTGGAGGCCCAAAGATTCAGAGCCACGACCCAAGGCAAGATGTCGCTGTCTCCAGGACCTAGCATAACCGGTGGTGGTCGACGGGACCACTCGAAGCCTACAATCATAGGGCTAGGCTTGGAAACCGTGTCATAGGAGCCGAAGTTGTCAAGCCACACCCACGCTTGCCACCTAGCTAGGAGAGGGAGAGATTGAGAGAGGAGAGAGATTGAAGGGGGAGAGAAAGAGACCGATGCATGAGGAAGAAAATGATGACACGATTAACAAACATATGGCAACCACATGATTGTTTAACGGATGCCCTAACGGTTTTGTGACAACCTCACAAACAAATATACGTTCAAGGGGCCAAAAAGGTAAATTACAAGTTTGCGGGGCTAAGTGAGATTCACTGTAAGTTCAGGAGACAAGAGTATAGTTCTCTTCTTATTTTATTATAGGAAGCGGTTACTCGTGATAAAACTATCTGCAATTCTTACAACTAAAATTTATGTTTTCTTTCTAGCCATTTCAAGACTTGTGAAGATAATCGTAATTGGTTTTGCCTTGACATTCTGTGCCAACTTGATGAAGTCCGACACATGCGTATCATTGTGTTTGACGTTCGACTATTCTGTGGGGGCATTGTCCCGAACTCACTCGCTAGTCCTACATACATCATGATATGGATATAGTAATAAACAATCGTAGCGAGGCCTGCGGTGGCTAGTAGCCAGTTTGTTCGCGCTGCGGGCTGGCATTCGAGCGCTGCTGAGCGCTAATTTCTCACACAATCCGAGATTTTTATGTCGTGAGCATCCTTAAACCACTCCAACCATCGAAGCTCTTTTTCATTTCTTTTATAAAAGGAATATGTTCTTTCTTGAAACTCTTCCGAAAGTGATTCTTTCTCTTTTCTTTATCTATACCATTCCCTTTGAAAGGATACTATTATTTTAAAAGAGATCCTCTTTTTTATTCTCTTCAGAAAGCGATTTTTCCCTCTTTTTTTTTTCTCTATATCATTTCCTTCCAAAGAATGATGTTGGAGATGGTAGAAAATAAAAGAAAAAGGAATGGGGAAATAAATAGGAAAGGGAACGAAATAAAGGAAAAATGGCTGGTGATGGTCTTAGCCTCTAATCAGTTCTTAGTGTGTGTGCGCTTGCTACGACAGAGGTCCTTACCCTCTAATTAGTTCTAGCATGGATAGGGACGCGTAGCGTGTGTGAGTGTGGTGTGAGCTTTGTGCATCTGTTTGTACTCTTAAAAAAACAATAGGCTAAAGACCAGCAAAAAATGCTTATTTTATCCATAGGGAAGGAATATAGAGAAAAGGATCAAATTCATAGGGAAGGAGCGGAGAGAAAAGGAATCGTAGAACATGAACAAAATTAAACCAAAACTTTTTTAAATCAATTTTCAGGACTATTTTCGTGAAGAACGGAACCATTTTCTTAGAACCAATAGGAACCATTTTGCAATGACCCGATTGTTTATATCTATCCAAACCATTTTTTGGATATGTAGGAACCGTTTTGCAACAAAAGAGAAAGGGCTGAACACATTTAAAGCAAGCCATAGCGATTTGGGCTGGGTGCAAACGGAAGTTCGATCTAAGTGTACATGCTAACACTACAACAAAAATACCCTTTGTAACCGTCTCATCTATGCCGGTTTAAAGAAAATCGGCAGTGATGAGTTACCATTGCCGGTTTGCAAACCAGGGGGTAGGGATATTCGAGCATCAGTGCCAGCTAGGGACACAAACCGGTAGTGATAGTTTTACTGCCGGTTCCTATTAAAAACTGGCACTGATGTGAAGTATCAGTGCAGGCTCACATGGACTAATATGAACCGACAGTGAAAAGCCTATTTTCATTGCCAGTTTTATACACCCTTCCCACCGATAGATGAGAACCAGCAGTGATAGTTATTATCACTGCAAACGGAAGTTCAAGTGCATGTGCTAAGTAAGATTCGCTAAAAAAAAGAGCAATTAGGTACTTTTCTATAGAAAAATTATGGACAAAAAGAAAATAATGGAAATGTCTATTGAAGCATCGGGCCGAGGACCACGTAGACGGCCCACGAAAAGATGCTCTTCCTGGGCCTAATCACGCGGCCATGCCGTGGTGCACACCTCCAGCGCCATGCTCCCGCCGCCTCCCCGCCCCTCGTACACCGTCACCCTCCCGTCCAGCTTGTTCGCGCGCCGCTCCGCACGGCCACCGGCCTGTCCCACCCGAAGTCGTTCCGGTACGCGTCGAACCGGGGCGAGTTCCCCGTCACCACCATCGCCGGGTTCCAGAACCCCGCCAGGTACGACAACCGGGGCTCCCCGGGTCACGGCGACAGAGCCCCCACCAGGGCCGCCTCGTCGAGCGACGCCACGGCGCGGTTCAGCAGCCACGCCGCCCAGCCCAGCCCCTTGTCCAGGATCTCCCCGGCCGTGGACCTCGCCGTGGCGCGCACCACGGCGTTGCCCGCGTAGGCCGCTGGTATGGACGGTCTCGGGCTCTGAGCTCCTCGTCGCCGTCGTCGTCGACGACGGCCGGACCATGCGCCGGGACACGACGCGGACTTGGAGGGCGCTGGATGTAGTAGCGGAGGCCTCCATCATCGATCAGCTGGTTGATCGCTGAGCTAGGATCAATTGAAGCCTCCAACGATGACGGAGCTGATGGTTTGGATGATTGGATGAAGAGACACAAAGATGCGGCCTTTGAGCATGAGAGGCACGGGCTGCCAGAGTGCAAGGTCACTCTCACTCTGACTCACTCTCGCGCCCACACTCACACTCACTCGCGTGGCATTATCCAGTATAAACTAATCAACGTATTCAAGCACAGACACAAGGAAGCTCATCTCAACCGGCGGCTTTGAGACTTTTGTGACAAACGTATTTGAGATTTTTAGTGCGGGTTTTCGTGGAGCATCCGCTACGTCGTCAAAGAAGAGTGTCCTTATTAAAATAATAAAAAAATCCGCTAAGATATCGTCATGTCTTGCCACTGTGCATGGCTAACTGGCCATTGGCACAGCGTTAGCGCTATGTTTTTTTAAAAGGAATAAAAGAATTTTCATTACATCATTGGCCAAAGGTTACGATCACTTTTACTGTACAACTCCACCTGTATAACCAATACCTACTAAAAGTAATATATTTGCAATTCTTTGGTTTGAATCGAGCATTTGTAGCATGCTTGGTACAGTGCTTGTACAAGCAATGTCATTCTAGTAATTCCAACGTTTTGAGAGGCTTGTCTTTTTCTTACGAGAGACGATGCACGAACACCTCAATCCAGCTTCTCCACCGTTTTTCTCTGATCTGTCTCCGTCGACCGTATCTGCAGACCGACAAAAGCATCCGATATCATTGTGGAGAGAAACTATGCATAATAATGTGGCACAAACTATGTATTCGGTTTTGTGTTGTTGCCTGCTGCTTGCATGCACAAGGGCCGAGGTATAGAGAGGCAGGCCATGGGCTGGTGCAGTGCATACGTTCATGGGCTGGGAGGCGGTAGCCGAAGGTCCTAGGATGATAGGCTGGGCAGCAACACATGACCGAATACGGATACTATCCTATTTCTATTTGTGGTCGTATCCGCTAATAATTTGCATACCGTATTTGTCGGGGATTGGTTTACGGTCCATGGGCCGAGGCTAGTTCTAACAGCTCTATAAATCAATAGGTGTCTTAGATGTGGTTTCTAAGACGGTTCAGTGCGAGCAGAGCTCTTACCCGGAGTGGTCTTGCCCGGGATAAGACTAGGTGCTACCCATCTAGGGAATGCCGGACTTGCTCTGATATTTAGTGGCTTTGGTTGAATGAAATGCTTTGGTTTCTTGAAAGTGGCTTTATGATATTTAGTGGGAAAAGTCATAAGACTGTCCGGCGAGATCCGATCATGGCTCAGTCTAAACACACCTTTAGCGTTGTGTTGTAGCGGTTTCAACGGATTCGTATTCTCTATCTATGTGATCTAAGGTAAAGTTTGTTTTTTCTTGATCTCACCCATGTACCACCAAATCAAATCAATGGTGGAGACTATGTGTAACAAAGGCAAATTTTGTCTTAATTCATAAAGGCAAAGGATATTATTCACCGGTTATTCCAAGCCAAGCCTTACTCCTGATTATATACGTTTAAGTGGTCATTTGGGCTTACAACTTTGTAATTGGATGATTCCTCCATGCTTGGCAGGCGACCTTGTAAGATGGAGCTTGAAAATGATAATAATGAAGGCTTGTGGATGTTTAGAGTTCACAAGCAATTAAACTGCTACGAGCTGATTGCTCGGATACTCGAGAGCAGTGGCGGATGCAGGATAAATATCAAGTCTGGGCAAGCCTAATGTCAACCCCACATCCGCCATGAACAAACATACTAGAAAGGCCCCAAATCAAATGGACAAATCATATTAAAAGTTGCTCTAACATAAGGCCGTTACAACGGATCTAGGTTATATATTTGAAGATATTATGTGTTGTATCGGTCATGTGGTATAAAAAATTGAATATATATTGTGGCTCATTGTATTGTTTGGATTTAATGACTTGTATTTTTCTAACCCAAAACCTTCTCTATTTAAAACCGGGTGAAAACTCTTTTCAATTTAAACCATTTTGAAAACATATCTTAGTTCATTGTAGTTTTATGGATTTACTTAGACTTTAGCTATACTTTTATGACTGGGCCCTTGTCTATTTAAAACCAAATGAAAAAAATAGAAAAGGAGAGGGACAAACCTGAATGGCTAAATTGAAAGGAAAAATAAATAAGGAAAAAAGTGGGACAAAACAACTAGGAATGGTGTTGTGGGTGTGATTTGAGCTCGAGACCTCCCGAGCTGCAGGTTGAAAGCATACCAACTAAGCACATCAAGTACACCATCATGTATTACGTTCGGCTTCTTTCTATTGGGTTTAAAGGTGTATTTATAAACTATCACTAAAAGCTAAGCCTGAGTTTAAAGGTGTATCTATAAACTATCACCAAAAGCTAAGCCTGATCAGTGGCCCACCCAGCCATAGTAGTGGGTTTGCCCTTGCTCGAGAGGAATCAAGGGTTGACTCTTCAAAAAATGTACTTGAGAGCGTTCAAAGTAAGAAAAATAGCTCTAGTGAGGTGTCGAGGATGGATACCTTCGGAACTCTGAAAAATAGTATTTACTCGCTACCATAAAGTAGTCGATTTTTTAGAAATAGAGATAAACAGACAGATATTTTAAAGAAGTCACTGCTAACATGCAAGAATCAATACATGCCACTCTTGAACTATTTTGCTCCTCAGCTTCTTCCTACTTATTAAGACAAATCACACATTCCATTGCTAGAACAAATTGTTAAAAAGTAATTTGAATGGGTCTACATAAATTTCTAATGTTTTAAAAGTTTTTAGAACCATCATTTGGAGGTTCATTATTAAAGCTGGTCCCGTAGTCAGCGGTGCAGACGACCGGCTGGTCCACTACGAAATGGCAGCCGTTGGGTCCATCCAGAAATGGCCATTACTCATCCTGACATCTCCAGCTCAATTTGCTAACAAACTACCAATACATCCGGAATATACCGTCTCGTTCTTTTCGGTTTAAATTTAAATTAAAAAGCTACAGCTGAAAATCTTTTGTTTTTTACAAGTCAAATGCTAAAGCACTTTATAGCAATTTTTAAAACTTTTAGTAGTTCTTCTCAAAACTCCCAAAACTATTTTCTTTTATAATTTTTTGGGCTCTCTAAGCCCCTTATCAAGACCCTGCAACTCTTGCAGATTATAATCTATAGCTGAATTAAACTGAAAAGAACAAGATGCATTGTACATGTATGATCCATTGATCTTGTCGATAATTGGAAAATCAATTTTCCACCGAACTTACTTCTTGATTGAAGGATCAAACAACCCATTCCTACTAAAGGATTTTCGTTGTAGATGCATTGAGTCATTGAGATGAACGACAAATCAGACACAGAGAATATTCTCGTTTGGGTCTCTTAGAAGAAAATAATAACCCTACTTCAGTAGTCAT